>OZ018333.1:31150252-31309807 GCA_963969495.1 Ceratothoa steindachneri | reverse complement strand
AAATAACAATATATATGATTAATTAATATTATCCAGTATAATTTTAAAAAATAATAGAAAGAAGTGAAGTTATAACATAAACTCAATTTAATATTAAATTTAAAGGTAACTGGAGTAAACAATAAAATAACCTATTATATTAAATAGGTTATTTTAATATTCAACTCAGTTTATTCCAGTTTTCTTTGTCAATTTTTCTTAGTTTACTGCTGAAGATGATAATATAAGAAGCTATATATCGAAACTAGTCCAGTTCTAATACACTGTATGCTCCCAAACACTGGTTTCTTTGTATATATATATATATAATGACTCCTGGAAACAGATAATAATGGTTTTTTTGCTGAAAAAGTTGCGAGGATAAGAATAAAACATCACTACTCTATGGATTCTTTTAGGGATTCTTTAGTGTTATGAGGGTGCTCATTAACTTATTTCTAAACTATGCTACATACATAACGTTGCTTGACCCTTGTGTGATGGTGCCGACTCTTGTTGAATCGCACAAAGTCTCTCTTTGCGTACATTGTCAATCCATGGCTTAACCATCTTTGGCCTCTAACTCCTTGCAAACTTTGTAGACGAAGGATCTAGCAACTTTTTAAAATCCTGCTTTTTCTGTTGAAGGGGCGGAGGGAAGCAAGATACTGAAGGTAAACAACCAAACCAAATTTCAAGACGACAAATTGGCCCCCGAAAAAATCTTTCGCTTAGATGAGATTCGGTGACTACAATTCGTGAATTATTGGAACCGGCTCATAAAAATCACTCAATATATAACACAAAAATAACATTTCAGCTTTTGTCAACAGAAAAAAAAACAATCTTTTTTACATAGTAGATATAGGCCACATATTGTATGAGAAACCTTGCGGTAAACTCGAGTTAGACTAAATTTATACTTACTTCTTTTTACTTACCAGATATCGTTTCCAGGTAGTTATCTTTTTTGGGGGGTTAAGTTTTAGGAGAGTTTTATCGACAAATAAAATGTTCGTGGGGCTACAGGAAATAAAAAATAATTTTTTTTTTAGGTTACCTTCAAACGCGTTTTTTCACTGCTGCTCTTAATATAATGAATAAATATTAGAGTTTGTTGTAGAAATTGATGGAAATTATCCAATTTTTTTTTAAATCAACGCGTTTGAACTTAGAGACTTTCTCATACATCTTTTTTGCTTATTTTTTCTCGTGTGACCAATTGTCCTATTTTCCCCACACGTATCAAGTCTACCTTAAATCAATCTAGTTAATATCCTAAAGAGATGCACTAGAACAACTTTAAAGAGAAAGTATACCTAATCTCTAAACTCTCCAAACAAATATTTAGTTACTATAAAAATAGTTAGATTCCATCAACCTGCCTCAGGCATACCAACATTAACAAAAAACATTAACAAAATTTATTTCGTTCAAATTGTTTACAAGAATTACCTGAATATAGAAAATTAAAAAGAAAAGAAGTTTAATTTATATATCTTAGTTTAATAAAGATATTTATTTTTTTAGAGTAATTTAATCAATCTATTTATTTGACGAGTTGGCAACTGCATTTTCAATGCCTGTTTTTACTCGACAAAAAACTAAAACCAATAAAATGACGGACAGTCCAGCAAAGTACTGGACCACTTGGCGCTCTATGCATGCTTTGAGGACGCCTCCTATCCATTCAATAGATCTGTAGCGTACCGAGAAGTGCAAGCGAGCGGTTTATAAACTTCGCTCAAATTAGTCTTTTATGAGACTCAAGATAGCGCAGTACTCCCTCTATTAACAAGTCAATCTAACAGTAAAAACATGAAATGCCTTACTTGACTGTAATAACCTTGTGCTTTGCCGTCCCACATATTCAACATAATATCTTGGACGCCGACCAACTCTATATGCATTATTCCATGATACCTAACATATAAATTGTATAATTTAAGAATAACTTCCTTACTCTAACTACTTATACCATATTAATGAAGCTCAAGACCCCTTTATCGAAATTTCGACCTCCTATAAACTGACTAAACTGAAGTCAATTAAATGACGGTAGTGGTAGTTGTGGTGGTTCACGAACCTGCCTTTATCCAGGAGGATTCCCGACCGGATTATGAAATAGACATTGTCAGTATGACAATCGGTCACCGAGCTCACCAGGGGCTTGTCCTCCCGGTCCTCTTTGGGGAGAGGTGCCAGGAAGTATTATGCCAAACAACACCCTGGTGGAACCTTCCTCGCCCCTGGCAAGAGAGACTTGTTCCGCGTCAAAGGTATGTGGATATAGATACTCATCGACATGATTCCTATCCTGCTGAAACATAGAGTGGGTGTGTGTTGTGCTGTGAAGGCAGGATGGGAAAGAAAGCGGTGTTCTGATTGGTTATGTGCGAAGTGTAAGATCTACCTACCCCAAAACGGGCTGAGCACAGCGCGTCCACCAATCGGTAGCCAGATCTCTACGTGCGCTGACGTTTGTGTCCGCTCATGCCGGGATTCGGGATCGAAGCCGGTAGCGCGACGTTGGGAGGCCAACGCCGTATCCACTCGGCTAGCAAGAGCTCTATTAAATCAGAGTTTTTGCACTTCATAAATTGCACTACATACAGGTCATCATAAGAATCCTATTTCACCAGACATTTTTGTTCAAGATCTCATTCACATTTTTTTTTTTTTACTTCTTTCTCTCCCCTCCTTCCACTCAAATTATTTCTTACTTGCTTCATAATGGTTTGATTGCGTTTCTGCTAAAAGCCTTGAGGCCATATCCAAACATGGCAAAAGTTAAGTAAATCAAAAACACAAAAAATATTTTGGCTATAAATATAGAAATAGTGCGCTGTAAAGCTAGAATTTCTAATATATTAAACTAAATGCCGTAGCTAAATAATGAAATTATAAAGTGCAAAGGGGCAAGTAACAAATTGTAGAAAATTTCGAAAACCAACAATAGTGTTGAGAATCAAAACTGATACATTGATTATAGCCGTTTTATCAAACGCTTTAAATGACCAGACAAAAGAGAACTATCATCGTATCAAACGACAAGACAAGAGGTTTTGATATGTAAACAATTGTACGCCAATTAAAGAGTGCATCAGGCACCCTCATGATGGAGAGAGTATCCTTAGTGACGATTCGGCCCAAGTGGTGAAGATATTAAAATAATATTTTTGGAAGGTTTTATGGTCGAAGATACAAATAAGTAACCTACGATACAAGGCATAATCAATTTTGGCGAATACACTACTCTAGTAAATAATGACACAGCCGAAAATGAACTTAGTTTTTATAATAAGACAATTAAAGTTTCCAAAGTGTCGGATCCCGAAAAAAATCTAGCCAGTTAAAAAAATCTATTATCGAGAATAGTTCCTAACGAGTTCAAAGAGGCAAATATATATATATATATATATATATATATATATATATATATATATATATATATATATATATATATATATATATATATATATATATATTTTAAAGGCAGAGACATCCTGGAGATTATCGATCCATCTTCCTTACTTTTGTCGTTCATAAACTCTTGGAGTCCATTGTTGGAGATAAGATCGTAAAAAAATCTGGAGGTAAATAATAAATGAAAAACAACACGTCTTTCGACGAGAACGGTCATGCTTAAATGGTTTGCTTGATTGCTCTTCACGAAATGATTATAATGTTTTACACAGATAGATGCGGAAAGACATCAGAGAAGTAAGTAGACACCCAATTAATGAAAGAAATACGTTTATTTATAAAGTTACAGAAAAAAACATTTTGAACAATGAAATTGTATTATTAATAATTTGTGGAATTCCTTTTAGAGGATTTTAGAGCTTTCATTGCTGTTAAGGAGTTTTAATACGCCACTGAGTTTACTGTATCAATTGGATCTTGCTGTAATGCTGACAGAGCTTCAACTGTTTATTTGTTATGTGTGGCTGATGTTACATGTTTTGGTCAATTTTATTTTTTATTAAGTCTTGTTGATTCTTAAGGTCATATATAACCAATTCATATTTATTCCTGCCCATTTCACTGTTATATTCATATTTATATGCAAATAAAAACTTTACGATCCTGGATTTATCCAAGTTCGTAAAAGTTTCGAGGTATTCTATTTTGGGGGGCCCAAGGCCTATATATATATATATATATATATATATATATATATATATATATATATATATATATATATATATATATATATAAAAGGTGACTCCAGGTCATCAGCGTCACTCGGGATCATTATAGATTTTGCATAAAACACATGTATAAAAGAAATTAAGAGACGTAATGCACAACGCAGACTTACATGTGCACTGATAAGTTAACAATAAGACAGAAATATAGTTTTAATATAAAAATCACTCACTTGATTTATTCATGAACCCGAGTCGTCTTGGTTTGATGGCGAACTCGTATAATATCCTGTTGTGCAGCTCCTTCTCTTTGTACAAGTCGTTTAAAATGCTTTTCCCAAATGGCTTATTTTTTTTATATCTAGCACTATGTCTTTCTCCATTGCTAATTTAAGGGTAAAATAAAGCATCCATGAACACAATTGATCTTTACACACATAGACGCGTAGAATAACAGCCATCAAATAACGAGAGTGGCGTGCACAGCAAACATTAGCCAAAGACTGATCTGACTGTCGCTTGTACTGTACTTTTAACAAGAAATGCCAGTTAGTCTTTTACACCTACCAGGATCTTTCGTATTAGCTCGACTTGCTTTGAATAATTTTTCGTTCTCTCAAGAATATTGTAGGAAACCTTTCATAGATTGAAATTTAAATCCTAATCTCTATAGAAATCTATTGTTTCAAGAAAACATTGAATTTTAATTACTTTTAATTTTTACGATTATAGATAACTACTCGGGCTGCAAATTCTGAGCCTGAATCAAGCGCGTGTGAACGATGTCGAGAGAACGTCTGCTACAATATTTCTTGACACAGGGCATTTCTAAGACGACCGCCAGACGCTGAACGAAAATATATGAAATGCGACCAGGCTCAATAAAAGGAGCCCGAGTTATTGGCTGCAATTACTTATTTGAAGTCAGTGTTGGCAGAAATTAAATCAGCTTGAAAATACACGTTCACTTTACTAAATAATTTATACTTGGGCTAAGCCCGAACATCCGAGTCCTGGAGTCGCCATTGATATATATATATATATATATATATATATATATATATATATATATATATATATATATATATATATATATATATATATATATATATATATATATATATATATATATATATATATAACCTTTTCCATTTTTAATCACTTAAAGCTCTTTTAAATTCTTTAGTCGAGAAATTGAAGCCACTAAAAGAAGGGATAACGTATACGTTACCCCTTCTTTTAGAACAAAATCTCTACACACATAATACTGTTAGAATGAATTATCCCTTTTAAGATAAAAAATGTACAACTATTACGAACAACTTCTGAACGTTTCATTATGATCACCAAATTATTCTTGATTTTATTAAACTCTAAAAGTAGGACATATAAAAAAACATATAATATATATATATATATATATATATATATATATATATATATATATATATATTCTTCAATCTAATGTGAGGACAAATATTATTGGTTGGTAACACAGCACAGCAAAGCTTAGCGGCATTCAAGCACAGCTATTCGAAGATTTCTACAACAAATATTGTATTGTAGTTGACTTAATATTGTCCGAAATATTTGGAAAATATGTCTCGACTACTCTGGGCAATTGCACATTTATATTAATACAGATGAAATATTTAATTGACATTTTCTCTACTGTTTTGAAGAAAACTGAAAATTGTATTTTTTTTTATATCGGTGGGCTAACATATTGATATATGTATGAGAATTATCTCTTAATTCATCCCCCGTAAACAAGATTTAATCAGCTGCAACATTTCTCATAATTACCTTTATATAAATTGGTCAGTTTTGTTTTATTCCCTATTATCCTCTCTGGAATGGCGCTCATACTGGAATAGCTGAGTTGATAAATATTCTTTAGTTTCCTCAACAATTAATTCTTTATTGCTGTGGTTATAACTTTGAATCTCTTTACTCTTTTCTCTCTCATAGTGACATATTTCAACAAATTTTATGTGAAGCTTAAGTTTTAACTCTATTCTGTCTATCACTTGTACTGCACCTAGAGAAATCACAGTATCTGAACACCAATTTCGAGAAAGATTAATTCGCAGTTGTGTGGAAACTAATTCAGAAAACAGGTTTCGATAATGGAAGTCAAAATTTGAAATTAGACTTTAAATAAACTGCAAATGTATTGAGATTTAATCCCTCCACTTGTCTACTGCACTAACTACCATAATATTAACTTTAATTCTTTGCCAAACAAACTCCACCAATATATTTGAAATTCACGCTCGACTAATTATTTAAGTTTCCGTTCAAACTTTCATGCCCTTGTCTCTCCGCCTTTTCTTGCGCATGTGCACTACCATCGAGGGATTTAGGCAACAGAAGTACATTATTTGTAGAAAATTTTATCAATATTAAAGTATAGTTGACAACTGTCCACTACCTTTTCTCGTTTTACTGGACAATTCGCGTGTGTTTTTTTATCATGCTTAGTTGTTTTTATTTGCTCTTTGTGGTTACGACTCCTCGCCTCAAACTTCCTTTGGGAATTGTTTGCTAGGAGACACTCAAATAATAATAGCTCCTCCCAATGTTGTTCAGATCCCTCCATTAGGGGAGGGGACAATGATGTATCTATGAATATTTTTTCTTATTTCTGCATCCACATGGTTACACATGTAACCTTCGCGTTTCAGTAACTTTATCCCGATTAATGATTTGTTTGTTTTGTAGTCAGATTTCCGTGCCATTTCGACCCGATATATCCCATTAAATAATCAAATTTAAAGCAAATAATGCATATAAAAATCCGTTCATTATATGATAAAACCAATTTAATATCTTGATAGAAGCAACGTGAGAAGATATTTATTTTTCAGTACAAAACTCCAAAAGCCTTGAAATTGGTTCTTTACAGACAAACCCTGTCAGTTCTCAAAATTGTTTGTTGGTTTCTTTTTCCTCATTAGATCAGCGTTACCCGCTTAAACATGGTAATTTAATATGTTTGGTATTTTTAAAGATGTCCCTGTAAACATGTTTATTTTTATTATAGGTGTTGCCTAGAACACGACAAATGCTACAGCCAAGCACCGTCTTGTACCTCCGGTATGCATTATTTCACCCTCTACGACTTCGTTTGTAACGATGGTGACCCTATTTGCTGTGAGTAGTTTTGCTCTGTTGTTAGGTTGGTTGGTTTGTAAAAATGCTCAAAGGAGCATGGCTAATTTTAGTCTTATTTCTCGAGTTAACCTTTGCTTGTCTAGTATTTTTGTCTCTGAAAGTTTCTTATTTTTTCACGCCCGAATTAATGGTAATATTACTCCCACAGTGGGCGGGAGAGGTGTGTTTGGGCGGTCGGTGGACTGCGGGCGTCATTTGTGCAACTGCGATCTCGCCTTCGTCCGCTGTCTGAAGAGACATCGGTGCCCCAAGTCACGTCCCGTCTGCAGACAATCTCCCTGGAGGTATCTCCAGAACAGACTCGTCAATGTTGCCTTCTCCGGCTGATGTGTGTGCGTGCGTGGGTGCAAGAACGCGCGCGCGCGCGTGTGTGTGTGTGTCTAACCCTTCAATTCTCATGCGGAAATTTCAACCGATATTTCCATATTATTTTATTATCCTGTGTTATTTCGTACGACCTAATTTTCCTCGTTTACATTAACTATACCAGTTTACCCAGGAGGTGTATTTCTGAATTTTATATTTACCTGTTAACTTAATTGTTTTTTTATATGTGCTACCTTCTAGTTACTTAATCATGGCAAAAAGTTCTGAGAATTTTCTTGCTTCAGGTCGGTTAAATAACACATTAGCATCATTCTATGGCAGGAGAGTTGTCAATTAAAACGAAAGAAAAAGGGATTCAAACTTTGTTCAATCCACTCCCCAAAGAATTTATTTGTAGAGTAATAATTACAGTATTGGCAGTTCTTCGTAACTTCTACAATTCTTTCTGGCATGCCGGATGTCGACTTAAGGATAAAATGATGAGGGTCGGCGTTCCATTCTTGATTTCATAACGCTTGAAGGTTGTCACAATTCGTCGACAGCTTCCAAACCATAACTCTAATTCTTCAATGGATTAGTGACTACCTCACTTATTTAACATTGTGCGCTAGAAAACACATGGATCATTACTAAATTTAATTTGTACTATCGGTAGAAGTTGCTCTTGGAGAGCAATAACGTATTTTGTTCATGCAAGTGTTCTTGGGCATCAATGAGAAACAACCAACGTCCTTGGATGAGAAGCGACCGCATCCATTGATGGTCGCCGATTCTTTACTGTTGACGCTGTGAAATTCATGGTCTGGTTCACTTTTTAATCTTTCACACTCAATCTAACAGACGTCTCAAACAGTTAGGAGAAGGATATACCAAAGAGAGAGAGGAAGATAAGAAAACACTATTTTTTATCTTGAAATTCTTGTGCTTTCTTCAATATGTCAGCCAGTAGTTGATGTTTTCCTTAGTAACTAATGGATTCATTGAGGTACCTTTCGACTCGAAGCAGTTGACACAGAGTTTGCATTCTACCATTCGTGTAGGTGTACTCACACCCAACTATTGGTAATTTTGAGCAAGTTCCACACGTGTGTCCATGCAATTCTAAAGCTGACTCTAAAATGAGGAACATTGGACACATTTTGGATACTATGGTTATCAAATTCCCTCGATTGCTTTATTAATTTGGTGTGGGTGAATCCCCCAAACGAGGAGCTGCTGGTTGTCTGGTTAAAAATTCTAAAAATAATATTTGAATACAGTCAGTATGCCTTTGTAGTAAAAACTACCCATATTAATTAAATCCTGGCAACAAGCCTTTGGGGAAAGACTAGACATAATAGTTAAATACTGGTAGAAAGCAGTTGGATGAATCAATGGAACAATTTAGGTTTCCTTGATAAGCATTTGACTAGGATATTCATTGGCGACGTTTACTTTATTTCGAATTAAATGTGTAGCCACTAAAACCACCTAGTTCCACACTGATAGAGGATCCACGTGCCTTCCCGGACCGCATAATAGAGGACTACAGCCAGGATCGATTCAAGTGGCCACTCGATGAAGTCTAGTCAAACAAATCCTCTGATAAGGACGAACCACTGGGGAAGTCATTCCATTGATCAGCTAATCAAGGTTAAGAGTCACCGTTTGGCAAATGACCGCATAGTGATAGTAAGACTTGTACCCAAGAAAAACACGCAACTTCAGAAGCCATTCGGTCACATAAGTACAGAGGATTCGATCGACCGTAACGCTGCCTCGAGTTCAACTGTAGACGGGCAACCGTAGGGTTATGCTCACAAGCAGAAGCACCCATCAAGCAATACCCGCAACTTGCAAGTTCCCTCGCACTTCAATACTTGCATTCATTTTTCTACGCTCATTTTTGTCAAACTACCTTTAACTATTCCAAGCTATCATACGACTCTCGCCGAACGTTTCACCCCGTCAAGAATTCGATCCCGACGCCTCAACATACAAAGCGACCCATCCACGACGGCAGGAATTCTGGCAATCTCCCACTCTTTATGGCAAACATTTTTAATTTTATTTAAAATGTCATTTCTCGTTTTGCCTCGTCCCTATATTATTAATCTCTTTAGTGTTCTTCAATAAATATCTATTTCCCTAAGCCTGTACGTTATTGCAAAACATATCGATCAATCATTCCATTTCATACTGACAAAATCAGGAATTTATTTATTATTTATTTCATTTTATTGCTTTCATGAAATTAGATTTATAGTCAATTTTATCCATTGAATTTTTTGGAGTCAATTGCATGCTCAAATTTGTAAGATGATTAAATGGTTTTATTTATAGACATTTTTATTAATTTATTAGGTTCTTTTAAATTTTAACCTATTTGGAAAAATATTTCTGATTCTCTTCATGTTCATCACGGTTCTTCCCTTTTATTCGTTCCTTTAGCTTTATTTTCATCCTCCCATACCTCAGTTTTCTGCAATTAAACACTTATAACTCCAATAATAAACTCCAGTAAAAGTTCCTTTAACAAATTCTAAGCTATCACTTACTCATTCCTATCATTGATCACCATTTGAGATAGTCTCTAGTCGATGTCTGGTCGGTCGAATATGGTGAGTTACAACCCTAGATTTAATCATGCGAGGATCGGCGACTGGAAGCAATTTATGGCATTTATTAAAGGCAATGCCATTAGTAAAATCTAACGGTGGTGCCCAAAGAGAGTAAAACATACACACACTGAAATACACATTCTCTCTCTCTCTCTCTCTCTCTCTCTCTCTCTCTCTCTCTCTCTCTCTCTCTCTCTCTCCAGCATAAGGGCGGCAAACCGTGCCGAAGAGCTCCGCGTGGCAAGACTGCAAGGGGAATCCCAAGAAGTTCTTTGGTTATGTAAACAGCCGTAAACGAATCCATCGCACGAGTGGCCCTTTAGAGAATGAGGAGGGAGCATTAAAGCACTCAAATGCAGAAAACGCTAACCTTCTAAACGACTACTTCTCTTCAGTGTTTACTGGAGAGTGTGGTCCCACCCCCCAGCCCACGGATTCTTACTTCGGGGGAAAAGCTGGAGGAAATGGAGTTCACCCAAGGAGAAATAGAAAAAAAGATCACTGATCTAAAGACGAATAAGTCCCCTGGCCCGGACGGGTTTCTACTTAAAGTGTTGAAAGAAGTGCGCGATGAAGTGTCACGACATCTGAACACTATCTTTAACATGTCAAACCGGACCGGATGCGTTCCTATAGACTGGTGTGAAGCGGAGGTGACTCCTATCTTCAAGAAAAGAGAACCTAGCCAGCCGTCGAACTACCGACCTATTAGCTTAACCTCATTAGTAGGTAAACTTATGGAAAGCATCATGGTGGACAAAATGACGTCATATTTAGAGTCCAACTTGCGATTTGAGGAGTTCCCAGCACGGGTTCCGAAGGCAACGGTCATGCCTAATGAATCTTGTGGAATTCTTCCACTCCGTCTTCAGTGAGCACAATTGGGACAAGGCAGTGGATGTGGTCTATTTAGACTTTCAGAAAGCCTTTGATAAGGTACCACACCGACGCCTTCTCCGGAAAGTGCGAGCGCTAAGCATAGACGGAAAAGTAGCCGGCTGGATAGAGAACTGGCTAAGTGGCAGACGGCAACGGGTGGTAGTGAATGGACAGGCTTCTGAGTGGGTGCCCGTTATTAGCGGGATGTCTTAAGGTTCTGTCCTGGGACCATTACTATTCATTATCTACGTCAACGACATGGACAGTGACATGGTTGCCAAGATTTCCAAATTTGCCGACGATACCAAGCTTGGTATGAACGTTGCAAAGGATGGAAATACTGCCCACCTGCAGGAAGATCTTCGGAGGATTGGGGAGTGGTCGGATTCGTGGCAAATGCCTTTTAACGTTCGCAAATGAAAAGTGATGCATATCGGCCACCGAAACTCCCAATCTCAGTATAGCCTTAAGGTCACTGCTATTGAATCCACGGACACTGAGAAGGACTTGGGTGTAACAATCACTAGTGACCTCAAGTTCTCGAAACAGTGCATTGAGGCGGAGAAAAAGGCCCAAATGATGCTAGGCTACATAAAGCGCCAGTTTGGATATCACAACAAGGAGATTGTACTGTATTTGTACAACTCACTTGTCCAACCGCACCTGGAGTATGCCGTACAACTTTGGAGTCATTCGCTTCGAAAGGATATCGCAAGATTAGAACGTTTGCAAGTGAGAGAAACCAAACTGATTCCCTCTATCAGACACAAGAGTTACGAAGATAGATTACGGGAATTGGACTTGTTCTCGCTGGAGGCCCGGATACTACGTCGTCAGCTTATCGAAGTGTTCAAAATACTTCGAGGCTTTGACATTGTAGACTACGGGGATATTTTCCAGCTTAGCCAGAGCAGAACAAGAAATCACGGCGACAAACTTGAACTGAATCGTTACCAACGTGATATGTGCGGGAAATCTTCCACATATAGAATCTGCGGCCCTTGGAAGGCACCTCTAGTGGAAGTTGTCAATAGCAACTCCGTTGAACAGTTCAAGTCGAGACTAGACAAACTCTTGAAAAATAGCCATTTGGAGACTTGAAGCGTGGCGCGAGTGTTCTTCTAGAGCGTTAATCTGACCCTTTAGAGGACTGCGCCTGCTCAAGTGTTAAAGGTAACCTCTTTGAATGGATCGTAAGGTCTACTAGGGTACCTGCTTTCCTTGTTACTCGCTGTTAATTTCTCTCTCTCTCATTTGAAATAAAAACAAACAAAAAGCGTAAAATTAAAGCTAAAATAGTGGTAAAAGCTCTCCATTATAAATAAATGATTACTAAATAATAATTAAAGCGAAGTTAAAATGTACAAGAACTAAAAATGAATTTTAAAAAATCGAAAATTTAAATCATAATAATAAATCTACAAAAAAAATCAGAACGGAAACTGACCTTTGACTGTACCTCGTTGGAAGCAACTGAAAAAAAGGACTAAATTTTAAGGTTGTAAGATGGTTATTTTTTTATCAGAAGAAGTTTTTAAAATGTATTTAATTTGTGAGAACAAGTGTGTCTAGATTAGGATCTAGTGTTTTAATGAAGAATGCTTCGATAATTTTGAACTCTAATCAATTTTTAGCAGAAGATAGGAGAGAATAAAAGTCTAAGTTAAAATGGAGGTTTTATTTTTCTGTATGTTCTCTCATTGAGAAAAATTCTGTTTTTGAAAGAGGAATATTTGTCGCGTGAGAAACTCCCAAATGGTTAGCGATCCTGTCTCAATCGAAGGCTGCCTCACCCACATAACGACTTTTGCAGGGCGAACGAGTGAAATTGCAGATGACAGATCATCGCAAGTAACTCGAATGATACTCCCTGATTTTTACCACTCTTTTGACTGCTAATTTTACGTTTATTTGTTTGTTTTTATTTCAAATGAATTCATGGTTATTTTAATTGTCAATGAATTAGATTTGTTCGTAATTGTAATTCATATAATCCTTTTCGCTATTTTACTCGCGGATTGTACTAATATTTCCTTGATCCTATTTAATATGTCGGGCACATTAAAGGTTCATAATTTTCACATGGGTCCTTCCTTCTTTCTTTCTTTCTCTCTCTCTCTCTCTCTCTCTCTCTCTCTCTCTCTCTCTCTCTCTCTCTCTCTCTCTCTTATGCTATAGGTTAGAGCTTTCCCAAAATAGTACCTCCACGGTATGGTCAGCAATGTCCTTTGAGGTACTACCGTTCCTTGTGACTCTCTCTCTCCCTATATATATATATATATATATATATATATATATATATATATATATATATATATATATATATATATATATATATATATATATATATATATATATATGCGGTTAAGATAATGGCATAATTAGACAACTGCTCTGTTTCAGGTCCAGCTGGTGATCCTATCCTTCTTGAACTGGAAGACAACACTTAAGGATGGGCTGATGGATGGGCAATCCTTAAGTGTTGTGTTCCAGTTCGAGGAGGATAGGATCACCCGCTGGACCTGAAACAGAGCAGTTGTCTAATTATGCCATTATCTTAACCGCACCAATTTGCTTGGCTGGCTATTTTTCCGCATATATATATATATATATATATATATATATATATATATATATATATATATATATATATATATATATATATATATATATATATATATATATTTATATATATATATATATATATATATATATATATATATATATATATATATATATATATATATATATATATATATATATATAATTGAATCATGAAAATATGGAACGCGATGAATATATAAATAAAGTCAACAGCCAGGAAGGAAAATGAAACACGGGAGAGCTGCGAGGCCTTTCGACTAATCGTCCTTTCCAAAGCAGACTAAAGCAGAAAGAAACAAGAAGAATTTTTTACAAAAAAGACACAGACGTCTATGACAGAAGGGGACATTAGGATTTTAAGGGCATTAACAGGTACCTGGAAACCAACCCTATTAAATAATCAAGGCAGCCGAAACAGAAGGTGACCATTGAAAAAAAGGGGGTTTACAAAAAAGAGGAGGGGAACTCAAACCGTCCGAACTAAATTAAGATTACAATTTCATAATTCTTCTATTTGAGAAGCGATAACAATTTATAAGAGATGAAAATTATCAAGAATAAAACCGAAAATATATTAAATATAGGAATAACTAGAAAAGTATATATATAATATATATATATATATATATATATATATATATATATATATATATATATATATATATGTATATATATATATATATATATATATATATATATATATATATATATATATATATATATATATATATATATATATATGCATAATCACCCACAAATGAAGAGTGAAAAACGATTCCGAGCGCTTTCGTCTTTAAGAATAAAGACGAAAGCGCTCGGAATCGTTTTTCACTTTTCCTTTGTGGGTGTATCTGCATAACTTTGACTCACGTGCACTTTGTGAGCTTTTTTCATACAAATTACAAATTAGGTTAAAGTGGTGAAATTGTGTGGTAGGTATATAAAGGTGTGAATATGTTTCCTAGTTTGCCCTGGTGTTAGGGCATCACTAGCATTCATCTTCTTTTGTTTAATAAATAAAAATTCCACCGTCAAAAAGTAGCTGACTGTCTTTGACAGCTAGTTTCCTCCGTTATAATATATATATATATATATATATATATATTTATATATTTATTTCTGTAATATGTATTTCCTCCTTCGAAGCATTCAAGCCTTTCAAGGTTGTTTTTCAGGCTGAATGAATCTCAATTTTGAGTTCTCAGTAATCTATTTAATTTGGGCATTTCGCCTCTTTTCATCGTTTGGATTTTGTTGACTTTGTTTGGTTATCTTTTTATCAAATGGGTATTGGGAATTGGGCACTTCGCCTCTTTTTATTCTTAAATTTTGATTATTAAGATTGGGCACTTCGCCTCTTTTATATTTAAATTTAGTTTTAATTCTTTAATTCTTACTATGTTTATATATAGGGGGGGGGAGGGGAGGGGACTTTAATGTGGGCACTTCGCCTCTTTTCATCGTTTGAATTTTGAACTTTGTTGACTTTGTTTATCTTTTTATCAAATGGGTATTGGGAGTTGGGCACTTCGCCTCTTTTTATTCTTAAATTTTGATTATTAAGATTGGGCACTTCGCCTCTTTTATATTTAAATTTAGTTTTAATTCTTTAATTCTTACTATGTTTATATATAGGGGGGGGGAGGGGAGGGGACTTTAATGTGGGCACTTCGCCTCTTTTTTCAAACGTTATTTAAGTTGTTGATTGGTTGGATTACTTTGTCAAACTTTTGAGTTTTAAAAACATAATTCTTTAGAGTAGTGGACTAACCCTACGTAAACATAGGTAGTACCACTTCTCTCGCGCAGGTTCTACTACTTGGGAACAGAGCAGTTCTACCTATAGCGCGTCTTCGGTTTGCTCGAATATTGAAATTTAGGTTCATGTTCGGGAGTATATTTTGGTTTATCTTGGCCCATGTCTTTCTCCCTAGCCTTTGGATCTCCGTATTGATCGGCTTTAGACCGATTCTTTGGTGAAGAGTCGATTGCCGAGTACGGTCGATCCTTCGCGTGCCTGTAATCAGCAGCGTGGCTTTATTCTGCACTCTCTGCATCGTTCTGAGAGAGGTACAGCTTGCCATCTGCGTAATCACGGCCGGGTACACCAGGACTGGGCGTACCAAGGCCATGTACAGTTTTTTGATGTTAGGCACGCTGAGGCCTCGGAAACGGTAAAGTTTCTTTAGCTCTCGTTTGGCTAGGGAGACTCTGGTATTCATGTGGGTCTTATAACCCGATTTGAAGAGTCGTAAGCCCAGGACATTACCCTCGTTGGAGTACGGATAGTTCTAGTTATTGACGACGACGTCATCAACTTTCCGGCCGTTCATTGAAATGATCGTGAACTTCTGGCGGTTGGTCTTAATTTTCCACTTTCTTTCATATCTATTGATATTTTCAATTTCGACAGCTGTCGCATCGCCTGGCTTCCAGAGTTCCTGAATGGACTCAGGACGATTTGGGTGATGTCGTCTGCATATTGCAGATACATCGAATCGTACCTCACTGGAGCAGGCAGGTCTATTGTGTACACGAGGTACAGCAGAGGGCTGAGACAGCTGCCTTGTGGAACTCCCGCCTCGAGTTCGAATTCGGGTCCTTTGCAGCCCTCGATTGAAATTCGGGCTCTCCTATCGGAGATATAGTTGCAAAGGATCCTTTCCAGGAATGGGTTAAGCTGGAGGTTGAGGATCTTGTACTGTAATCCTCTCAGCCAAACCTTGTCGAAGGCCTCCTTTACATCACGCAGCACCACGTCTACGTACCGCCTCTCAGCTTTACTGCAAGCGAGTTTCTCCGCTAGAAGGGCGAGGGCTGTTTCCGTTCCTCGTCCCTTGCGGAACCCGTGCTGCTGAGGGTTGTGGGCTCCCAGCTCGGCAAGTTGTTCTTGAAGCCTGTCAGCTAGGAGTCTCTCGTAGACTTTTGCAATGAACTCCAGCAGGGCGATTGGCCTATAATTACCAGTTGATCAGGGGGTTTACCTCCCTTGGGTATGAAGATCATCTTCGCAATCTTGAGACCTTCCGGGAAGTAGCCCGTGTTCAGGGAAGCGTTGTAAATATTAACGATACCCTGAATGATCTGCTGTGGGGCGTTAACCAAGTTGTTTCTGGTAATACCCGTCCAGCCTGGTGCCTTTTGTCGAAAGGCTTTTACAGTGGCCATGACGTCCTCTGATGTTATGGGGCGTCCATGGCCCGCCATCTCCCTGCCTTCGTTGACTTGCTGTAGTGGGTGCGTGCGATGTATTTCCAGATTAAGTTGTTCAATCAGTTGGCCTTCGAATTCCTGGTCGAACTCAGCGTTTTCCTCGGGGGTTATCCTGAAAACGCTTTTCCAGAAGTTCCTGAACATATCCTCGAGAACCACCGGGTTCTCTAAGTAGTCTCCGTTCTACTTTATCCGAGCCTTGGGTCTTGGAGTAAGTCCCTTTAAGTTCCTGACTTGGCGCCAGAACTTAGCCGGGCTAAGCTCACTGTCGACTTTGGCTATCAAGTTGTTCCATATCTCCTCCTGCTGGAGGTTGATGGCCTCTCTAAGCTCTGAGCTTAGGCGTCGAAGCAGCAAGCTCCTTTTCCGGCTGGGACCCTCCCGTCGTACTTCTTCGTACACTTCCCTGTGAACGCGAGCGATATCTCTCATCTCCTCTGTCCCATTTATATATCTTCGCTTTAATGCTTTGGAAGATACGACTGGGTTCCATTTCCTCTGGTAAGGGGAATTGATCGCAGGCGTATACTCTCAGGTTGATGTAATTTGCCCGCAATCTCTTCGCTCTCTTCTTTTTTCCCTTCTTTTCCAGGGGTTTAGTTGCTTCCGCGTCCGAGGAGTCCGAAGACTCGGATGAGCTGCTCGTTTCCGAGTTCGAATGTTTCGCCGTGCTTGTCTTGGTATGGGTGGGAGCAGGAGTTTTCGCCTCGACTGCTACATTACTCGACTTTTTGGATTGCTGTTTGCAAGTGTTAGCTTGCTCCGCAGTCTGCTGGGCCTTTGGGGTCATCTGCAAATGCAGTACATCCCCAGAAGGGGGGGTTATCCGGGAACCACATTTATTCCATCCCGTTTTTGGCCAACATCTGGTTCAACACAGTGGCGAATGTGCCCGGGCGAGCCAGATTCATGACGTGCGCATGAAGTATGCACGTCATGATTTTCGTCGATCCCTCGTTCTCAATTTTGAGGTACGTTTTTCTGGCATCCACCTCTGAGATGGCTGCCTTTGCTGCCTGGGCGTAGGACGTGTTCGCCCTGCGCGTAACTTCATTCTTTTTTGCCTCCTGCTTTTTCCTCATTACGTCCTTTTTTGCAAGGCAAGACATGGCCATTGTTCGGTGACCCTGCCCGCAACTCACGCATTTCTCCGTGGTGCTGACGCAATTGCGCCAATTGTGGCCAAGCTGGATGCATTTGGAGCAAGTTTCTTGTGGCTCCTTGCAGTCCTTGGTGGTGTGGGTCTCCATTTTGTAGCACTTGAAACAGTACTGGACCGGGGTGAACTCTCCCTTTTCCACCTGCTCACCGCTAATTTTGGCGTTGAACATCAGTAGACCATGTTCTTTCGCCTTCTGTGCCATGGTAGTCTCCGAGAAGACCACCTTGAACACGTGCGTGTAATCGCTGCCGTCCCTCCTATTTTTAAATTTTATTATTTCGGCTACCTTAGCCCAGGCCTGCCGTAGCTCTATCTCGTCTTTCATTTCTCCCGCTGTATGCTGCCCAATCCACGGGTCGATCCGGCGGCATATTACGCTTCTGTGCGCCAGAATCTGGGGTGGCACTGCTGGCTGCAGTCCTATGGCTCGAAGGGCTTCGACTGCCTTCTCCTTGGATATGTCTTCGATATCCTTCTCTGTTTCGCATATCGCGATGTAGCCCGACGATATATCCAGGAGCCTCACCATGGCAATTCCCAGTTTGCCGTACACGGCCTCAAAGATGGATTCCCTGCTGGGCTTGAGTTGCCCGTCGACAACCCGCAGAGGAATCCGGGTCGTGTGGTCTTGGGCCATCTCTTCTCGAGAGTGGCCCCTCAGCGCTGTTAATTGGTTGTAACAGATGCTCTCGTTGTGGGGAATTTGCTGTTGTTCAATACGATGCACCTCTTCTTCTTCGTGGTCTTCTGTATTGGGTTATTTGGAGGCTCCCTCTACTTCGTCTCTAAGCTTACGTGAACTGAACTGCCAAATGGGGGGGATGAATGATGGAGGGTGGACCCGGGCGAGGCCCCTCAGATGGGTGATGAGTGGCGGACTTGATGATGGGTGGTGATAGAATCAACTACCACCACCTGGGGTGCCGCCCCATCTGGGGTTTGGATATCGATGCTGTTTCCAACTTACACAGGGACGGTTGTGTGTCCCCCTGTGGTCTTGGCCGGAAGCTACCCTTAGAGATTAGAGCGAACTCTTCCCCAAAGCTTTCAGCATCGCCTCGTAACCGGGCGGTCTCTCCCGTAGAGTTCCACAGTGGGCTAATCCTCAAACCTGCTTTCCTTTACGTCCCCAATTATGT
Source organism: Ceratothoa steindachneri (assembly GCA_963969495.1). Taxonomy (NCBI): domain Eukaryota; kingdom Metazoa; phylum Arthropoda; class Malacostraca; order Isopoda; family Cymothoidae; genus Ceratothoa; species Ceratothoa steindachneri. The sequence goes on along the minus strand of OZ018333.1, from coordinate 31,290,576 downwards.
CTATCAAAGTGGACCGACATAGTTGTGGCGAGACTAGATGAGTGGCAGATCAGTTTATTTCAGCTTCGCGACTCCGTAGAGGGAGGGGGGGGGGAGTTAGCACGACATCAAGTCGTCTTGGTGCCGGTTCAAAATTCTATAACGAATTTTCCCCGAAGAGTTGATGAGGCAAAAAAACTGGGCGTTTTGAACCTCCCTCGTCTCAAACTTTTCCTCCTTTATAAAAAGTGAGATCTTCTCAGCGTCGACTTTTAATATGAAATTCTGCTGCCTTCGCTTTTTTCATATATATATATATATATATATATATATATATATATATATATATATATATATATCGGGTGGCCCAGCCAAAATTTCACTAAATTCAACCTTGAAAGCTAAGACAAAAGTAATTGGATATAAATGAAAATTCGTATACGATAACATATGTATTTTTTTTATTATATCTTAAAATTTCAACACTATACCTATAATACTATTGCTAGAATTAAAAATAAAATAGTTACTCAAAACCTTGTGTGCCGCATCAGGAAACGTGCGATATTTGTAAATAGGAAATACGAAGTCTGTATAGAGGTTTCTTTTCTCTCTTTCAATCATCATTCAAACTTTAAAGTTATAAGTTGTGGTATCATTTTTTTTTTTTTAACACAAAATACTAGCAGATTTAATGTCCTTCACGCAGCATGTCACGCACCTGAGGCAGCGGACGCAGGCCCGGCTGAATGTGATGAGGGCCATGACGCGGCCGAGCGCTGGTGCAACCTTCCCCGTCCTCCGCCTCTACTACCTCCAGGCAGTGCGCTCCCTAGTGGACTACAGTGCACCGGTCCTTGTAGCGCTGCCCCGGCAGCAGCAACAGCGCCTGGAGGTAATACAAAACACCGCCATGAGGACCATGTTAGGGGCACCCAGGTGGTGCAGTGCCTGTGTCATGCAGAGTGAGGCCAACCTGGTGCCCCTCACAGCCAGGGTGGATTGCATGGTGGCCTGTCGGGTGGCCAGAGTGCTCCAGCGCGACGTGGAAGGTGTTGCGCAGAGACTCAGAATGGCCGTGGTGCAGGGCATCGAGTGCCTGCGTAACAACAGGTGGCTCGTAAACGTCAGCCTAGCAACCAGCTCCCTCAACCGGGCAGGGAACTGGCTGTGGCGCGACCCCGATACCCCCAACCCCGCCTACGTTCCACCACCACCATGGGACCCCCCCGCCGCACACTTCACCGCCACACAGTTGACCGACAGCAAAGCGAACTGCCTCACCGAGGAGCTGCGCCAGCACGCCCTCATGGCCATGTCTGAGGTCACGGAGCCAGGCAGCGCAGTGTACTTCACCGACGGCTCCGTCGACCCCGAAAGCGGGAGGTCCGGCGCCGCCTTCGTCACGAGCGGCTTGACGCAAGCGTGGAGGACATCAGACCACTGCTCCACCCTCCAGACGGAGCTGGTAGCAATCCTGCACGCCCTCCAGCACGCTCTGCTCCGCCGGGAGGCCACTGTGGTGATACACACTGACTCTCGGTCGGGACTACAGGCGCTGCAGCACGCCCACGCCCACACCCGGGACAACATTCACCTCACCACCACCATCCTGTGCACCCTGCAGGACCTGGCAGCTCAGGGCAGGCGTGTCCGGCTCCACTGGATTCCCAGCCACGTTGGCGTGCGCGGCAACGATGCTGCCGACGAGGCTGCCAAGCGAGCCGCCCACGGCCCCATCATCACCTGGACCGTGCGCCCCAGCCTGCAGCAGCTCAAGGTGCAGGTTAAACGCAGGGCCGCCCACAACGCCCACCAGCAGCACCAAGAATGGGAAGCAATCAAGAGGCAAGCGGCGTGGTATGCTGCAGCCACAGCCTATCGCCCACTGAACCCATCCTTTCAGCAGCCCAGAGCGAACGGCGTGCTGCTACAGCGTGTGAGGCTGGGCTACTCCACGCGGGAAGAGCTACACGCCGACTTTGTGGCAGGGAGGTGTGAACACTGCGGCGGCCGCTCCCGGCGCCCACTGGTGCACTACCTCCTCTCCTGCCCAGCCACCGCCCGCCTCAGGCCAGAGCGAGCGCCAGCCCCTCCCCCTGTAAGAGGCGCCCTACTGAGGGCGCGAGAGGCAAGAGCCGCCCAGGTGGTCCTCTACACCCCAACTAACGAGCTGCTGGAGGTGCTGAGAACAACACCCCCTCCGCGCTGATCGCCGCTCGCGCCCAGCCGGGCGACAGGTGATGAAGACCGACGCCACCCACTTGCAGCAGATAAGAAACGCGTGGGACGCTCCACCACGTCTTACTGCACGCCAAACACTGACGGGCTGCCCGTTTTGTGCAATGTGTGCATTTATACATGTATTTATACTATTGTATCATATTATTACTGTATTTGTCTTTTTGTTTTTTTGTTTGTTTTTATTTTATTATTATTTGTATTATGATTATGTATAAATGTACGCTATTGCACAATAAACCTATACAATCAATCAATCAAGCAGATTTAATAAATGAATTCAACTTTACAGTAAAAGACTTTTTCCTTGTTTAGCGGCAGCGCCAACCCGTTGTGAGCTGCAACTAGTACAGCCCGATTCCCCGAGATTACAGTGTTTTCGCATTCAGTGTTAGTGAAACAAATATATAACAATAGTGCATTACGTGCCTCTTATTTGGTGGGGACCTAGCCAGGACGAAGAGTGGCATGGGAGACCTTAGACATTTACAAAAGAAAATAGTTAAACATGAAAAATCAGCCAAACACTTACATAATGTGGTTAGTCTTTCGTTACTGGGCAGTGTAAACATTGCTACTGAAATGAGCTCCGCATACAGACTCTCAGTTGCAAAGCACAATGAACAAGTGAGAAAAAAACAGAGCTGTTCTTTCAAAACTTGTGGATTGTGTAAAGTTCTGTGGCAAGTTTGAACTCCCACTCAGAGGGAACGATGAAGGGCCTACTTTCAAGTATCCTGGATTATTTCGTAGAATAGTATATTTTCCTTGTGAACTAGATTCTAGCTTAAATGCTTAGTTAAAGACTGCAACAGTATTCAGAGGAACATCTAAAACTATACAGAATGAAATCTTGGAATCAACACTAGAAATATGCAGAAACAGGATTAAAGAAGAAGTAAAATCCATAAGTTTAGTAGCAGTGATGTGTGATGAAACAACAGACATTAAAGATAAAACACAGATGGTAATTGTTTTAAGATATGAGATAGATGAAAAACCTGTTGAGAGATTCTGGGGATTTTTTAACCCTCTCAGCTTGACTGCAGAAGACCTATCAAGTGTGCTATTTGAAGAGCTGCAAACATTAATTGGTGATTGTCCTCATGCGCTTATCGCTCATACTTACGATGGTACAGCTGCATTAAGTGGAGCTAAGAGTGGTGTGCAAGTTAAAATAAAAGAAGTATATAGCCATGCTCACTTTGTACAGTGCTATGCACACCAACTGAACTTGATTTTGGAAAAGGCAGCATCACAAAATTCTAAAGTTAGAGTCTTTTTCAACACTTTGTCAGGAATACCAGCTTTCTTTTCTAGCTCCCCACAAAGAATGGCCACATTAGAGAGGGTTGCCGATTCCCACAGAATTCCTAGGCCTTCGACAACACACCGGAACTTCAAAAGCAGAAGTGTGAATGCTGTGTATGAAATGAAAAAATGCAAGATATAATCATTGAATGTTGCAGTAAACTAGAGTCATCTAACTCAAGGGTCACTGGTTTAGCAGCAGCTGGTATCAAGAGAATGTTTAAGGATCCCGAGTTCAATTTTTGGCTGGTATTTTTCTCTAAAGTAATGCCCCATGGAGATATTTTGTTTTCACAGCTTCAATCCAGAAATATTGATGCAGTTAAAGCTAATGCTGCATTGAATGCTTTCAATTCTGCAGTTTAAAGGATAAGAGTTGAATGTGATGAGTGTGATACAGAGATGCAAGAGTTACCTGAAGCAAAAATAAGAAAACCTGAATTGCCTGAGACAGGTAGAACAACAACTTCAAAGGAGGTGTGTGATGTAATTATTATGGAGTGTAGAGAGAGATTTCGCTTCACTAACCATGTGGGAGCAAGCAAGTTACTTCTAGTGAACAATTTTCCTACATATTCCATTAATTTCCTCAATAATGAACTTGCACAGAGAGTTGAAGCTTACCCAATCAATGCTTGTAAAAGAAAAGTTAAGAACTGAACTTACAGTGCTATACACCAGAGAAGATTTATGGAAGTCACAAAACCTCACAGATCTACTCAAGAAAATAAATGATAATAATTTACAGTCAACATTTTCAGAAACTGTCAAGTTATTGAAAATTCTAATAACAACTCCAATGACAACAGCCGAAGCAGAAAGGTGCTTTTCAACTTTGAAAAGGATTAAAACTTCCCTGCGTACCGCTATGGCTACTGAAAGACTGTCTGCTTTAGCAATGGCATCAATTGAAAGTGCAATGGTAACGGAATCAAAGAACTTCAATGAAGCTGTCATAAATCATTTCGTTACAAGTAAAAGCAGGCGCATGGATTTTATTTTAAAGTAAGCTAACTAACTAGCCTACTTCTGTATATAATCCCCTTTCCCTGGCTGTCACTAGTACCAGTCTACCCTCTTTCCCCATCAACCCAAACCAAGCTACCTATCTACGAACCTGAAATACATGATTTGACTGCTGTACTGCTGTACTGCTGTGCTGTACACTGCTGACTGCTGTGGATAATTAAATACAAAATAAGTAGGTATAGTACTATAGTTTTATTTTTTTAACATTATATTGTAATTTGAAATTATTATGCAGCCCCCCCCCACCCTTTTTTAACCACGAGCCGCCACTGATTAACCCCTATCACGGTGTTAAGTTCAAATGATAAAATTATAATAGAAATATGTTTTAAATAAAAAGTTTAGAATGGAAATAGAATTTTTTCGTTAATTTCTAGATATAAATTGAACTCGTAGAAGTTCTTATAACTTAATTAAATAGATAAACACAACTTATTCGATAGCTCAAAAGAAAGGTAGTGGAAGGAAAAACCCTGAACTCATCTATCCCCAAAGAAGATCTCCAGTGAATTAGGTATTTCCCGTTTTTCTGTCAACAGATTTTAAAACTACAAAAATTAAAAGCTAATAAAAGAATGCGCATTTCCCGCCCTGAAATTAATGTAAGAGAACGTAGAAAGACACGTTGTATGTTGCTCTACGATCACTATTCATCTCAACATACACGAATAACAGCTTATGGCTGAAAGAAAAAGGACATCCATCCATCCCGCCTTATCAAGAATCTTCAAGATTTAGCAAAAGGAAAAGACGGGAAAGAAGAATTTTCACATTTCATCTAACTCAGAAAAGTTATTCGGTGATAAAGCAAAGAAGCTTTTTTTTACGTGAATTTTTTCACGTTTCCTTACGGGGAATAAGAGAATTTACTTATAAAAGAGAGTACCACGAGCCCAAGAATGTCGGACTAATTCGACCAAGCATTCTCCCCCCCCCCCTGCCGGGGCTGGGGAGCTGAAGTGAACTGAACTGCATTCCATTTTTCCACGTTCCAACTATGCCGTTCGTGTGATAGGCATAATTGGGGGCGCCCAGGAAAGCAGGTTTGTGGACTAGCCCACTGCAGAACTCGGCGTCAGTGGTCGCCCGGTTAAGAGGCGATGCTGAAAGCTTCGGGGAAGAGTTCGCTCTAATCTCTGAGGGTAGTTTCCGGCCAAGACCACAGGGGGACATGCAACCGTCCCTGTGTAAGTTGGAAGCAGCATCGATAACCAAACCCCGGACGGGGCGGCACCACTCGGGTGGTGGTAGTTGATTCAATCACCACCCATCATTAAGTCCGTCACAACCAACCGTCTGAGGGGCCTCCCCGGGTTCACCCACATTCATTCATCCATTCATCCAGCAGTTCATGTTCACGGAGGCTCGCTTGCAACGGTGGGCGGGGGGGGGGATGCCCCCCCCCTCTAAAAAAGTAAATTTCTCTTAAAATATTGAAAAATTGTTTTTTGGATAAACAACCCATACTATAAAGTGGGTAAACGCACTAAGAACCAGAAGCAGGAGCTACCCCACAGTGGTTCATCGCCCCTTGGGGCCAGTGCAATGGCACAGAACAAACTCCCCCGGGTGCCTCTGCGCACAATGAGCGGCCATAATAGACCCGCCAGAGCGACGGTCTTCGAAGCCGTCTACGGTAAATTAAAGATAGCCATGGTGAGACTTCTGGAAGTCCCCGTGGGCTATGTCGCCGTCTGCGAGACGGAAAAAGATATTGAGGCACTAACAAAGGAAGAAGCCATTGAGGTTCTCCGGGAGCTTGGCCTTACGCCTGCTATCCCCCCACAGATCCAATCACACAGAAGTGTGATATGCAGGAAGCTTGATCCATGGATCGGAGAACACTCAAAAGAGGAAATCAAAGAAGAAATCCTCAAAACAATGGTTTATGCGGGAGTGTCATGGAATGGTAAAACGAGGATCTATTTTGTCGATAAACAAGAATCCAAAGTTAATTCATAAAATTACATCGAACTATTATCTATCGGCCTGCTTCCCGATTGCCATCAGATCTACCAAAACAACAAAGAAATTTTTAGAAGAAAATTGCCCTCATTTTATTAAAAGAGATGAATGGCATCCTCAATCGTCTGACTGCAACCCTATGCAGTATTCCATATGGAATTTACTTCAACAAAAAGTTTACAGAAATAGAAAAAAATAAATTTAATGAATCTGAACTAAAGGAAAAAAATTCTTGCATGGGATAAAATAATGCTATCAGATAATGTATTTCTTCCTTTAAAACGCCATTAAGGGCAATATGTAACCAAGATGATGGAACTATTGATCATTTATTTGAATAAGGGTACATATAATGATTTTTATTTTTTTAATTTTATATATTATCTTTTGTAGGGAGCAATCGGTAAGCAGATTTTTGATTGACTATTTTTTTATTATTGTAATGGTATTATAATTATATATTTTTTAATTAATATAGTGGTTAGCGCGCTTGCCCGGCATCGCTGGCTCGGCAGTTCGCATCTCCGTCCAGATATTTTTTAGGCTGACACTATTTACTAAGGGAGGTTACCACTGGGCACCACATGGTTTGGAGTTGGGGCTTGCCCTGGCTGACGTCCGCCTGAGAAGCAGCAACATAGCAACTTGATAGGAGGACCGAAACCAGCAAACCTTTTAATTTTCAGAGATAATAAAGAATACAGATAAGCTGTATACGATTTTCGATTTCCATTTATATCCAATTACATTTGACTGTTATTCAAATTTAAATTTAGTGAAGTTTTTGTTGGGTCACCATATATATATATATATATATATATATATATATATATATATATATATATATATATATATATATATATATATATATATATATATATATATATATATATATATATATATATAATCGAAAATCACATGAGACCGTGATAAATAATAAATATATTTAAAGGCCCAAAGAAATGAAAACTGTTAACACAAACCGGGAAAGCGCTAAGGAAATTAATTACGTGGACCATCAAAGCTTAGGAAAGGAAATGAGAGATATAGAAACGGACAATAAGGAAACTATTTTAACCGTTATATGAAAATGAATAAAGGAGTTGGATTTGAACCTGTGTCATCAAGCGCTCTTCGTTAAAATGACCACAACGCTTATTGCCAGAGCTACCTTCTTCAACCCCTCCAAAAGGTTAATTCAAGAAGCCTTTTGAATAACGAAGTGTAGGATTTTATCCATTGAGAGACAGGACAAGTGTTTTCTAGTAGGAGGGGGCAAAGGCTTTTTTGTTTATAATCGAAAATCACATTACACCGTGATATATAATTTATTTATTTAAAGGCCCCATGCCCTCTCCTACTAGAAAAACACTTGTCTTGTCTCTCACTGGATAAAAATCTACACTTCGTTATTCAAAAGGCTTCTTGAATTAAACTTTGGGGGAGGGGGGGGGAGGATGGTAGCTCTGGCGATGAGCGTCGTGGTCATTTTAACGAAGAGCGCTTGATGACACAGGTTCAAATCTAACTCCTTTATTAATTTTCCTATAACAGGTTAAAATAGTTTGCCCTATTGTCCGTTTGTATAATTCTCCCAATTATCTTTCTTAAGCTGTAATAGTCCATGTAATTAATTTCCTTAGCATTTTTCCCAGCTTGTGTTACCAGTTTTCATTTCTTTGGGCCTTTAAATACACACAGCTAGGGAGACTACGCCAAGACTGACAACCAAAGGTAAAGTTATGTGAGTGCCTCGAGTCCATTAATTGTCACTGCCCATCTGAGTGGTTAGTGAACTCACTGATGAGTTAATATGATTTGCATCTGATCGAATGAAAATTAACACTTTTTATAGACTAGAATTTCTTTAAAATATCGTATATTACATAATTAGATAATGACATACCAATAATGACAATTAAATAAGTGATACTAAATGCAGACATTAGGGTAATTGGATTAAAAAGGTTTGATTTTTTTTTAGTACTCAGAGTAATTATAAATTTATTTAACTCTCATGCTTTGACTCTCACTATAGAAAGCTCCTTGACCATGGACCAGCGGGATACAACCTGGCTATTCTCCTTCAGACTCTCTTTTGAAGACAGCTGCATCGTTTCGAAGCGTTTCGACTAAGACAACGACTCTTCCAATTCCGACGTTTGTGGACCATTGGTACCTTCTACTAATTTATCTAAATGTGTGACTTATAGGAATGTTATATGTAAAATGCCCTAATAAAAATAGCGAATATTAAGTCAAAGTCAGAGTAATTCAATATCTTACATCAGCTCCATTTTGTTATATATAAAAGGAAACACGTGTTTTTTGTCTCCCACCGGGTCTCTCCTGGAGTGTCAGTGGATAGTTCCATTTGGCCGACCTCGCAAGAACTCTTCAATGAAGGGAACATAATGTAACTCTTCAGTGACTCAACAACGCGGTCTTGGGTAAACATTTGGCGAAGGAATCGGGCAACAAGACTGAGGCTCAGGTTCGAAATGACAAAGTACACCTTAAGGGTTGCGTGACCGCTGAGAGAACAAGGCTAGGCGGGCCCCTTCCAACAATATATTCTAATTAGGATAATGATTCCGAAAGGGGCAGAAGAGCATTGCATTGGTTATGGTTAAATAAAAACGAAACAAGCGCGTTTCGTCATCCCAAGATAAGCGACTCATTTCCTTTTGGAGCCGACGCTATGCATATGAATCTGAGATGCATCACAGGGGGATGAAAAGTTGCCTAATTATATCATGTTTTGATATTATCTGCAGTAAGCACCGTGATACCGCTTATGTTCATAGTGATAGTGCTGACACTTCCATTTGAGAGACAACATGGGGTAGCCTATATGGATCTTATGTGAAAACATGATGTAACTCCATTTTTATTCCATCAACGCACTTTCACAAAATATGTGTCACATATATGTCGTATAGCACTCTCCATAGGGCCAGATAATCATACGCGGAGTGCAATATTCGGTCGCCGCTGAGTTCTGAGGATAGGTGACCTCTATTGTCCAGGAAATAAATTAACCTTACATTTTACAATTTCTTTATTAAGCTATATATGTAGGATAGAGAAATTAGGCAGAAATCAGCCATGGGAAAATGGTCTTTGCCTTGCTTGCGAAATGTGAGCACGGCAGACATTTTCAGCGAATCATTTAAGATACTTCTGAGCAGAGCGTATTGGATATCGACTGCACCAAGAGCGGTATCCACGGAGGAAGCTAGAGCGGAACGCAACTGTCGTAGAACAGGCTCCCGACGATATACTATATATAACTATTCGTTAAGGGAATTATTCTATATTTCGAGTGCGTGGTAATCTGATTGACCGAGGTTAGTTCAAGAAGGGGGGGGGAGCCTGGAGAGGCTTATTTATCTTCAATATAGTTAAGAAGTGGAACGTAGGACAAGGATAAATAATATGGCTACCATTAGTAAAATAGAGTTTATAAATAAACTATCAAACAACACACGGAAAATGTTTACATTACCGGAGATTAAAATTGGGAGAAACACAGGAAATGAAAAAGGTCATGGGAATATCTGGCTAATCTGAGGATTAAGATTTGGAGAGATTTAAAACGGCAAAGAAACAAAAAGGGGGAATGGTTCGCTAAACCGTTTAAAGTACAGAGTGGCGTTGACAAAAGGTTAAATGATTAAAGGTAATGCTTAGCTTACGTAAATACAAGGTTGTCGTGCAGAGGAAGGCGATGGGAAGGAATCTTCGGTCCAACTGGTGATTTCCAGGAGAAGGGGTTCTTCGGGGGGTTGTCCTTAACGAGGGGGAAGGACTGTCTTCGAGGAGTGAGAGCGAAGTGGGGCTCGGAAGTACGAGCGATCCTTGTGGCAGGATATCGGAGATGTTCTAGATGAACAATGGAGGTTATTGTTGTAACCAAGCATTCTCTTGAAGAACGTTAAAAAGGGGGAATTAAATGATCCTGACGTGATGTCTTGGGAACGAGAACCGTTTTTTGACGAACGGGCTTGAAGAACAGTGGCTGTTCTAATGTTGTTTCCTTTCTGAACAACACGGGGGGAGGGGGGGTGATAACCGTTTCTTGTCGAACGGGCTCAAAGAACAATGGCTGTTCTAATGTTGTTCTCTTTCTGAACAACAGGGGACATTGTTGACTTGGCGTCTCGAAGGGTACGAACCTTGGCAGTCAACGGATATTGTCCTCTTCTGGACAATAAGGGGTTACTCGGCAGAGTTCCTAGGTGCACAAGGGAGACCGGATCGGCTTGATGCCTCGCGAAGATAATCTGGATCTGCTTCAATTGGGAAAAGCTATGGTATAAATTGCCGGAGCCATCCACATGGCGTAGGGGACAATTGGGTGGGGGACTTCGAGGGTACGTCCCAGTGGCGCCTTGGAAATTTTGTTATCTGCCCATAAGCCTATTGAATCTGGCGAGATCGACGTATGGAGACGAAACGGGGGAGTGAACCTCCTTGATTAAACATTGGCTGTGATGGGCGATAACGCGCCTTCAACTTCCTCTCGCAGGATACACGTGGGTAAGCATGTGTTTTAACATGTGATAGAGGCTGAATCAAAGCGGCCTCACACTGTTCTATCACAGCAACCCTTAGCGAAAACAATCGTTGAAAAAGTTCTCAGCCTCTGGAGGTAAAGTCCAAATTGCGGCCTTCAGCATTTAGCGTGTCCTTGGAATATTGGCCGAGCACCATTCAGGGTAGAGAAGGAGTTGGTAAAAGATTCCGCCACTTTATTCGATTACTAGTTTCGGAAGTGTTTATACTTTTATCCTCAGTCCGACAATATTTTTGAAAGTTTTTACGACTTGGTAAAATTAGAAGTAACAATATAAAGAGCTAGTTGAGTGCAAATAGAGTGTAAGGTGTAGTTTTGAAAGTAGAAGAGTCGAGAGTCGGAAGTTGATTACAGTATGCTGCGGGACCGGGCATCTACCGGCTTCTTTATTTTCATTCTCGTTTGATAATTTTTCTTGTTTGGGGGGGTGGGGTTGCTCTGGTTCTCAGGTCTTTGTTATTGATTTGATGTTTGTTGGTTTTTGTTTTCTGGTTTGTCGCAGAATTCTTTATTTTGTGAGTCTTTATTGTCAGTAGCTCGTTTCCTTTCCTTTATTCTATTCAAATAAGAATTGTGGTTTTATTTCTGCTAGTACCCATCCGCTATGAAAATTTACTTTTTGCCGTACTCTTGCCTGTTTAGGAAGTTGCAACTTTCTTTTTTCTCCACCAATCAGCATTTCATTTAGTCGTCTCCAGGTGCTACACGCTTGCTTCTGGCGTATTGTATTCACTGATCTAGGTCATAATTGCAGGTGGTAGACAGACTATCTTAATATGTGCCTCCTTCTGGTATTTGGAGGTTTGCGTCTTGCTTTTAATGTTGTTATTTAACGGGACCGTTGGATAAATAAGAACCGGTCTCACCAGCATGTTATATAGCTTCTTTTTTTTATTTCCATACTGGGTCTTCTCAGCTGGTGGAGCTCTCGAATTTACATTTTCGCTCTGTTAGTACGTTGTGTCGGGTACTTCATGTAGCGACTGGAGGTGAGAGTGAATCCATATGCATTGCCATTGCTGTATTATCTGTATCCGGGGGTACATCTGCAAGCTCTTTTCTATATATATGTTTAAACTTGCCCCCTCCCCCCTTCTTATCTGCCACACTCGCTCGTATTCTTGTTGCTGTAATCTGGGTCATGGTTACTGTGTGCATATTGGACGATGTTACTATATGTGTGACACCGTTGACAAACTTTAGGTTTGTTCATAATTCGTTGACTGGAGGCAGCATATCCCCTGTGTATATGCGTTAGTCAGGCAGCCTCCTTGAACTATTTATTCGGAGAGCTCAAGGCCTATTCGCCGAAGCCCTTCTAAGGCCTTTCGAACGTCATGAAGTACTACCACTCTCACCATCCGCACAGAGGGCGAGAGTGGTGTCGATTCCACGTTGTTGTTGTTTTTTACGGAATCCGTGTTGATGCTGTGGAAACAGTCCGCGTGACTCTAGAGTGATCATCAGCCTTCTGTTCAGGAACCTACTGAGATGCTTGGCGAGGATTAAAGCAGAGATAATGGGCATATGTTCTATGGAGCGTTAGGGGTGCTTCCTCGATTTGTGGAATATCATCTTGATATGTTTTAGGATGTCCGGGTAATACTCCGCACTCACCGAAGCAGGAGTGTATTTGGAGCCATCCGTCACACTGCCACGGAACCAAGGTTACATGACATGTGCTCCGAAAAAACCGAAGGTAGTGCTAATGACGCTGTTGAAGCTTTAGTAGCAGAGGAATGGCGTCAAATGTTTAAATGTAGTACCATCCATGGAGGCGTTTTGGGTAGAATCAGAGGCGTCACCAGCCATAGAGCTACTGGAGTAGTTATCTTGGCCGAAAACCAAAAATATTAGGGTTTGGTTAGCGTCTATCAACGTGATAGACACTGTCAATATCAGCTGCGGAATCAATTTGAGTCATTGAGCTCGTGCGCAAAAGTACTACATAATATACGCACAGAACAAGGATGCTCTCAATTGGGGATATGTGGAAGTCATATCCTCAGGGTAGTGGATCGAGTCTATCTTCTGCAATTAACGCTCGGCTTCGGATGCGTAAAACTTGCAACCTTTGTCTAGCTTAGAGCAAACAAAGAAGAGGTAAAAGAGAAAAGCACTAGCCCTAGCAGCACTCCAAGTGTTGAAAGTCATGTGGCAAAGAAATTCCATGGAGCGAAACAAGAGGCACTAATGTTGAGATTATTGGCCTCCCAGTTGAGGCGCCGATCAAAAACAAGATCAAGGAAATGATACGATTCAACCACATTTAGGCGAACCGAATTAAAGAACAAGTGCGAGTCGGGGTGAAGGAATGGATGGGGACTGAAGTGCATCAACTTTCTCTTCGAGAGAGAAAACCGAAACCTGTGCGCTTCTACATATTGAGAGGTGCGGTTTATTGGCAGTTGGAGTCGACGCGCCAGAGAAGACATCTGAGCCACACCAAAAGATATCGAAAGGCGGTCTAAGTAGTACATACCAAGAACAGCTTCCAGCAGCACCAATGTTATACCGTCAAAGCAAGAACATTTACATTGCAGTACACTTCTTTATGGGAAAGCTTTTTCATGCCCGATTGGACCAGAGACAGTTCCTCCCCACATATGAATGCTTAATTGGCCATCTTATAGTAATCCAGACAAGAAAATTCCAAGGTTTCCACTTGCTCCCATGGTGTGAAGATTGCCTATAATACATTATCGCTATGCGGTTACATGTGCCTTCTCTAGATAAAAATTCCACCGTAGCGAAATAATGTCTATGAAGGAAATCCTTGTAGATAGTATTTTCCAGCCAGAGAAGAGCATCTGACATGTAGTGGAACTTACGAAAGCCGAACTCTTCAGGGAATTAGCCTTCCTTATCCATAAAATAAGCTAACCTAATATTAACCAATTTCCTCATTCTTACACACGCCAGAAGTTAGAGAAATTTTGCGGTAACCATCCGGGGTATAATGATATATCGAAGGGTTGATAAAGGTATGCATGGTAGCCATTCGCCACGAATCTGGGTCGATACCTTCCGTCCAGATTCTGTTGAACAGAACTATTAGAAAGGCCATAACTCGCTCACCCAAGTGTCGGAGCATGACGTACAGGGATATCGTCCGTATCATGAGCAGTATCTGCGCACGAAGCGAGAGAGGATTACAGCTCATCGTAGACAGGTCTATGACGTGTTCGCCGCTTCTGGAGGTAAAGTCCAGTCGGCAGCCTTCAACGAGATAATAACATGCTTTAAATATTGGTAGTTAACATCCTGGCTAGAGAATAGGAGAAAGTGTTTCCCACGGACTCTACTATTGAGGGCGTTTCCGAGATTGCGGTCATATCCTCTTGGAGGAAGGGATGGCTTGCTGCGAGAACAATCTTCGAATCTTTCAACTTATTTCTATACCCCTGCAAGAGGGTTTTACCATTAATTAATTGTATGGAAGTAGACCCGCCAAGAAGAGAAGCGGCCTGCTTCGAAATATACAGGAACCTACTCACCACTTGAAGAAATTCTCCCACGATGAAATTGGTAGTACGGCGCTTTGTAGGGCATATAAACACATTTTTTTTTTATCTGTAAGGGCCGTCTCACAGTCGGCCGAGCACCAAAGAAGCGGATGGCGTATAAAACGGCCAGATGTCTAAGAATGGGAGTAAGGCTGAAGGTAGTGAGGGTGCCAGTAAAAACTAATCTGTCCAGTCAACCGAGTTAAACTACTCGACTGTAATAAGGAAATCAGTCGTTTCCTTAAATATGGATCAGTATGGCCGCTCAAAGCAACAATGAACTGGTTTCCCACGTGCCAGCGTCTCAGAAAAGATATTGATTGGGAAATTGATCACTACCCCGAAAGTCATAGAGGACCACACATCTCCAATCAGACATCGTCCGGAGACCACAACGAAAGATCTAGACAGTAAAATAAAGAACTTCTCTGACAGTGGTGTGTGGATTCATCCAAAATTAGGAACCAGATTTCCGTCTCTTCGATCAGGTTGGCAAGACGTGACCTATAGAATTGAATTAATCGTATAGTCCTCCTCCAGAATAGTGCATACAACTCAGATTGCCGATGAGATGCAAGTCCCGTACACCGAAGTCAGTCAACGGTGGAATATACGTTGAAATAAAAGTAAATCTCCTCCAAGTGTCGTTGCAATGTCTCTGACAGAAATGAGATATAAAAAGCAATTATTTTTTTTTATTTTAGGAGCACATCTGGCGACTGCCTACTTGGGCATAAGTCTCGTACTTACTACAGCCTAATACTAGCCTATACTAAAAAACAAATAACAAGTAAATAACAATTCGGAATGATAAAAAGATCATAGACTAAAAAAAAAGAAGGAAGCGCACTTTAGCCTCTGGGGTAGGCCCGTCTCCTCCTGACGCAGGAGCATGCAACCTACAACAAACAGTAAAATAAAGGGGAGGAGACCATCATCCTCAAAAAACTCGTATATTCCACAAGTCCGTGTGCACAAACCAGTCCCGAGTACAAGGGAGAAGCGGTAGCGACCGCGCTCGTCCCGTCACCGGGACTGGTAACATGCGTGAAAATCATCAAGACTGGAACATTCAACAAGAATGTGCCGAAATGTCCGGGAGACAACTCAGTCGACGCATTAAGGTGCAGGCGAGCGCACCACCAAATGGCGGTGCGTCGACGAGTGTGTCTAATTGGAGACGATAGAAAGCAACCTGAAGTCGTCGCGGCATTGGTGGGTAGGTCCAAGGGAACAGTCGTGGGGCAATAGCTCGTAACTTTAAGTTCCCCCCGACCATCTCTCATTCTATTTGCCAAGCTTCCGGAAGGGCAGTCCGTATTTCTACCATGTAGTATGTGTGAGGAAGAGAAAAACGCTGGTCTGGTAGCCCAGTCCTCTCGGACGCTTTAGCGCTCTCATCGGTGTGCCCAATCCCCGAAACTCCTACATATCCAGGAACCCAGTAGAAGATAATCTCGACATCCGCCAGGCTCGCCAAAGGGTGGCATTACGGATATCGCGAACCAGGAAATACGGAGATTCCAATGCCCCGAGAGCACTCGGGGCGCTTTGTCAGTCGCTATAAATCACGATCCGGTCTCCGAACCGGGCACGTCTCGTTATCTCCCGTAACGAGTGGTGTATTGCAAACAACTCGGCTGTGGAGACAAACGCAGGGCCTGGCAGAGACCCGCTGACTTCAAACAGAGGGGATACGGCGTGGAAACCGACCCACTCTTAGGACTTGGAGCCATCCGTATACACTGGCACGGTTCCAGCGTGACACGAAGTGCGCTCCAAAAAAGGCCGAACGCAATACTCCCAGCACACTGGAAGCTTTGGGAGCAGAAGCGTGGCGACAAATAGTCAAAGGTGGTACCCTCCGGGTTGGTGTCATGGGCAGAATCAGTGGCTCCAACGGTTCGAGAGCTATACCTAGTTCTCGAAGGAGTTTTCTAGCCCTAAGCAGGGTATGACTGGCGTCTCTCTGTGGCATAGGCACCGTCAAGATCAGCTGCGGATGCAGTGAGAGCTGTTGGCTACTGAGGGAGGCGCCGGGCTCGCGCGTACAGGCAAATAATGCACTGTACAGGGCGTAAAGCGAGTGGCATCTATCCAGTATCGACAAGTAGGCTCTCAATGAGGGAAGTGCGAAAGGTACCGGTCGCCAGGCGAAGGCCAGTGTGGTGGATCGAGTCCACTTTCAGCAATATAGGCTCGTTTGTGGATGCATAAAACTCGTATCCATAGCCGAGCTTCGAACGAACAAAGGATCGATAAAAAAGTAAGTCAGTAGCCTTATCAGCGCCCCAGGCGCTGAACGTCAAGAAAAAAAGAATATCAAGGGCGCGCGTACAAGAGACCCTAAGTCTGAGAATAAGAGCCTCCTAGGTGAGGCGTCGGTCACATACAAGACCAAGGAAACGGTGCGAGTCCACCACGTCCAGGCGCATCTTGTTGAGAAAGAAGTATGGGCCAGGGTGGAGCCGTGGATTGCGGCATGAATGCATCACGGAAAACCGAAGCCTGTGCGCTTCAGGATAGTGAGAGGTGCGGTTTAATGCCTGTTGGAGTCAACATTCCAGAGTTGGCCTCTGGGCCGCGCCATAGAGATCGAAAGGTCGTCCGCGTAGAGCGTAGCGAGAACATCTTGCGGCAGCACCGAGGTGATGCCATTATTGCTCACGGCAAAGGGTCTGACACTGATGACACTTTCCTGCGGACACCCTCTTCTTGCTCAATTGGGCCAGAAGGGCTCCCCCCACCCGTACGCGGAATCGACGATCTCGCAAAAATCCAGATATAAATATTGCGAAGCGTTCCCTTACCCCCATCGTGTAGAGATTCTCCATGAGACCATATCGCCATGCGGTATCATAGGCCTTTTCCAGATCGAAAAACACCGTGGCGTAGTGCTGTCTACGAAGGAAGGTCAGGCAGACGGCATTTTTCAGTTGGAGCAAAGCATCTGACGTGGAGTGGAACTTGGGGAAGCCGCAGTGGGTAGAAGACAGATGGACTCCGCTGTCCAGAAAAAAAGTTATTCTAACTTTTACCAATCTCCCCAAAAACTTGCACACGCAAAAGAGATTGATCAAAATCCGCCCAGGGTTAGAGTTATCTCTCCCCTGTTTTCGAAAGCGAGCACAATAGCATTTTGCCACGAATCAGTGAGGATGCCCTCTACCCACATCCTGTTGAACAAATCTAATAGAAAGGTCATGCCTCGCTCACCCATGTGTCAAAGCATGGCGAAAGGAACATCGTCTGGATCAAGGGTGGTGTCCGCGCACGAAGCGAGAGCGCAGCACAACTCACTCAAAGTAAACCTGTCTTTGAAGGGTTCTCCGTCTCTGGAGATAAAATACAGTCGGAGGCCTTCCGCCACATCACGGTGTGCATTAAATGCTGGTGGAGCAGCATCCCGGCTAGAGAATGCGGAGAAAGCGGTCGCCAAGGATTCCGCCACGGACGCGGAGTCCGAGATTTCGTTCCCATTCTCCTGGAGAACGGAAGAGGGGCCCCTGTGAGAAATTTACCCGAATCTTTTTTACTCGCTACACACCTCTGCTAGAGAGGTCTTTTCCGTTAAGTGAAGACACGTATGCCCGCCAAGAAGATCGGCGGGCATGCTTCGAAATATACGGGAACCTAGTCAGTGTGCAACGGCAAAACGTTCTAGGAATAGTAGTAGGCCCACGGCGATAAGGTTGCCGGAGAAGAACTCAACAGCCTCATCTACTGACCTAAACTCCTCGACTGAGACAGAGTGTCGTGGTAGGACATAAAATTATATCAATACGATATTATATCTATGGCGAACTGACAAGGGACGGAACGGCACGAGATTCAAGGCGCGGAACAGCGAGAAAGAGTGCAACGAGGTCAGGTAAAATTTGGGCAATGGCAAAGCTCAAGGTTATTTAAAGAGGCATTACAAAAATATAATTTTATTTACATTAAATAAGAGAAGAA
This sequence comes from Ceratothoa steindachneri, assembly GCA_963969495.1. Classification (NCBI taxonomy): domain Eukaryota; kingdom Metazoa; phylum Arthropoda; class Malacostraca; order Isopoda; family Cymothoidae; genus Ceratothoa; species Ceratothoa steindachneri. The sequence goes on along the minus strand of OZ018333.1, from coordinate 31,272,009 downwards.
ATAGGCAAAATTAAATTGGGTGAATTGCAGAGTTATGCGTCAGAGTCTGAAGTTAAAAATTAATGTATTACAGAAGGAGACTATTCAAATTGGGAGGATTAACTCAATTGGGTTGCTGAAGGTGGAGAGGGGTTGGCTTACGGAGGATTCCGGGTGAGACGTCAGGGTAAGGCTTCACGCGTGACTTCTGCAGGCAATAAACGTGAGGGGAGGGGGTCGAGGGCGCTCGGAGCTTCTGAGTGGGAAGTTAACGTGATGACGGTTCTCCAAAAGGAAGGCGGGGCGTTTACGTCCGGTCCAGGGGAGAGTATTTCGGCCACCCGTAAACGAGGGGCGAACGAGGAGGGCTTCGGCAGGAGTTGATGAGTGGAGTCGGAAAAATCGCTCGGTAGCGATCGTCAACTGGAATTACCTCACTGACTGTGGCTAATTCCAACACACAAAAGGTTCAGCCGTCACTTTGCTTTATCGTTAACACCTGACTTGGAACTAGGGGAATCTTCTTGGGTCCGGGCGAGACTCCTCAACTCTCTGTCTACCACATGGAAGACGAGCCCTATATATACTCGAGGCTCCCCCCGCGGGGGTGGGGGAAACAGCGCTACTCTCGAATGGCCTCGAATCTTCACGCCGAGGCGATTCTAACCGGCGTAAAGGTGGTCCGTGGTGGACGCGGTTCAAGGCTACCGCTTGTGGAGGGGGAAGGCCTTACCAATTTAAGCCTAACCAAATTCTAGAATCTTCTCCAGCGCATGGGCATCACTTCCGTGCTGGAAAAGAAATTCCACGTAGAAGTCCCCCACACAGATAAATCAGTTATTTCCTGAAATTCGGGCCAACGCGCTCGCACAAACCACCACCGGGGCGGGCTGGGCTCTCGGGCGGCAGCGGCCCAGGAAATTTTATTTGAATGGGAAAGTGATCACTACATGGATGTCATCGACCACGCCCCGCCCAAATTCAGGCTGTGCATCTGGAGTTCATAAAGATTAATCGAGACAGGAAAATGAAGCTGTTCTCGCACAGAGAGGACGGCCCGAAATCAACCCGCTTCTCCCCCCCACTGGTAGGAGCTCCTAGGCCCCATGTTCCGACCTCGGCAAGACCCTTCTCCGGAATGGAGAAGGTTCTGCCTGTTACAGGCGCACCAGACGGGGGAGGATATCACTCATCTCCTTGTGAAGCCTCGGGAACCTGTGCCGTCTGAGGATCCTGCACAGGACGGAAACAGGTTCTGTGCTTGGAACCAAGCCTGGGTTCGACCCCATGGAGGATTTTAATGTCTGGGGCTGGGTCACCTCAGGAAACACGTTTATATCATCGGGGCTCCCATGTGCAATGTGTACGGTGACCCCCTCTAAGCTCATTATGCGCACCCGCAGGGCTTTGGAGGAGATGGACCGACGAGCCCTGCCTTCCCTCGCCCCCTAAGGCGGTTGGTTCTATCGTGTCGTTCCCACTGGGCGCGGTCTATTTTGGGCCGCCTGCCTGCCCTTTTGGCAGTCACCTTTGGAAGCAAAGGGGTACTGCGCCTGGAGAAAGTGACAGAGAAGGGGGTGAGTGGGGAGTCCCCTACAGCCGTAAGCTAAGGAGAGGAGTAAACCTCCACTCCGGGAGAAGAGTTTTGGAGGGTCCCCTGCGAAAGTACAGGGGGAGGGAGACCTCCAATTTTTTGGTGGAGCTCCCCGAAGGCAGTTCTGTCGATAGAGGTGAATGGAGAGAGGGGGGGGCGTATTAGTTTTTTCATTGATATCAAAATTGGGCATGGCGACCCTGTAATTGTGACTGGATACAAACGCTCATCACCCCCACGCAGTAGCCCGCTCTGCGAGGGGTGAACACGGGGCCGATAGAACCAGCTGCCGCCATTTAAGGCCACTCCTCCCACCTAATTACCCGGCAGCCCATCAGCATTGCGGGTCCACTTTGGGCACAGTATAAAATTGATACGCAGGAAAAAGAGGAAGAAAGGGTATATGAGGATGGTGTGAGTGGGGATGAAGTGAGTTGTTAAAAACCCAACACCCGAAGCCGGAGCTCAGGGGTGAGGGAACATTGTCCCCTCAGCCCCTATCTGGAATAGTTGGGTGAGAGGTAGCTGGTCAGCGTCTACCCTGTGAAATTAGAGACTGACCAGAGAAAGTTGTGGGAGAGGTTGTAGGGAGAGTGAGGAAGTAGAATAAAAAAGCAGGCAGTCAGAAAGAAGAAAAGGCTAAGCTGGAGCCTGGCGGGGTACTGAGTCCTGTCGGCACTGCGGCCAGGAAGACAAATCGCTGCGCCCCTTACAGGGTACAAAAAGCAAAGGAGAAGGGAATATGTCGTGGTTAAATCGCGGATAAATGTCCATTCTGTGGCAGTGGGACAACAAAACCCTTATCCCAGGAGTCTGAGTAGGGGCAATCACCCAACATGGTCTGCTGAATGAAAATAATTAGAGTGGAGCGGCAGGAGACAAAACTCCACAGCTACTTCTAGTTAGCCTGAATCCACGTGCTCCATGAAAGAAAATGTCCTCCAAACTTAACTAGAAGACGACGTCCTTCATTTGCACAATTTGCCCCTCATCTTTACCGCAATTACCGCAGCCTTCCGTTAGAAGGAAGCCCTTGGAGACTTTTGACCTTAAAATGCCTTGAATGTGATTTTTCTTTCGATGACTTACTGGAGCTGCACAGGTTCGTCATAGGAGCCTTGCTCTCATCGTGCTTAGAAATCTTTAGCGGGTTAAGCGGCTTTGGGGTCCATTGGCTTTTGAGGAAGCCCGTTTTTCCGAAGTGCTTAGTCCAAGATTTGGCAGGGGCAAGATAGATAGGTTCCTTAGTTTCTGCCTTCCTTACGGGGATAGACTTAATAAGCCACGGGGGTGGTCTCACGGCCACCTTCAAGTGATTTGCCTTCTGTGACTAGATAGAGGCGTGAGGTCACCGCTTTTTGCGGAGTCCAGTAGATGAGAGCTGGGTTTAGTGGGGGCGTAGCCCGAGCCCCAGCTTTCCAAGGTTGGCGCCTGGGAGAGGTGGAACTCACAGAAAGGTACCGAAAGGGCGAGGTGGCTATCGTGCTCGTATGCTTGAAGATGCCAGAGTCGGAGTGTTCCTTCTAGGCGTAGGAAATCACAGGTCACACAGGGTGCCACAGGATCAATTCCTTGGCCTTACTAAAATAAATTCTGCCCGCAACCTTATAGGTATTGCTATTCGTACGTTAGATGACCCTTTTATTTAGGGTGTGAAAAGGGAGGCTCTTCTCGTGTAGCAGGCTTGGTTAATTAAGTGATCAAACGAGCTTCCTTAGGATAAAGGAAAATATTCAGCTGGATTCTTTATTCCGTCGTAAATTGCGGGAACGGGTCTTGAAAAGGCAAACGGTAAGGATAACTTCTTGTTTCTTGAATAATGACTGCTAATACTATATATATTTTTTGCCATGTTGTAAGAATAGATGCAGATAGGGGGTAGGGTAAGGGCGTGTGGACAGATAGCGGAAAGTAGACCAGTGGTGAAAAGAGAAAGAAGTGTAGAAGGGTGTAAAGTGATGCTAGAACCTGGTGATTAGGCCTATTGCTTTTAAGTGTTTTTTTGTTTTGTAGTTTCTTCGTTGTCTTTGAGTTTGTTTGTATATATATATATATATATATATATATATATATATATATATATATATATATATATATATATATATATATATATATATATATATATATATATATATAATATTAGCGTTCAAAATCAATTAATGTCTTTGGATATGATATGCGCATTTGCTGTTGTGGTAATAATTGCTTTATTAATTACTTTATTGTTTTGCTTAGAGTATTTGTTTTTTCGTATATTTTGTAATATGTGTAATTTGTGTTTTTGTTTCTTCGTGGATGTCTTCTTCGGTAAATTTCGGTCTTCATCTGTGAATTTGTAATAATCGGTGAGGTTTCATAGTTAGGTTAGCTTTTTCTTAATCAGATTTTTCTATATTGGTTTAGGGCAAAAACATTTCTGTCATCAGGCGTAGAACGGCAATTCTGCTCTGCCAGCTAAAACCCCGGCGGAGCTTGGAAATCCGGCACGACTTATTCCTCTTCTATTCTGATCAATCATTTGGACGATTTCATCCTACAATTCACGATTAACCTTTCAAGCATATTCCTTGTCCGTTCTTCTATGACAATGTTAATAGGACCCAGCCTCCCGGTGCAGCTCTTCTTGGCGTCTTCTTTCTAATCTGCGTGTACCTGTGATTAGGTACGTACATTTATTCTGCCCCACTTGTAGTTCCCTCTTTTGTGTCTTCGAGGCACACGAGAGGACGGAAGCGGGGCATAGCAGCGTCGATCTTACAAGTGCATTGTAGATCTTTTTCTTATTGCTTTGACGAAGATTTCTGAACCTATATAGAGTCTTGACTGCAGTAGTGGCCTTGGTGATTCGTTCTTGGACGTGCTTCTCGTTCCCGGATGAGGTAATCTTCATTCCGAGTACATTGCACTCCCTGGTGTTGGGATATCGTCTATCCCCCAACCTGACGTCATAAAGTAGTCTCTTACCCATGGGGACTACTTTGAACTTTTCCTGGTTGGTTCGGATTTTCCACCGGGCCTCGTAGGTGTTAAGATTTTCAATTTCTGCTGTTGTCATACGAGCTTGCCAAGGCGCATTGCACCATGGACAAGTGATTATCTAGGTGAAATCATCGGCGAATTGAATGTTGAGACAAGTGGTGCTTACATGGGCTGTGACATCTGCGGTGTAAATCAAGTAGAGAGTGGGGGACAGCCCCCCCCCCTCTTTGCAGGAGGCCCGCAGTGAGCGGAAACTTTGTCCCGTTCGTGCACCCTAAACTGATGTACACCGCTCTCTCCATGACATAGTCACAGAGAGTTCTTTCTAAGTTTTCACTTAGGCCCAGTCGTAAGATCTTGTACTGCATTCCCCGTTGCCACACCTTATCAAACGCCTTTGATACATCCCGACAAACAATTTCCACGTAACTCTTTTCCCGTTTTGCTTGGGCTAGCTTTTCCTTGATGACATGAATCGCCATCTCCGTACTTCGCTTCCTCCTAAACTGGAATTGACATAGGTTTTAGAGGGAGTAATCCTCCAGGTGAGACACGTCTTTTGTTGAGGATCTTCTTGAAGAGCTTCCCGCCAAATTCTAGAAGTGAACTTGGCCGATAGCTCTCCTTCAACGTTGGATTCTTTTTGTGCTTAGGCAAGAAAATCATCTTAGCCGTTTTATAAACATCTGGAAATTACCCCGTGTTCAGACAGGCGTTATATATTCTTCTCATCCCTTCGATGACATTGGCTGGTGCCTTTTCAAAGTTCAGTTTTGTAAGCCCCGATTGCCCTGGGGTTATTTGTTGGAATGAGTGGAGCGCGCCGAGTAGTTCTTCTTCTGTAATCTCGGCGTCTCCGTCGCGCTGTCTATACACCTGGTGGTGAGGGTGCGTCTTGTGTATTTTTTCGTTAAGCTCGTCGATGATGTTACTTTCAAACTCTAGGTCATAGTCTTCGTTTTCCTCTTTAGTTATACTGAAGATCTTTTCCCAATAACTTCGGAATATCTCTTTAACTCTTCCTTCTTCCGTTTCGATGTTTCCATCTTCCTTTTGTAGCTCGATCTTCTGCTTCTTCTTCCCAGTCGATCCTTTGAGATTTCGGATCTTTCTCCAAAAATCTTTGGGAGTCGTTTCGTGATCGAGATTATCGATCTACACTGTTGTTCGAGGATCAACTGGTTCAGTTCTTCTTTGATTTCTTAACTTCGCTGTATTGAGTGAACTGACGCATTTACGACGTTGATTTCATACAATAACTTCAGCTCATGGTATAATTCCTTTATATATTAGGTCCATCCGTAGGTAGAAATGGTCCTATACTGGGATTTAGGGATACAAGCCCAATCTGCGTTGATGAGATGGTTATTGAGGTCATCGAGTGCATCGTCAATCTCCTCGAAAGTTGCCTCGTCCAAGTTGGGCGGATCGTAGGCCTCGAGAAGGCGCGCGTACCGTGTCCAGTCTGCTTTTTTGTAGTTCCTTCTGACTACAGCTGGAACTTGTATAGGGTTCCTGTTGATAGTAAATAGGATCCCTATATGGTCACTACATGGTACCTGGACTGGTTCCATGTAGTAATTGAACGGCAGCTGACGATTCGCCAGACAGATGTCTGGTTTTGTGGCACCTCCTGCTCTGACATAGGTGGGGAAGTCGGGGCCTATTCGCTGGGCAATATTTCTGTCCAGTAACAGGTCCAGGCTTCTTCCAATACTTGGATTCTCGGCATGTGGCGTTCAGATCTCTCATTAATATAGTGGGGGCTCTTCTCCCAATAGGCCAAATAACACATCTCTCCTTGGCGGTTGATATCCGGTAGCAATGACCAACTTTCCTAAGTCGAGTTCGACCTCAATCGCGAGGTAGGATTCTTCTAGATTTCTTATCTGCTTGTATTTAATCCTTTTCTTTATTGCAATAGCGGCTCCATCGTACCGTTCCTGAGAATAATTTGTGATCCACACATCGTAGTTCCAGATTTTCGTTTCTGTTCTATGCGTGTCGACCTCGTGTTTTGAAATTAAGATGATGTCCGTATCAATTTCTCTGAATACATTTCCGTAAAGAATTCCTTTTGCCGTCTAGCCGTTGGTATTAATTTACAGCATCTTCAATGCGTTCCGTAACATCGTGAATTGTTTTTACCTATGTTTCTTCTTATTATTCTTCATCTTGTGGGCTGGCTGGGTGGTTTTACTTGGCCCAAGGTTTTCCTTTTTCGGAGGGCGACTCGGGGTTTTCGACCTGCTATTCGTAGCTCGTGTACGGGTGCAGGGGCCCTTTTCGTTGTCAGAAGAGGAGGATGCCTCCTCACTTTCAGCCTTTTCCTCTAATCCAGACTTGACGCTATTATTCTTTATGACTGAGTCCTTGAATGCCTTGGAGCATTCGGGGTCTTCAGACATAATTACTGAAGGGAGATTATTCGCCTTCAGGAGAGCGTTCAGTACTTGGTTATAGCAGCCAGGTTTGACTGCATTTGCCACATTTGAGTGGGTAATGCAGATTAATATCTTTACACTCAAATTTCCGGTCATATTTATTTGTGCAAGTGCAGATGTAGGCTTTATCTCCGCATTCTTCTTGGCGGCGTTCGCGTATGTAGTTTTTTGGGGGCTTTCCTCTCTTCTTCTTCCTTTCTCTTAATAAGTTCGCGGTGCTTGGGGCAGTTCAGGGCCATGGTTCTCTGTTCACCTTTATGTACAATTTAAGCATCTCTTCTTGGTGCTTTCGCATTTGTCAAATGTGTACCCTTCTGTGGAGCATTCGCTGCACCACAGTTGTTTTTTGTCCGGGCATGTCGATGTCGTGTGCTATTCGAGTTTGTAGCATACAAAGCACATTTGTATGCTATTAAATTTTTCATGTTGTATATTTTCGCCTGGAATTCTCATATTGAAAATCAGTATTCCATTCTGCGTCGATTTTTTTTCCATTTCTGCGGTAGTGAAAGTTATTTTGAAAACGTGGGTGTGTTCGCGAAATTGTATTATTTCTCGAACTTGGGCCCAGGGATTGCTCTTGGTAATCTCTTCCTATATATTTTTTTTAGTATTAGTATTAGTTGTAGAAAGTTGTGAAAAAGAGGGGGTAGATAGTGAGTACAGAGAGGGGGGGGGGTGAAAGATGCGAAAATGAAGAAAGTAATGGTTGAACTTTTTTTTCTTTTTTTTTTCTTCTTCTTCTATTTTTTCTCAAACAATTATTCTGCATGTTCGTCCATATGTGAATATGTATAAAAGTTTTTTTTTTTTTTTTTTTTTTTTTTAGTTCAACTCACTTGAATCTGGGTTGTGGCTCTTCGTTTTTGGTGTTTGGGAGGTAACTCATGTAACCTCCCTCTTCGTGATCCAGAGCATCGAGTGTCTCGTTTGGAAGAAACCCTTCCAGTTTCTCCCAGATGCTTTTCCCTCTTTTGTAGAGGTATAAATTGATTGGCTCAATTTTTGTTTGTTCGTGTAGGCTTCTTGAGGTCCGGAAGTCGTACCATTTGGAGCCTGTAACGAATTTGAGACCTAGGTTCTGTACTCTTTGTAGCATCGACATGTTCCTGCCGGATGCTACATTGAGTGGGATGCTGGGGTATACCAGCTTGGATCTGACCAAGCTGATGTATAATTTTCTTTTATTGGTTGTGGAAAGATTCTTAAATCGGTGGAGTTTGTCAAGTTCAGTTTTCGCAAATCCAATTCGGGACCTCACGTGCTTGCTCATTCCGGAACTGGAGAGTCCGAAACCGAGAATAGACGCGCGAGGAGTGTATTCAATGTCGGGGTTTCCGATTTTGAAGGGGATGGTACGCTGTCTTCCAATTGCGGTTGCGGAGAACTTAGCCACGTTGGTCTGAATCTTCCAGCGTCTTTCGAATCTGGAGATTCTCTCGGCTTCAGCCGCTGAGGCCATGGCCATCAGCCTTGCCGACTTCGTCCTTCGCACCACAACTTGGGTGACATCATCTGCGTACTGGATGTTGAGGGTTTTCCCATCAGCTGGTTTAGGGATATTTTTTTACCAAAATGCTGCTCTATATATGGTCATTATACCTAACATAAGCTATACAAAATTTAGCCAATCAGGATTTAGCATATTTTTAATGACAATTTTATGTTGAATTGATTCCTTCAGCTTTAAAACAAATTTTATGTTTTACACATGAGCGCTGCAAAAATTGACCAATCAGCATCAAATAGATTTTTAAGGACAATTTATGTTCAAACACAAACAAACATAAGCGTAAGTCTCAAAATACCCCAACGTTCTATACAATGGCATCAATCAAAACGCTGATCCCGACATCGTGCTTATCTCTGAGCATGGATTAAACGACAGCATCGAGCGTATAGAAATATATAACTACGAAGTATTAATGGCTAGCCACTCAAAGGAAAGATTCGACGGGGTTGCAATTGTCATTAGAAAAGGCATTAGATTTTAAGAGATACGGGACATAGAGGAATCGTATTTGGTGGTGAAGATCCCTATGAGATATAACGACCTGATGGTTGCAGTTGGGTATCAACCACCCAGGCACCCGTATCTCCAGATTCCCAACTTTATGCGACTCTTTAGGAAAGAGGCTTCAACGATACTAGTCTGAGATTTGAATGCTCGGTGCAGGGAAGCCGGCCATACGAGAGCTTTTAACGCAGCTGGTAATTCACTCAGCCTCCTAATCGATAGAGGTGTTGTGCAAAGAGAAGGGCCAGATTTCTCCACATTCCATACGGCAAGATCATCGACCACACTGGACATTGTGTTAACAAATCGAAACTTTTCTGTTAACCATGTCACTCTCCCGGGCCCTTTCATACCGTCAGATCATAATAGTATGATCACCCACATCTCTACTTCTCCAATACAAGTACAAATTCCTAAACGAAGATGCCTAGCAAGAGCTAACTGGGAAATATACCGAAAAAAATTGTGCCAAGTACATATTAAACAACTCGATGGTGCTTCCCTAGAAGAGATGGACGAGGAACTCTACCATCTCACCTCGAATATCTTAGAAGCTGACCACCTGGCTATCCCCTGGATGGAACATAAAATTCTTCCATCTCCAAGGTGGGAGGAAAACATACAACAGAAAATGGATTGGCTAGAAGCAATCGTTTTCTTTAGAAATATGCATGGGATCACGGCACAACGGTACCAAGAACTGCGAGAATTAAGGAATGAGATCAGGCAACTCATACTTGAGAGATCAAGAGACCAGTAGGATGATAGCATTACTAATACTGACGCAGAAGGGGACACCCCCCACCCCCTAATTTTTTTCAGTCAAATAAAGAGACTGAGAAGCACTCCTCCTCAGAACAGAATAAGCATCAAGGTCAGCGGCGTAAAATATACGGAGGATCATGATTTCGAGAGGGAATTTAGGTTGTACTGGCAAAACTACTTTCGTATTTGCGATGAAGATAACGAGTTATTTGATGATAGGTATGAATAAGAAGTTCTACTTAGACTCTAAGACCTAGGTGCCGACTTTACGCCACATCACTCCGTGGACAGATCCCGCATTGCACGGGAAGAAGGTAGACCATTCATGCACGAAGAGTACGAGTGGGCCCTCAAAAGCTTTAAGCAAAAAGCGCCACGCATAACTGGCATCACTAAAATGCATATGCTGAATGCCCCCAATAACATCAACGAGGATCTACTAGAGTTGTTTAATGCCTGCCTCAATGTTGGTTATTTTCCAGACCAATTTAAAAAAGCCCGCATAATCTTTATTCTGAAACCTGGAAAACTATAGGCCCATTTCCTTGCTGGAGTTTATGGGCAAATTGTTAGAAAAACTTCTTAACACCGAACTGAGGACCTCCCTGGAAACTCACAACTCATACAACTCCCAACAACATAGGTTCAGGGGAAAATTTGGAACGGAAACGGCTCTGGCATTAATTACAGAGAGAATAGCAATCGGAAAAACTACGAATGGTAATGTCAATGTCGTACTTCGCGACGTGGCTTCGGCATTCGACAAGGTATAGCTACCTGGTCTGAGAAGCAAACTAAGTGAACTTGTCATGGATGGAAACCTAACCAAAATTCTATGCGACTATCTGGAGGATAGAGAAGCAGTCGTGAAGATAAATGGTATAGAAGGTGTAGCCTTTAATCTGGAAGCTGGGGTACCTCAAGGGGGCTGCCTCAGTCCCACTCTGTAATCAGTGTATACTGGGGATTTACCACACCCCGTTCAAGACTTCGTCCAGTATATACAACTAGCAGATGATATCACTCAAATCATTACCAGTGTTTATAAAAATTCCAACGACATTGCTAACAGGCAGGCAAAGAAATTGTTCATATCAATAACTTTGAAAAAAGGAATAAGATAAAGACCAATGTCAGAGTGATACCAATTGGCCGTCGGAAAACATTGGACGTACTGGTGCAAGACGAGCTCTATGAGTACTCAAGGGAAGGCCAAGTTCTATGCCTGATGTCAACGTCGGATGGGTACAGAACCTATTACTACAGAAGATCACTCAGGCCATTACCAGTGTTTATAAAAATCCCAACGACATTGCTAACAGGCAGGCAAAGAAATTGTTCATATCAATAACTTTGAAAAAAGGAATAAGATAAAGACCAATGTCAGAGTGATACCAATTGGCCGTCGGAAAACATTGGACGTACTGGTGCAAGACGAGCTCTATGAGTACTCAAGGGAAGGCCGAGTTCTATGCCTGAAGTCAACGTCGGATGGGTACAGAACCTATTACTACAGAAGATCACCTTTGCTTCAAACATCTCTCGGCGAACAACAAAAGAAAACTCTATCTGCTGTTGGTGAGACTACTCCTCTTATGCCCAGCTATACGCCTTAATACCCTGAGCAAATCTGTTATAAAGAAAGCTCAAGTTATCCAAAACAAGGCAATCAGGTTTATTACCAACGTGTCACTGCTTGTACATTCTTCGAGAATACTACACGAGGCGACGGACATTGAGCCAATAAATATTACCCTAAATAGACGAGCACGCAATATTTGGCAAAAAATCTATGATAATATGCCAGATGAGGTGCTGAACCCGATTAGAATACCAGTACAGAACCTAAGGTTCAGGCAAGCATTTAAAAGCAGCCTAATAATATCGACAAGAAATTCAACCGATCTATTGAGAAACTTATCAGAAGATTAAAACCTACGAGTATATCAACTCAAATTGACAATAAAATATTAAATTATGAGAATAATGAAAACTAGAAGTGATTTGTTTCATGTAAATAAAGATATCAAATTGATTATAAATGATCTCAAGTGGACACCTAAAATTAAAAAAAAAAGAATAAATAAAAGATCCAAAGTGGACCCCCAAATAATATATAATATAATATATATATATATATATATATATATATATATATATATATATATATATATATATATATATATATATATATATATATATAAAAGATCCGAAACGGACACGTAAAATTACAAGTAAAGTCAATCAACTATCAAGAGGCCTGCAAGGTTTCAAAGGCTTGAATGCTGCACAAACAAAGAACTACGGATAAATAAAAATTCAAATGACTGAGGTTGCCAGACAACCTGGCACAACTACTCTCTCTATATTATACACCTATTCTACCTATTCTCTCTACTCTATTTACGCATTTTCTACCTTTTTCAATCGTTGATCGTTGATCCCTAACGCTCATCAAGAGTACTTATGAAGTCCTACTTTTTCACTAATCAGCTTTCAAGATTGGAAGTAGGTGAAGAAATTCTCCTTGCGTCAAGACCACTGACGTAACCAGCCTCACTTTAAGGATCGTTGGCGGACGCGCGGGCAGATCTTTCGCCCAAAGGCAGCGGTTCCGCCATGGAATCGCCTCCCCTCTAACGACAGCAGAACACCTCGTTATCTCATAACTTTTATGCCAGTTGAGGCCTGTAGTGACCACCGGTTTCTGACATGTCCGAATCCCGTAAGTAAGCCCTATAGGGGGCGCGAAGAAGGGAGCCCAAGTAGAGGGCCGAGTGGTCAGACCGGCAGGTGGGCCCTGTTTCGATACTTATTCTAAGTAGGGCAGAGAAGGTGAAACGAGTAAAAGCTAATAGGGGCACTATTCGAATAGGAGCTTTCTTAGGCTCCACGAGAAGGAAGCTTCCCTAGCGGGCCGTCATGGACGATTCCGGGGGAGAGAAGAGGGTCCCGCTCTGGGTGAAGGAGCACTGTCCCAAACCCCCGAAGGAGAAGGTTTTCGAGACAATCTTCGCTGACATAGGAGTTGCGTTATGTCGCTTGGTAGATCAGTCCTATGACTAATTGGTAATTTGCAATAGCAACAAAGATGTCGACAATCTTCTCCGCGTGAGATCCCGCACGAAGCTTGACGAAATTCACCTGAAACCGAAGGTCCCACGTCACGTATCTGCCCAAAGATCTATTATCTGCCGTCGCTTAGATCCCTGGATCGGATCACATGGGGCAGAAGAAATCAAGACGGAGAGAGAAGCCAAACAAAACTGGGCAAAGATGGATGAAATTTATAAATTTAAGAACAGTGATCGAGGGGAATATACCTACCTTTTCAAGGCTACCTTGCAGACATCTGAAATGGCTTTTAAGGCATCTGAAGCTGGCCAATAATGTTTTGCACTAAGATCTCTGCGTCGTGTATTGAGAGGGAAACTTTTGTAACCGTACAAGTTTGCTTCGCGTGCTACGCCTTAGAAAAGCACGCCACAAAAGACTGCAAATTTCAAGGCAAAGTGTGCTCAGAATGCGCAGGCACCGGACACACCTGAAAGAAGTACCTCAATGGAGGAAACAAGAAATGCCTTAATTGTGATGATCCCCACCGCCCCCTTTCAATGTCTTGCTCCATAAAGAAAAATATGGTAAATGAAAAGAAAAGAAATATACATGAGGAAAAAACTCGCAAGGCAAATACCAGTTACGCACAGGTGGCAAAAAATCAGGAAAAGGAAAAAAGGATACTCCAACTAGAGCCGTCGATGAACCTGGAGTTGGTTATGTGCGTAATTCAATCCCAATTCGTAAATATAGCTAAACCTGGAAGCTACGCCACTGAATTAAATAGAATGCTGACTCAAAATGGGATAAAACCTATGTGGTTTCCCGATAACCCCTCATGTGAACTATACCAAAAGTAGAGGGAGCAAACCCGACTCGACACCAAGATTCAAATCAAGATCTAGGGACTCCCGTTGGAACAAGTAAAATATCCCAGTAACATCCGAAATGATGGAAACTGAACAGCTAAACCAGAGAGAAAATATACCTCTAAAGGCGATCCAACAAAACAAGAACCCCAAAGAACACCTGCAATCCTCACCTAAACATAAAACCACAGCCCTTAACTTAAAGCTCTATGCCTCACCATCGGCTCCACTACCAAGATTGGCAAAAGTTAAGGATATAATCGAAGGAGTAGTCAAAGGGAAATTTAAGTGGGATTACGATTGTGACACCAATGGAGAAGACCTGCTCTCGGCATTAAAGGATGGCAACATCGTAATATGCCCTGAATCATGTTTTAATCTCTCTCATGAGCCGTTCAAGAAGAAAATATCTGGGAGGGTGAGGTCACCTGCACGAGAAGAATCAGCGAAAGTACAAAACGTCCAAGGAGAATAATATAGCATACAATACGAGAATTATCAATAGGATAAAGATCTTTTCGCTCAATGTAAATGGCTAGAAAGGCATAAATTTGTCTACAATAACATCATTAGAGAAGTAGACCTGGGCATAGTCCTAATCTCTGAGCATGACCTTAATGCATATAATAACCCCATTAAGATATACAACTACAACACCATTAAGACCAGACACACTAATGAAAAATACGACGGTGTTTCAATAGTCGTGCGGAAGGGTATCAAGTACAAAGAGATCGCCAACCTGGAGGAATCATACCTCGCAATTAAGATCAGCACGACTATCGACGACCTTATTATAGCTGTGGTACCAACCCCCAAGCCGTTCATACCTTCCTATTCCCAATTTCCCCCTCTTGTTCAGGATGAATAGCTCTACCATTCTGATCAGCGATCTTAATGATCGTTGTAGGGAAACAGGCAATACCACGGCATTCAATAGATCAGGAGCCTCCCTAAGCCTACTTATGGAACGAAATGTGGTACAGAGAGTTGGTCCAGAGTTCTCTAAGTACCTAACGATAAGATCATCCACAACACCTGATATTATCCTCACCAATGATAATTTTGTTTTGAACCACACGATGGTTCCATGCCCTTATACTCCGTCAGACCATATTAGTATGGTCACTACTATTTCGACGTCCCCTATACAAGTCAGAATCGCAATTCGTAGATGTTTGCCCAAGGCAAACTGGGACAACTACAAAAGAACCCTGCAAGATCACCAAGTGGAACAGTTGGACCGATCTACGCTTGAAGACCTTGATAGACATTTGGAAAAAAATCATGGATAAAATAACAGAGTCGGACAGAGTGGCCATCCCTAGGTTAGATTATAAGACTCTCCCGGCGCCACGGTGGGACGCGGATATTATTCAGAGGAAAAAGAGATTAGAGGAACTAGTTTTAGAAATAAATGAATACGGTTATAGGGATCGTTATAGGGAACTCTCGAACCTTCGCTTGGAGATTAAATTTTTAATCAAGAGAAATCCAAGATGATCTGGGACGGAATCATTGAAAGAATGGACACGGAAGGCAACCCCAGGAAGTTTTGGTCCCAAGTCAGGAAATTAACGGTACTCTTCCCACTAAGTCAAACATTACCATCACAACTGATGGAATAAAGATCACCGATGACCAGACTATTGAACACCGATTCAGAGAACATTGGAAAAAGAAATTCCACTTTACAGAAGAGGAAAACGTGGACTTTGACATGGAATATGAGGAGGAAGTCTTATCAAGTTTAGAGGAGCGAGGACCAGCCCTAACGCCCTTCCACTATGTGGACGTCACTCGACGGGCGACAGAAGAAGGACGACCTTTTACCCTAGAAGAGTTTGAAGCAGCCCTAAAAAGCTTCAAACAGAAAGCTCCAGGGATTTCAGGTATCATTAAAGCCAATCATAACATTTATTCGCTTAAGGTTTGGCCTTTTGTTGCGTCAGTAAGTTCACCCTAGCAAGGCCTGGGCAGCCCTTGGCACGCGTGCCAAACGTGGTACGCATACTACTTCTTAATATTCTCGCGAAGCAAAATGATCACATTAAATAAACCCTAAATAAATATATTACCGACTTCTTTTCGATGGCACTTGCATGTTGTACAACATGAGGTAAATTATCTGCCATCAGTGATTCAACAACAGAAGTCTCAATAATGGCCAATAAATAAAAGGTCAACAATTCGCGACTCTATAAGTTACTCTGTCGGTCCGTCTTATGGTAACCATTTTACTTGCAATTGAGTTTTTAGCAATAACATCATAACTATTTGGCTGATTCTAACGAACTTGAAAAGCTTATGTTGTTTTACATTCTCTTTCAAATGGTGTAATTGTCAAGGTCCCTTTAAGGTTAGTCCAGGAATACTTTGGCAATAACATGATAATATTGGCCCGATTCTAACGAAATTTCAAACCCTTATGACTAATGTTGTTCTACATTCTCTTCCAAATTATATAATTGCCAAGGTTACTTCGAGAATATTGAAAGTTTTGAAGGTCATATGGTCATAATTCAGAATAATTGAGAGCACGCGACTTAGTTCTGTTGACCTTTTTTTCTGCAACATTTTTAAAGAATTAAGAATCAATACAAGGTTGTCTTTAATATCAGCACGTTACGACTACTTCGCGGTCAATAAATAGGATTTCAATTCTACGCAAAGCATTGGGATCAAAAGCGACAAGACTTAAGCGAATTAAACGAGTTCCGTAACGCTATCAAGGGAGTAAACGGTGTTAACGAATTAGGATTCTTTCTGAGTCTAATTGATTAATTCTTCTGTATCTCTCTGCTGAAAAAAATGAAATGTCTGACTATATATGCGTTCGTTTCCTAAGGTGCGTGACCTAGGCTTTTCCGTGGGGTCGGAACCCACTGGTTTGGTTCGTAAATTTTCCACCCCTAAGGCGAAGCTACCAAACAGCTGTGTGTGTAAGATATACCAATATATTTCCAATAGTTTTATCTTTATTATAGGAACTGCTCGTCACAGATATGTGCTAAATTTCTCATGTTCAAAGTCTATTTGCTCAGCTGCTTTGTAGTCTTCCGTTTTCTTATATCTCTTTCCCAAAACGCGAATGTTTGTTTATGCGTGACCTCGTATTGACTCAGGTGTCCAACCTGATATCGGCTTTTCGCGTTTGTATTTTTGTGTGTTCTCGCGCGTCACTCTAACGACCGCTTGCCACATTTTTATTCATACAAATTCACATATGTATTTTCATTTCCTTATTCGCTATACAAATATATACACATTCACACATATTTTAATCTCATTATTCTCACATTAGTCATATTATTTCCTATATTTAACTGTAAGGCCACTTGTTATGATTTGATCAATCCACCGAGCGTCCAATAGTGGAGTTTCTCGCTGAGCCTATTAAACCCTGCAATTTGGCGCCAGGAGCCTATCTATTATATAACACAATCCCTACCAGATGATACCTTATGCCACCTCCTGTGAACCGCTAAGCTACAAACGATATGGCTGCTTCTGTTGCTTTATGAGCGACGGTTAACCAGTTAATGTCATTGACAAGTAGGTAACCCGGAAGGGAGGGACCAAACCTAATCCGTCCTGTACCGAGAAATCCACCTTCAGGGTGTGAACAAGGCGGGTTGGCGTTGATTAATGAACAGTGGGCGTAACTTTGGAAAGGGGCGGAACTAAAGTAACGTCAGAGGGCTGTGACATAGGATGAAAAATCTTGTCGCACTGAATATGAGCGCAAAAGAGGAGAATATCAGCCAGAAGCAAAATAATGGTGGGGGTTCCGAAAAGATAGATATAAATGCGCGATAAAGAGAAATAGACAATAAATGATATTATATAGGGAATGGGAAAATCCCCTGAAGATAAGTTACTCGAAAACCTACACTCCAAAATAATTCCCCAGTTTTTTCACTTGGAGAGATGCCACCCTGACCTTTCTCACGTGAAGATAGGCCACCATCTTTTCTCACATGAAGATAAGCTGCCCAACTTTTCTCATATGAACATATGCCATCCCCAAAAGTAGGGTGGATATGGTATCATGTGATCCAAATGGGGAAATGGATGTTAACAAAATCCCCATTCATGTTTGCCTGGGAGGGAGGAGACAGAAGAGTGTCATAAATTGGATATCTCTTGGGTCAAGGGATTGCAAGAGAGCACTCAATTAACTTAGAAGGACAAAGTATTAAGCTTTGATTGCTGCATATTTTTTCGCACAGATAGTAGTAGTAGAAATAGTCTTGGGCATAATAATAGTCATAGTAGTAGTAATAACGATTGATGGGCGCGATAACGAAAAAATGTATCACTATAACCGATAAATTGATCAAATAACCGATAATCGATAACTGGCGATAAATTTATCGCCCGATAAGGTAATAACCGATAAATCAATAAATCCAAAATTCCGATACTAGCGATACTAGAGTTAATAGACTCCGCTGAGTCTTTTTAGCTCGATGCGGGCACAGAATCTTGCGACGCCATCACTAATTCAATACTATAAAATAGCAAAGCACTGCACTACTAAATTACAATAAAAATAGGATCAGTTTAGAATAGGGGCGTAACTTCGTGAGTGTTCAAAACGTTAATAAACGGATATTAAAAAATAGCACCGAATAGTACATGCATTCATATACACGTGCACAAAAAATTAGAACGGAAGAAGCCCGGGAACATACGTTCGGTTCCAAGCTCGGACCTAGCTATTTCTGCCCCGAAGGCACGCGCGGCTCGCCCCTGTGCTAAACTGGAACCTAAAAGTGAAATTATCGATTATCGCTATTGTAGAACAAAAGTATCGGCAATACCGATGAACGATAACGCGGCAAAAAATATCGGATAACCGATAACCCGATATCGTTATCGCGATAACGCCCACCTATGGTAATAGCCATTGTAGTAGTATAGCGTGCGAGAAGTGCAGGCGAGAGGCTTAAAAACTTCGTTTGAATTAGTCATTTTGAGACTCAGGATGGCCGAGTGGATTTGCCGCTGGCTAACAGTGAGATGGAAGAGTTGAGTTTTCTCTTAAGGTGTGTGAGAAAGATAGGCCTCACCTAATGGAAATTGAGAAGAAGTGTATATGCGAGGTGCGCTAGATGATTCATAATGAGTCTAGGCCAGGAATGGTCAACCTTTTTAAGAAAGTGTGCAAAAATAGGCCGGATCTTTGATGCCAAATTTTATCACGTGCCAATTCATTACAATGTCCAATCTCTTAATCATTTTACTCCAGTAAAACACAACAAATGGATATAAAATTAAAGACAACCTTGTATTGATTCTTAATCCTTTATAAATCTTGCAGAAAACAAGTCAACAGAACTAAGTTGCGTGCTCTCAATTATTCTGAATTATGGCCATATGACCTTCAAAACTTTGAATAATTCCGGAGTAACCTTGGGAATGATATAATTCGAAAGAGAATGTAAAACAACATAAGGGTCTCAAATTTCGTTAGAATTGGCCGAATAGTTACAATGTTATTGCTAAAAAAATCTCATTGGTAAGTAAAATGGTTACCATAAGACGGACCGACATAGTAACTCATAGAGTCGCGAAATTGTTGGCCTTTTATTTATTTACCATTATTGAGACTTCTGATGCTGCATCACTGATGGTAGATAATTTATAACAGTGTAAAACATGCGGTTGCCATCGAAAAGAAGTCGGTGATACCAGTGGGGGCAGTCCGTCAGTCCGTGACGGACTCCCGTTTCGCTGGCGGACTGACGACTGATGGAAACTTTGAAACACTGACGGAATAAGCGTCGACGGAGCGATTTTTGGCCGTCGCCCAAACTATCACTAACCCGAAAAGCAAGGACGACCTTCGGCAAATAATGTTTTGCGGCACACGTTGGCGCATTTTGTTGCATCTAAAGTGGAGTTGAATTAGTTCATGTGTGCTATTAAACTTTATTGAATTTTGTTCATATGAATCTGGTTCGTTTTGGAAAATATCCTATTTTTATCTAATTATGTTTGCACTGGTTTAAACAATATATTTTTTGTGTAATAACTTTTTGATGGGGGGGTGGGGTGGCACGTCGTTGTTTTTCCTAGGGCGCCAAAATGGCTAGGGCCTGCTCTGTATATATATATATATATATATATATATATATATATATATATATATATATATATATATATATATATATATATATATATATACGAGCATATATAAATAAATTCGGCTCCTTTTTATCGAAATCTGCTACTTTTTTGCAATTTTTCTGCTACTTTTGCTGAAAAAATCTGGCAACGCTGCTGCGTCTTATAAGTAGCCTGCTAGCTTTCGTAATGAAAGGTTGTCTGTTGCGAGCTCTCCGCTTTTGCGGTGCAATTATAACTTGTTTCGAAAGTTTCAACTTGTTACAAAAGAAATTCCTGTAGTGTAGACGGGGCTTTAATATTCCAACCCGCGATTGATCAAGGGAAGTAACATTGTTTTTCACAGCATTTCTCGACTTTTATAGATCATGGATATATATCTTAGCAAAGACAGGAGCACGAGTGTGCCTACTGATAGTGATAGACCAAATAATATGCTAAGTAGCTTGAGCTTCAGAGCCAGCACACCCGTGAGTGCCAGAGACAGTGAAATGGACCAGAACCAGCACAGTGACGCCAGCATGGCGTCACTGTGCCGAGTCTCTGCATGACACCCAGCCCCTAGAGGAGCCTGACGAGGTGGAGGAGACAGGTGACGCTGGGGACCAGGGCAACGACGAGGCCATCAGGGAACTCAAAGGCTACCTCCAGAACTGCGAAATGTAAGAAAACCTCAGTTTTAATATTTAATTTGAGCTGGTCGCGTCACTTAATAAAGTTTGTTTATTTGAAAAAAATTATTTCACGACTAACCAGTTCATCACGTATATAACTATTTTTTTAAATTCTTTTCTTTTGGGTTTTATATCTTTTCAAAGTTCTTGAAAACTGAAGGCGAGGGCATGGAGAAAGTGTACACTAGCTCGGCCAAGTGCATGCAGCCTGGTTGAATGACAAGGGTGCAACCTACACCTCAGTTTCCAGAGCCCATCTTAGCGCGCACTATCAAACTGTGAGTTAAAACTTAAAAGTTTATAATTTATTTTAATTAAAACAGTTAGACTTTCCTACTTAGGGACATAATAAATATAAAGTATAAAATAAGTTATACAATTAATTCTGAAAAGAATAATAATTTAATAAACATTAATTTTACAATTTATTTTTTTGTTCAAATAGGTGAACCCTGGAAAGATGCCCGAGCTCACAGTGCGCTGGCTTGAAACAGCAACCGTGGCGGGCCTATTGATCGTCCCTCCAAGAAGCGCCAGCTCTTCATGGAGGAATCTTTCAGGGACAAGTTCAGCCAGGACAAGGCCAGGCAGATGTTCACAAGATGAGGAAAAATAAGTTTCAAAGTTGTTTAAATTTTTTAAGTATTTAAAATTGACGATTTTATTTATTCATAATGCCGCTAATTTAATTAATCATTAATGTTTATTAGGAAATGTATGAAATTATTTTTGAATTTTCATTTACAGGTGGTTTGTGGAGACACTTTCTCTCCCCCAGCCTTTGTGAACACCCCTACACCAGAGAGCTGTTTGCCTACCTCAGTCCTGAGTTCCAGCTCGAGTCCAGGAGGACCCTGGGGAGGGACCTGGACGAGCTGATGGACAAGGCCAAGCTGGAGGTCAATAACCTTCTGTTCAAGCAGAATTGGGTGGCAGCCACTGAAGACAGCTGGAAGGCGCACATCCGGTAAAACTAGAAATTACTAAAAATATTTATATTTAATATAATATTATACTTTACATATTTTAAATATTCTGATAATAAATAAAATATACATATATCTATAAAATTATTAATATTCTAATTTTTCCACAGTGCCTTCCCGGGCATGACTGTGCACTGGATAGACCGGCCCAGCCTGAAGAGGAAGAAGGCAACCTTGGCATGCAGGGAGTTGAAGGTAAAATGAAAAGATATCATGTTTGAATTTAAAAATTAATATTTAACTATATATTGTTATATTGATTTGAATTATTTCACTTAGGCCCTAGTGTAAAATTTAAAAAGCCTAATTGGTACTAAATAAATCTTTAGAACAAAAGCAACATAAAATATTTTTATTTGGTCAGCCAGACACATCAGCTCCTGGGGGAAGTCATCCATGACGTCCACCAGGAGTTCGGCATTGTCAAGAAGGTGGTAGCTACCACCACAAATAACGGCGCAAACTACGCCGCGGCCTTCAATGCCTTTGGGGAATCGGAGGAGAAAGAGGCGGTTCAGGAGGAGGAGGAGGAAGTGGTGCTGTGACAGCCTGGCGACGTCCAGGGACACCTAGACGGCGAAGACATTGACGCCGACCCCCAGATCACTCTGCCATCTCACCGCCGCCGTAGGCAAGAAATAGCGGATTTTGAAGATTTAAACTTTAAAGTGTGGCGCCACAGTGCCTTCCCGGGCATGACTGTGCACTGGATAGACCGGCCCAGCCTGAAGAGGAAGAAGGCAACCTTGGCATGCAGGGAGTTGAAGGTAAAATGAAAAGATATCATGTTTGAATTTAAAAATTAATATTTAACTATATATTGTTATATTGATTTGAATTATTTCACTTAGGCCCTAGTGTAAAATTTAAAAAGCCTAATTGGTACTAAATAAATCTTTAGAACAAAAGCAACATAAAATATTTTTATTTGGTCAGCCAGACACATCAGCTCCTGGGGGAAGTCATCCATGACGTCCACCAGGAGTTCGGCATTGTCAAGAAGGTGGTAGCTACCACCACAAATAACGGCGCAAACTACGCCGCGGCCTTCAATGCCTTTGGGGAATCGGAGGAGAAAGAGGCGGTTCAGGAGGAGGAGGAGGAAGTGGTGCTGTGACAGCCTGGCGACGTCCAGGGACACCTAGACGGCGAAGACATTGACGCCGACCCCCAGATCACTCTGCCATCTCACCGCCGCCGTAGGCAAGAAATAGCGGATTTTGAAGATTTAAACTTTAAAGTGTGGCGCCACAGTGCCTTCCCGGGCATGACTGTGCACTGGATAGACCGGCCCAGCCTGAAGAGGAAGAAGGCAACCTTGGCATGCAGGGAGTTGAAGGTAAAATGAAAAGATATCATGTTTGAATTTAAAAATTAATATTTAACTATATATTGTTATATTGATTTGAATTATTTCACTTAGGCCCTAGTGTAAAATTTAAAAAGCCTAATTGGTACTAAATAAATCTTTAGAACAAAAGCAACATAAAATATTTTTATTTGGTCAGCCAGACACATCAGCTCCTGGGGGAAGTCATCCATGACGTCCACCAGGAGTTCGGCATTGTCAAGAAGGTGGTAGCTACCACCACAAATAACGGCGCAAACTACGCCGCGGCCTTCAATGCCTTTGGGGAATCGGAGGAGAAAGAGGCGGTTCAGGAGGAGGAGGAGGAAGTGGTGCTGTGACAGCCTGGCGACGTCCAGGGACACCTAGACGGCGAAGACATTGACGCCGACCCCCAGATCACTCTGCCATCTCACCGCCGCCGTAGGCAAGAAATAGCGGATTTTGAAGATTTAAACTTTAAAGTGTGGCGCCACTCTATAAAGAAATGATCAAATGAAAATGACAAATGTTATCATTAAAGTTGATAACAAAGAAATATTAAAACTTCATGTTTCTTTTGTTTCAGCGCGCATACCCTGAACCTCATGACGACCACTGACATCAGGAAGGGCATGGGCTGGAGCAAGAGGAACACCCCCCTGTAGAAGGCAACAGCCAAGGCCCAGCACCTCTGGAACCTCCAGAACCGGATCCCCATTGCTGCCAATCAGATCAAGGAGGCCGTCAAGAGGAAGCTGACAACTCCTGTTGTAGTTAAGGAAGTTTTAAAAATTATTATATTAAAATTAAAAATTGCACATAATCGCCGACGCTAATATCTTAATAATTTACTGACGCTTTTTTTATGACATCCGAACTATGAATTACATTAATTCTCTATATTTTTTTTAAAAAAATGTGTTTATTTCTGTTGGTGGAACTCCTACTTCGCTTCAACAGTGTGAAGGTGCTGCTGGAGGTGATGCCTCTGCCTGAGCAGGTGGAGGCCATCAACATCATAATTCCCGAGCCCAGGGGCAAGGCAGGAGCGGCAATTCTAGATCAGGACATCAAGGTATGAAAAAAATTATATTCATTTAATTCATGAACTATTAGCGATCGGCAAAAGTCGCAAAACTAGCAAGTTTTCTTATTTATAATTCATGTTATATTTATGGGTCACCTGGGCCCATATAGATTTCGGCCAAAACAGTCAATTTTGAACGTGGTCGCGTCGGCCGCACATCTAGTTTCCTTTTGAACTTTTGAGGTCCTGACAGAGTACAGGGATGTCACGAAGCCTGTGGCGGACACCTTGGACAGCCTGCAGGGGAAGGACAACGCCTACATGGGCACCCTCCTCCTGACGCTCCTGGTCTTGAAGAGGTGGCTGCTGCAGCACCAGCAGAGGGGTGAGCAGAGCCCCTTGTCCATTACCTCCTCAGACAATTTGACAAAAGGTGTGTGTATAATATATATATATATATATATATATATATATATATATATATATAATATATATATATATATATATATATATATATATATATATATATATATATATATATATATATATATATATATATATATGTATATCTTATTGACAACTTTATGTTTTCACCTTTTGAAACTGAGATTTTTGATTCATTTATAGGTTTGGCACCCTCTTTGAGGACCAAGAAGACCTGCTCATAGCCTCTGCCTTGCACCCCTCCTTCACCCCTGCCGTCCTGGCGAGGATCGTCCCTGACCAGGCCGACGCAATCAAGGGCAGGATCCTCAGGAAGCTAAAGGCCATGGTGCGGCCTAGGGAGGAGCAGCAGGAGCAACAGGCAACCCAGGGCCAAGTCTGACGTGAAGAGCCACCAGGACATGGTTTTCAAGTAAGGGTTCATGTTTCTATTCAAAACTTTAAACATAACTATTGTCTATTCCTCACAATTTGTTTTTTTTTAAACCATTCTATTAATTCTCTTTTTTCAAAAGTTCATTAAACAGCTAATGCTGATTACAGGGAGCTGTTTGGCGCCGACCAGGAGGTGATCATCCAGGATGTGGACCAGGTGCTGAAGGCCAGCATCCAGGGCTGGAAGCTCCAGCGGAAGCCCTCTTCCCCAAGGAGCACAGGGATGCCCCGGTAGACTTGTTCATCAAGTACAACCCCTCCCCCTTCCCTAGCTCCGCTGCCGTGGATAGGATGTTCTCCACAGCCGGCGACATTCTCAGGCCGATGAGGGCCGCCCTGGCCAGGGCCAACGTCCAGAAGCTGGTGTTCCTCATGGTGAACATGTCCCTGTTGGGTTACCCCAGCTACAAGTGGCAGTTTGGGGAGGAGAAGCAGGAGGAGCAGCAGTAATAGTATAATAATTTATATTTTTTGTGTGTAAAGTAGTCCAAACTGTTTCTAAATGATTAAAATTGAGGGTTGTTACCGTTGTAAACAGTTTTTTACTAACGGTCCTAAAATAGCGGTGACGAACTGTAATTTAGCAATGACGGAAGCGCGGTTAAAATAACGATGACGGAGTGACGGAATGACGACTGACGTACTGGGCTGGCCTGAAATAATGACGGACTGGTGGGCCGGCCGCTGGCGAATGACGAATAAGGACCGGCGAAATTTACTGACGCGCCCACCACTGGGGGATACATTTATTTAGGATTTATTTAATGTGATCATTTGGCTTCGCGAAAATGTTAAGAAGTCGTTGGCGTATAACGTCTGGTTTAGGGTGAACTCAGTGACACACCGAAAGACCAAGCCTTAAGTGAATAAATGTTATGAGCGGTAACTGTACAATAAATGGAAGTGAGAGTGGCATCTCAGTTGTCGGTAATCCTTTCTCCTTGGTGCACGATTGTTTCCCGTTACCCTGGTAACCCGTAGTATTCTATCTCTATGGCTACGGTAATTCGGTAGAATTATTTAACTCGCTATGTATAGGATATGTGGTATCTATGGTGACGAAAATTCTGTTGATTTATTTAACATAACATAACATAATTAAATGGATGGCAATAGCAACAGGGGCCTATCAAAGGTCATCCGCATCTGTCAAAACCCACCCACAAAATGCACCCATAGGATTGTGTTAGGGTAAATATGTAGATTACACAGGCCTGCGTTTGAAATTTTTTTTTATGTTCCCCAGGATTTCTTTGTGGTTTCTTAATGAATCCAACCTCAAAAATGAATGTATATTTGTTCAATCAGGTCAGATTTTCTCAGTACAGCATACACCATTTTCATTGAGATTAGCTCATTTTTTCTGAATTTAATAAAACAAACCTTTATCTAATAATGTATTATTACTGTTATATCATATAAACAGGAATACACGTATGTAAACTATAATTCTTTTAATAAACAAAAAATAAAAGAATGCAACATAATAAAGAAAATAATTATAATTTCGAAGAACAGACACCCTTGACGATTTTTGTTTGTGCCTGTCATCTGGTGCATCACGCTTAAGAACATAAGAACATAAGAAAAGAAGGAGACTGCAAAAGACCATTCATGGCCTACACTTGGCAGCTCCTGTTCCAGTCAACACACAAAAGATTTCTTACCAGAGAAAAGTCATCAACATTGTCACCCTTTACAGGAGTTCGTCAGATCTAATCTACAATATACATAAAATGCATCCAGAGGATTATGTCCATTCATGCAACCATAAAATATAATCTCCCTACTCCTTAGAAAAATATATACATATGTACATAAAAAAAGTCAGTCCCATTTAGCAGCTTCATCCATATATTTATCTAATCTATTCTTAAAACTACCCAGAGAGGAGGCTTCTATCACATGTCTAGTGAGCCTATTCCATTCATCTACCACACGATTTGTAAACCAATTCCTCCCAATCTCCTTCCTAAACCTATACTTATCAAGCTTAAACCCATTGCTACGTGTCCTGTCATGTTCACTAAGTATAAGAACCATACCCAGATCCCCTTTATTATATCCTTTTACCCATTTGAAGACTTCAATCAATTCCCCTCTGACTCTTCTCATTTCCAATGTATGTAGATTTAGTTTTCTGAGCCTTTGACCATAAGGTAAGTTCCTTAGCCCACCAATCATCTTTGTCATCCTTCTCTGCACAGACTCAAGCAAATCAATATCCTTCCTATAATATGGTGACCAAAATTGTACTGCATAGTCTAGATGAGGCCTAACTAGCGCCAGATACAGTTTTAGAATGACTTCAGCACTCTTATTGCTTACACTCCTCCTAATGAATCCCAATATCCTATTAGCTTTATTCTTAGCATTTAGGCATTGCTTTCTAGGACGAAGGTCTGAACTTACCAAAATACCCAAGTCCTTCTCACAATCGGTCCTCCCTAAAATTCTCCCATTTAATTTATAACTATTCAATGGATTATTTCTACCTATACTAAGTACACTACATTTGTCTATGTTAAACTTCATTTGCCATTTCTCGGCCCAATTGGAGAGAATGGTCAATTTTTCCTGCATTACAACAGCATCAGAATCAGCCCTAATGGCCCTACCTAGCTTAGTATCATCAGCAAATTTACTCAGGTCACTACTTATACCTATGTCAAGATCATTAATATAAATTAAGAATAGCAAGGAACCCAAAACAGATCCCTGCGGAACTCCACTGCTAACACACCCCCACTCAGATTTAACTCCATCTATACTAACTCTTTGCTGTCTGTCACCAAGCCATGACTGAATCCACCTAAATATACTGCCATCGATCCTGTGTGCTTTAACTTTGCTCAGAAGCTGTAAGTATGACACTCGATCAAAAGCCTTACTAAAGTCCAAGTATAAAATATCATAGTTTTCATCATTATCTGCTGCTTCATACACCTTACTATAAAAAGACAGCAAATTAGTCAGACAGGATTTACCCTTACTAAAACCATGCTGTGATTCTTTTATCAACTTATGCTTATCCAAGTGATCTCTAATATTCCTTGCTATAATAGATTCCATCATTTTCCCTACCACTGATGTCAAACTTACTGGTCTGTAATTAGACATATTTGTTTTATCCCCTTTCTTAAATATCGGTATCACATTGGCTTTCTTCCATGCCACTGGCACAATGCCACTCTCCAATGATTTTCTAAAGATGCATGCTAGGGGCTCACTTAACACATCCTTACATTCTTTCAAAATTCTAGGAAAGACCTCATCAGGACTGGGTGCTTTACTACTTTTGATTTTATCAATTTCCTTTGTCACTATCTCCTTTGTGATCAAGATATCCTTTAATTTCTCTTCATCATTACCCCGAAAGATCATTGACACCTCAGGTATATTTAGAGTATCCTCCTGTGTAAATACTGAGAGAAAAAAGTCATTTAGCATTCCAGCCATTGAGTCCCTATCACTCACTAATTCTCCATTGGAATCTATAAGTGGGCCTATTTTATCTCTAACCTTAGTTTTGTATAATTGATAAAAACTTTTAGGATCTTCCTTTGCCCTATTTGCCACTTTAATTTCATAATTTCTCCTTGCTACTCTAACTAACTTTTTAACATCTCTTGCTAGTTCATTATATCTCTGCCTTAAGTGATCCTCTCCATTTTTTATTTTCCTATAAATGTCCTTTTTAATGCCAATATAATGCTTAATTTTATCCGTCATCCATTTTGGGTCATTATTTTTAGTCCTAATCTCCTTACATGGAATGTTAATCATCTGACCTGTAATTAATTGCTCAGTAATTCTTTCATACTCCTCTTCAATTGTAATCTCTTCCTCCTGGTGATTATTGTCTCCACTAACTGATATCATTGAATCTATTCCTGAATTGATTTCATTGCCTGGTTTCTGTACAACTGCCTCCAGGTAAGTCCTTAGCCCATTATAATTTGCTCTTCTAAAGTCAGGAATTTTAACATTGTTCATGCTACTATCAATACCATTCCATTTCATCTTGAATCTAATTTCACAATGGTCACTATTACCCAAATTTCCTCCAATCTCAGTATCCTTAATAACTTCTTCCCTATTTGTGAGAACTAAATCCAGTATATTATTACCTCTAGTGGGTTCGTTAATAATCTGCCTCAGAAAATTATCTTGGACAACATTCAAAAATTCCTCATCCTCCTGATCACCCACAAGAGCTTCCCAGTCTATATTTCTGTAATTAAAATCGCCCATTATACACACATGCTTACTTCTACATGCCCGTTCAATCTCCTGCCACAGAAGATTTGAAGCTTCCTTACTAAGATTTGGTGGTCTGTATAATAATCCTATGACAAGCTTGTTTTTACCTTCCTTTACATTTAGCCATAATGACTCTGTGTTATCATCTAATTTAATTGTACTGTTTACACAACACTGGAGATTATCTTTAATATAAATAATAACCCCTCCTCCTCTCTTCCTATTCCTATCTGTATGGAACATGTTAAAGCCCTCAATCTCAACCTCAGGTTTAAAGTGATTACCTGCCAAATCAAGCCATGACTCTGTTATTGCAATTATATCAAAATTCTCTTTACTCGCTAACGCTCTTAAGAGATCTATCTTATTCCTTATACTCCGACCATTTGTGTAGTATATTTTTAAGTTTTTTTTATTATTCCCATCTTCATTGCATTGTGCTTTTTTATTCCTAGTTATCTGCTCATTCACTTGTGCATTAGTCCCCCTATAACGCATCAGTATGCCCTCTCCCCTAGCTACTCCTCTATCTCTGCATCCCTTCCATTTCCTACACCTGATCTCTATTCCTGTTATTCCCTTGCACCAACAGTAGTCAGCAAGCATGTTTACGTTCCATTTACACTGGTACCTGGATTCCATTGTTTTTATGTCCTGGTGGAATCTTTGCCCCTGTTCTTTACTGTAATCCCCGCAGTTGTCGGGAAAATAATCCAGATGAGACTGTAAAAAGTGTATCTTTATAGACATTCAAGCTCCCAAATGTTTGAGACTTGTTAAGAGCTGATTGACCAGGGCAACATATTCTTTTAGGCTTCTTTTATTGCCTAGAAAATTGTTAACTAGAGCTTTGAAAGCTTACCAGGCATCTTTTTCTATGTCCTTCATTGATGCATCAAATTGCTGATCAAGTTCCTGATTTGAAGTCCATCAAAAATTCCCCCATGGAGCTTAGCGTCACTGATTTATGGAAATTTTTGAAGAAGAAATTTAAAAGCTTGGCCTACTTTATTAAGGGTTTTGACATAATTTTTCATTATGCCAAGCTTTATATGCAGTGGAGAGAGGAGTATTTTTTGAGGAGGCACTAAAGGGTCAGCTATCACATTGTTTGATCTAATTCTAAATGCTTCTTGTGGAGGCCAAAGCTTCTTCTCATAGTGCATACTATCTGCACGACTGTCCCATAAACATAGGAAACAGGGATGCTTCGTGTAGCCTGTTTGCGTCCCAAGCGTAAGAGACACTACCTGAAAAAAATATAGCACGGTATGTAAATTCAGTGTAATATTTCTAAAATCAAATTCAAAGTAATATTTCTTAAAACAATAAGAATATGAATATGTACTGAAAAATCCTGTATGTCGATGCATTAAATCATCGTATTGGAACTAATTGGATATATGTACATCTTATTTTGAGTTTATTGAGTTGTGTTGTATACCTTCTCAATTAAGATAAGTTCCCCATTAACCCAATAGGATGCATTAACCTATAGGGACACACTTCAACAAAAAATATAACTCAAAAATGACTCATGATTTCCAGATTTGCATTCTTGTAAAATGTAAGTTGACCAAAAGGTGTATACAAGTATTAACAATTAAAAATGAAAATGTCAATATCAAAAAGCTTAGAAATGCCAAGTGTAAAATGATCTTACCTGTAAGTCACCACATATCCTCCACTTATAGCTAGAGTAATTTATTGCATCCAGCAATTTTTTCATATTTTCATAACTTTCAGTAAGTTGGATTGAATGGCCTATAGGAACGGAAGCTATCTTGTTACCAATATTCAGTAACACAGCTTGTAAACTTCTACTGGAGGAATCTATGAACAGTCTCCATTCTAATGGGTTGTAGGGAATTCCAAGGGCCTCAACAAGTCCTTTAATATTGGCGCAGTATACTAAAGAGCTGGAAGAATGCTGTAAAAAATAGCTTTGAAACTCTTGTTCTCTATTTCTGTACCCCCCTTAATGTTGTTTCTTAAGCGAGAAGATTACTTTCACAAAGTCGAGAGCCAAGAAGTTGTGTATTCGCCTTTGAAACTCCCAGATCCCTGGTCAGGTCATTTAACTGAACTTGAGTGAATGGTCTTGCGACCATATCATGTGTGGAAACCTGATAAGACTCAGATGTGTCATAATCTTGGTCAACTTCCATATTAATCTCTTCATGTACCTCTATATGTTCAGGGGGAGAAGGTATAGGAATTCTGGGCCATGGGGCAGGGGTTTGATGGCAGAAGGAACATCCGGATATGCCACACTATGTTTATTCTTCTTATTTATACCTGTGGAAAATATAATTGCATATTACATAATGGAATTGATTTGGAGTTGCAGATAGTACATAAATGTTTAGTAAAGGATATGTTCATGCTGAAGTGAACTATGTTAGTTTTTAATTTATGCTAAGTCTTTGCATAATAATGACATTTTCAGGAGCCAGTATAATACAGAAAGCTTACTTGATACAATGATCACCTTTAAGGTTTGTCATGCAAAAATAGCAGTCCGTAGTGTGGTCCTTGCCATCTCTCCACACCATGGGAACACCTAAAGAGAGGGACTTCTGTTCGCCCTGACTCCAGCGTCTTAAACTTATGTAGCATCCCTTGCAGCAGATATGTGGTGCAAAACTTTTATCTTGATCTCTTAGCCTTACTCCAAAATATGCATGATACAAAGATTTAATTACAGGAGGGATTGTACTTTGCTGCTCGGGAAAAGTCACTTTGCCGCAAACATAGCAAAATCTGTCGGAGCTATTCTTACATTTTCTGTTAATTTTTAACTCAACCACTATTATTATTATTCTTCTTATTATAATGCTAAGCAATTTTTAACCTGCAAAATATAAACCTATTTGCATAATTACTTTAAATGTACACAAAATTTACTGCGAATAGAGCAGTGCAAAAACTATTGAAATTTGATGTAATTTTAGGAGATGTATAAACTATAAAATTATTATCACCCCCTGTATCACAAAAACTGGAGGTGATAGAGAAAAACGGATGACAGATTCGGATTTAGGAGGTCAATTTTATTAAGAAACACTATTTTGACGCATACCAGTGTTATCAGCGCGAACGATGGGACGTACTATTTCGTCCGTGTTCCAAAATGTTTCACGTTTTTGGAGTATATTTAAGTTGACGGCTCGTGTGGGGGTAAACACAATGGGGGGACTACACTATAGTGATCCTGAGTTTCATTAAATTGGTGGGGGGTCTGGGGGGCACAGCCCCTCAGTATATAATCCTAATTGTTTATAGAATAATAATTTGAAAAGGACTCAAACGTGCATGAATATTCTGACACGAGTGAACGATAATATTTACACACAAATTTTTTTTCCGGCCGGGCCACTAATCTACATATTTACCTGTGTTAGATCATGCATCTACAATATAGAATTCAAACCATACACAGGAATGTGTCTAAAACAAAAGGGTAAACATGTAGACGAGCGGCCTGGCCGGAAAAAATTATTTTTTGTAAATATTATCGTTCTCTCGTGTCATTTCTGACGTCATACCCCACCCCCAACCCCTATTATAATTAACTGACATGATGTAGTTAAAGCATTCACTTCTGTAAACATCAGAACATTATAAAAATTAGATTTATATACTGGGGGGCTGTGCCCCCCAGACCCCTCCCAATTTAATGAAACTCATGTTCATCGTAGTGCGGTCCACGCATCGTGTTTAACCCCCCACGAGCCATCCCCTATAAATGTACTCCAAAAACATGAAACATTTTGGAACACCTACGAAATAGTACATCTTATCGGCCAGGCCGCTCGCGTACATATTTACCAACAAAAGGCATCATTATCAAGACTCTTCAAAATCCAAATCAATCGTAATATACAATAATAAAAAACTGCATCCACAGGAATGAGTCCAGAATACCCACCAAAGTTAACCGGTAAATATGTAGACAAGCGGCCCGGCCGATAAGATGTACTATTTTGTCTGTGTCCCAAAATGTTTCACATTTTTGGAGTACATTTAAGGGAAAGGCTCGTGGAGGGTTAAACACGATATGTGGACCGCACTACGATCATCCTGAGTTTCATTAAATTGGGGGGGGGGGTCTGGGGGGTACAGCCCCCCAGTATATAATCCTAATTTTTATAATGTTCTGATGTCTACAGAGGTGAATGCTTTAACTACATCATGTCAGCGCCTTTAATCGTTTTGCGAATTATAATAGGGGTTGGGGGTGTGGTATGACATCAGAAATGACACAGGTGAATGATAATATTTACACAAAATATTTTTTTCCGGCCAGGCCGCTCGTCTACATGTTTACCAGTTAACCCTCCGTCCCTATAAAATTATCTAATCTGCGTTTGAATACTCATTGAAGTTTGGACTGTCTACTGTCTCAGATGGCAAACTATTCCAGTAATCTACCACTCACTCTATTGGTGAAGAAATATTTTCTAACATCCAACCTGCACCTCTGTTTTTTAATTTTTTAAGTGGTGACCCCTAGTCCTATTACTACCTTCCAACTGAAATAACTTGCTAAAATCCAACTTATCCATCCCAGAACAGATTTTAAAAAGCTCAGTCATATCTCCCCTCACACATCTCTCAAATGAGAATATATTTAGTACCCTCAGTCTATCTTCATATTTAAGGTGCTTCAGGGAAGGTATTATTTTTTTTGCCCTCCTTTGTACTGACTCTAATAAGTTTATATCATGTCTAAAATGTGGTGACTATGCTTATATACCGTACTCTAAATGTGGCCTAACATTTGAGTTGTAGAGTTTAAGGATATCCTCTTTACTCTTGTAACTAACATTCCTGTTAATGTATCCTAGTACCCTATTTGCTATATTTTTTGCCTCAATACACTGCTTTGAAAACTTCACTGACCTTCTACTACTATGCCTACTCCTAGAAAGCAATGCCTAAATGCTAAGTTTGGGTGCCTTGAAAAAGAGGCCGCTTGACTTGGATGACCTATGATGAGCCCTTGTGGCTTTTGTCATCCGTTATATTATATTGTGGGGGACTTTGATTTTGTCTTCCCCTGGTGATGGTGCTTTTTGTGGGTGGGTTTTGACGGAGGCGGATGACCTTTGATAGGCCCTTGTGGCTTTTGTCATCCATGTAATTATGTTATGTTATGTAAAGCTAATAGGATATTGGGATTCATTAGGAGGAGTGTAAGCAATAAGAGTGCTCAAGTCATTCTAAAACTGTATCTGGCGCTAGTTAGGCCTCATCTAAACTATGCAGTACAATTTTGGTCACCATATTATAGGAAGGATATTGATTTGCTTGAGTCTGTGCAGAGAAGGATGACAAAGATGATTACATAAGAACATAAGAAAAGAAGGAGACTGCAAAAGACCATTCATGGCCTACACTTGGCAGCTCCTGTTCCAGTCAACACACAAAAGATATTGGTGGGCTAAGGAACTTACCTTATGGTGAAAGGCTCAGAAAACTAAATCTACATACATTGGAAAGGAGAAGAGTCAGTGGGGAATTGATTGAAGTCTTCAAATGGGTAAAAGGATATAATAAAGGGGATCTGGGTAAGGTTTTTATATTTAGTGAACATGACAGGACATGTAGCAATGGGTTTAAGCTTGATAAGTATAGGTTTAGGAAGGAGATTGGGAGGAATTGGTTTACAAATCGTGTGGTAGATGAATGGAATAGGCTCACTAGACATGTGATAGAAGCCTCCTCTCTGTTTAGTTTTAAGAATAGATTAGATAAATATATGGATGAAGCTGCTAGATGGGACTGACTTTTTTTTATGTACATATGTATATATTTTTCTAAGGAGTGGGGAGATTATATTTTGCGGTTGCATGAATGGACATAATCCTCTGGATGCATTTTATGTATATTGTAGATTAGATCTGACGAACTCCTGTAAAGGGTGACAATGTTGATGACTTTTCTCTGGTAAGAAATCTTTTGTGTGTTGACTGGAACAGGAGCTGCCAAGTGTAGGCCATGAATCGTCTTTTGCAGTCTCCTTCTTTTCTTATGTTCTCATCCTCAACTGAATTCTGCCAATGCCCCTCCATTTCATAGCTAAATTCCCTATTATCCCTTATCATGTTAAGAACTTTGCATTTTTTAAGGTTAAAAGTCATTTGCTACTTCTGAGACCAAGCTAATAACTTATTTAAGTCACTCTGCACTTTAAAGCTAACCTGCACTTCTTTGACTATAGCTGCCAACTTATTGTCATCAGCAAAAATTGGCACTTTGCTATTTACAGCCTCCCCAAGATCATTTATATAAACTATGAATAATAAAGGGCCTAGAACGGATCCCTGAGGTACGCCACTGATAACGTCCCTCCACTGCGACCTCACCTCATTCAGCACAGCTCTCTGTTTCCTGTCTTTCAGCCATTCAGTTATCCAATTCAAAACTTTACCACATATCCCATTCTTTTTTAATTTGTAAACTAGTTTCCTATGTGGAACCTTATCAAAAGCTTTGCTAAAATCTAAGTAAATTACATCAATATTCTCTCCCTTATCTAATTGTTTAGTAACAATCATAAAATCCAGTAAATTTGTTAAATACGATCTACCTCTTCTAAACCCATGCTGAGCATCATTTATTAACCTACCATACTCTAGATAGTCAGAAATCCCCTTCTTAACTATCTTCTCAAGGATTTTACAAACAATAGATGTTAAGCTTACTGACCTAAAGTTATTCGGGTCCTCTTTACTTCCCTTTTTAAAAATTGGCACTGCATTCACTAATTTCCAATCATTAGGTATTTCTCCAAACTCTAGTGATCTAGTATATATCTTCTCAAGAGCTACTGTAATACTCTCTACATCTTTGAGTAACCTAGAATGAATGTTGTCTGTGCCAGATGACTTACTAGTATTTAACTCCAATATAAGCCCTTTAATTATTTCCCTGTTCACATTAACGCTATTCAACACTACTTCCCTTAGCCTAGAATTATCATCAATTAATCTATCATGATATTCTTATGTAATTACTGAAGAAAAATGATCATTAAGAACCTCTACTATTTCCTCATCAGATTCTTTCAAAACCCCTTCATATCTAATAGGCCTTATTTTATCACTGTTAGATTTGTTATTAATTTTTTAATAGGTAAAGAATTTAATTTTCTTGGATCTTTATAATTATTTTGAGCTAAATTAATTTCTGCCTCCCCTTTGCTCTTCTTAATAATCTTATTTAGCTCATTTCTGGTTGACCTATAATGATTTAAATTTTCAAAAGTACTTTCTCTCTGTAATCTCTGGTATGCCCTTTTCTTCTCAGAAATTTTCCTAGCTATCTCCGGATTCCACCACAACAGCTTCCTACATTTCTTCCTAATAGCCTTCATTGGAATACACTGCTCATGGACTATGTTTTGTATAGTCTTAAAAGTGTCCCACATCTCATAAGTATTCTTTCCCCTGAATTCTATATCCTACCTAATCTGATTTAGCAAGTTTTGTAATTTATTGTAATCTTCCCTATAAAAATTTGGAGTTTTGGTG
Organism: Ceratothoa steindachneri; assembly: GCA_963969495.1. NCBI lineage: Eukaryota > Metazoa > Arthropoda > Malacostraca > Isopoda > Cymothoidae > Ceratothoa > Ceratothoa steindachneri. Next base: position 31,235,476 of record OZ018333.1, on the reverse strand, counting down.
GAGTTTGTTGATGTTCTACCGGTAATACTTCAGATTAGGGGCGCAAGGTAGGTGGCGTTGTTTATAGGTTACAATATATGTCTCATGACGTCAGACGGTAGCATCAGATGTGACCAATCATGGCGTTATATATTTTTGTATATGAGTATATCAGACCCCCCGCCAATTGATTGAAACTCAGGATCATCATAGGGTGGTCCCCCTTGCAGTGATATCTCCTCCACAAGCAGTCCCCTTGAATTTACTGGTTTTTTTCCTATTTTATTTTTTGTTTTGCGAACGAGAACAGCTTTTTACTGGCAGAAAAAAAACTGGTAACCTAATGACAAACAATACTTACTTTTTTAAAATGATTAATTATGAAAAAATATGAAATTTGAAAAATGTTCTCCTATGCGCTGATTATTTGAAATGGCACTGCTGTTGCTTACTGTTTTTGTTTACATATATTTTATCACAATGAAACATTAAATTTTCTGAAAAATTTAAATTTGCACTGCATTGCAGGCATTTTATAGTTTTCTCAATTAGTTTATGCACATCAAAAAAATCTAAAAGTTTTTCGCGGTCATGCAAAATAAACCAAAATTCAAATAACGAAGAAGCCATGACAAAACAGAAACATTTGCGCAGCAGGTCCATATTTATAGCTACAACATTGCCAGTAAAAAGCTGTTATCATTCGCAGCAAAACAAAAAATAGGAAAAAGACATCAAGAAACTTTACCTAACCTAGAAAAAACTATAAATGCGCAGATAATTAGTAAACAATACAGAATAATACAGAATTAAGGTTACAAACCCCCCAAAACAACAAAAAAACTAAAATGCCGTGATTGGTCACATCTGAAGCTATTGTCTGATGTCATAAGACATATATTGTAGCCCAAAATTGTAGCCTACTAACAGCGCCACCTACCGTGCGCCCCTAATCTGAAGTATTACCGTTTTACCTTTCACTATTCCCAAGTTAAAATGAACCATCTGATGATCACTATTTCCCAATACTTCCCCAACAGTCAATTCCTGAACCAGGTGATCATCATTTGAAAGAACCAGATCTAAGATATTGGCACCCCTTGTTGGCTTATTAACAAATTGAGTAAAAAAATTATTCTCAAAGCATTCTATAAACTTACTCTATCCCTTCCTATCATATTTTTCCAGTCCACAGAATTTAAATTAAAGTCACCAAGAATAACTTCGTCCTAGAAAGCAATGTCTAAATGCTAAGAATAAAGCTAATAGGATATTGGGATTCATTGGGAGGAGTGTAAGCAATAAGAGTGCTGAAGTCATTCTAAAACTGTATCTGGCGCTAGTTAGGCCTCATCTAGACTATGCAGTACAATTTTGGTCACCATATTATAGGAAGGATATTGATTTGCTTGAGTCTGTGCAGAGAAGGATGACAAAGATGATTGGTGGGCTAAGGAACTTACCTTATGGTGAAAGGCTCAGAAAACTAAATCTACATACATTGGAAAGGAGAAGAGTCAGAGGGGAATTGATTGAAGTCTTCAAATGGGTAAAAGGATATAATAAAGGGGATCTGGGTAAGGTTATTATACTTAGTGAACATGACAGAACACGTAGCAATGGGTTTAAGCTTGATAAGTATAGGTTTAGGAAGGAGATTGGGAGGAATTGGTTTACAAATCGTGTGGTAGATGAATGGAATAGGCTCACTAGGCATGTGATAGAAGCCTCCTCTCTGGGTAGTTTTAAGAATAGATTAGATAAATATATGGATGAAGCTGCTAGATGGGACTGACTTTTTTTTATGTACATATATATATATTTTTCTAAGGAGTGGGAAGATTATATTTTGCGGTTGCATGAATGGACATAATCCTCTGGATGCATTTTATGTATATTGTAGATTAGATCTGACGAACTCCTGTAAAGGGTGACAATGTTGATGACTTTTCTCTGGTAAGAAATCTTTTGTGTGTTGAATGGAACAGGAGCTGCCAAGTGTAGGCCATGAATGGTCTTTTGCAGTCTCCTTCTTTTCTTATGTTCTTATGTTATTAACTGTATCTACTTCACATCCTTTCCTTATTTCCCTGATCATTAGCTCATCAATACATTCAGTCTCTCCAGGTGGTCTGTAAAAGGCTCCCAATTGTATTAGCCTATTTTTTCTGGCCCTAATATCTATCCAAAGTGACTCAACTTCTTCTTGCTTTATAGAATTATTTAGATTTGAAGAAATGCTATTTCTGATATAAATAATCAACCTACCACCCGTCCTATCTCTCCTTTGACTAATATACATATCATAACCCTGTAGTTCAAATTCACTCACATTGTCATTAAATTTACTTTCATTAACCCATGATTCTATTACATATATTATATCTATATCTTCATCTATAATATAACTGAATAACGCAAAGACAACTCAGCCCTTGTATCCCTGAAGCACCTCTTTTAGAATGTATACCTTTTCCCTGAAAAAGTGTATTTTTTGGGTGTGTATGTTTATTTACCCCTGTATGCATATTCATGACTGTTTAGTTATATAAAAACGTTAAAAAAAATGTTAAAACATTATTCTATAAACAATTATGATTATACACTATGGGGCTGTGCCCTAGAGGTTCCCCTGCAGTGATAACACCCCCATGAGGAGTCCCATTGAATTTATTCCAAAAAGGTGAAACATATAGGAACAGGGATGAAATATTTTGCGTCACATCATTCACGCCGCTGATCTTCATGTTTACCAAAAAATATATAGATGATAAGAGAATAAGAATAGTAAGAGCAACAAAGAAATGTTTCTAGTGTGTGTGGAAGGAGAGTGAGATAGAAAAGTTAGAAGGGGACAAAACCGGGTGGCTAAAATGGCACTAAATGCACCGAGGTATGCAGCAACAGCAGCTCTGAGAGGTGATATGGGATGAAGCACTTTTAGAGAAAGACTTAAGAAGTGTAAGAAAATGGCGTATATGAATGGTATGGTAGGTAGAGAAAATGTGCATGAATGGAGAATGATGAGCAGGAATAGAGAAGGGTTAGAGTGGGATGCAAGAAAGTGGAAGGTTGAGATTGATAAAGAAGTGGAAAAATGAAATGGAACAAAAGCAAACCCTGGAATGGTACAAGGAGAAAGAATCCCCACAGTATGTGAGGTGGTATGATGGAAGCCTGGGTGGTGACCTACTCTTCTGAGCGAGGGCCCATTGTATGGATGTGAATGCAAGAAACTATAGATGGTCCGCAACTCAAAGCAAGGTATGTCAGATGAGTGAATTAGGTGAGGATGAGACTGTGGAACATGTAGCACTGGAATGTGAGAAGTATGATAGAGATAGAATGGAGATGATGTGTATTATCCTGACTGAATGTGGCTGTGAAATACATGAAGTGATTGAAAAAACTGGAAAGAAATGGATGCTGCTGCTACTAGGACTATGCAATGAGACAACAGATGAGATGATTATGGCTGTTAAAGAATTCCTGGAAAAAGTGTGGCATGAAAGAAGCAAAGTCAATTAACTTTGTTTGGTTTTCTTTTTCTTCCTTTTCTCTTCTTTTTTTCTTTTCCCCATCTACACGAGCTGCCGATACGAAGGCCAACCCTGGGATGACCAACCTAGGGTACCTGTAAGAGCAAGAGCACCTGTATAGGCTATATGAGATTTTGGTAAACCTACAGATCCATACTCCGCTCACTTACTCGCTCGCATTCTGATAATATTTTGTCCATTTCCCAATATGTTTCACCTAACTGTCTCATTAATTGTCATTTTACTACTTCAGTTTTACCTGTTTTATTGTGTTTGGTTACTGGAGGCCAATTTTGAGCCATACTATGGGTTGCTATATGGGGGTACTCCCCCATATCCCTCGTTCGCTACGCTCGCCCTCAGGAACAAGTAATAAAACAATAGTTAATGAGACAGGTGAAACATTATGGAATGGATGAAATATTATGGGAACGCAGGTGGGAAAGCGCATAGGGTATGGATCTTCAGAATGACTGTAATTTCTAGGGCTACAGGAATTCTGTAGAATTTAATTATTTTTATTTATTTATTGCTATGCGTAAGCGGCTATGCTAGTCTCTATTGTGACAGAAAAATTGGTTGATTTAACGCCATTAGTAGGTTATGGCCCCTGCAGCTGGACTGGATGCACAGCTTGGGTTGGGGTGAGGTAGTCGATAACCTCCATGGTAATGATCACTTTTTTATTCAAATATTTTCAGGACTGCTGCCACCTGAGTGTGTCCCCCATTTTGGTCTTGGTGTAGGTGTGGTAGTCCGTGAAGAACCCTTGAATAACATGTTTACATTGAATGAGATGCATTCCGGTCTCATTTCAGGTCATCCCATATCCTGTATACCATGCTTCGACACCTGGGTGAGCAAGGCATGGCCTTTCCGTTAGATTTCTTCAACAGGATCTGGGTAGAGGGTATCCTTCCAGACTCTTGGCGAATCGCTACTGTGCTCACTTTTTGCAAACTGGAGAGACATCACTCCATCCCACCTTTATCCTGGATAGCCTAGCCCCCCTGTCTTCCGCACAATGCAGCTTCTGCAAATTCAACTCCATGTTGGATGATCTGGTAAAGATTCATTTTAACATATTTTAACAAATGAAATTATAAATGTTTTTCTTATGCAGTTTTATGTGTACTTTTCAGATCTGACACTCATTTTTCCCGCAAATGCATACTTTTCCCATAATTGACTGAAGGTCCATAATAGGAAAAGTATATATTTTCAGCAAAAATGAGTTTCAGATCTGAAAATGACACATAAAACTTCATAAGAAAAAACTATCAAAATCATTTAAAAGAACCAGATCCAACCTAACTTGGTAATTTAAGACTACTTTAGGCTATTTCTGCTAAAAACTAAAAATTGTTAGGTACTTAAAATGGGGAGGCTTTGTAACTTAAAAAAAAAATCATAATATTCCTAATTCGAAAGCCTACCTTCAGATTTGAATGCAAAAGTCGATTGATAAATGTTGTTAGGCCTTTAGTTTGAATCAAAGCTTTGTGCACACACAGTTTATAAATAAAAGGCTAGCACTTGTTCAAATGCGGCATTAGAAAGCCATGTGCCCTTAAATGCACTAATGGAAAGTTTTGCTGGGTTTTTCGCCCTTTTGAATGCTTTAATCCCGCCCACCAAAGCCACTGCACGCCATTATACTATATAAACTAAGAAAAAAATCCACCGATAAATCGTTCAAAATACACAGAAATATAACACAAAATGCTATAGGTTCATTGGCAAAGGACACATGTGCAAAGCGCCAGCAGATCTAAAAAGACATGGTATTGATTGAATATTACTAAAGGTGCATGCGCAAATCGCTTTAGATCTCAAAAGCCCAGGTCTAGTTGATTGAGATAAAGGCAAAAGTTAGAGGAGCTAAGTTGAAAATGATGCAGAAAGATTCAGTTATCTTTTTACATAACGCCTGGCACGTTTGTGCTGTGTTTTAATTTTGTTTTTGCAGTGTTATTGCCTGTACTTTCACCATTTGCTGTGTTGCTTTTTTGTGCTTTTAGGTATTGCTTACTAGCCTGCCTACCTTAGCACCCATGTGTTTTTTTCAAGCCACCTCGTTGTTACCTCCGCTCTGTCTCCCCCCCCCCTCACCGACTGCTAATTCTGATTCGTCACTTTTTTCTTTTGTTCCCTCGTTTCTTTTTTCTATCATAATTTTATTTGTTCACACTATTCGATTACTCTTTATTTTGTCTCGATTGTTGTTTCTCCAATTATTGTGTCACTTAAGCCACTCTACTTATTTAGTTAATTTGCTTTTCTCCCATTATTGTGTCGCTTAGCTACTATGATTGATAGGTTAATGATTATTGCCCTCAATGGAACTACTACCAGTGTTTCTCAAAACACCCTTACTCACATTAATGCATTGGGAATTTCTCATTCCCGCCGCCAGACTAAATGTGGTTTTCGTTTAGCTCCTGCCCTTAGAAAACTTTTTTACTTGAATCAAGCCCCCCCACTGACCCCTGATTCTTCTTCACCTCCCCCTTCATCCGTTCTCTCAGCATCTCTCCTCAATGTCAGAAGCCTCTCGAAGAAGGCTGACTACATTCATGATCTGCTCGTTAACACTTGAGTCACTCTCCTTGGACTCACGGAAACTTGGCTTGCCCCTTCTGCTTGCTGTTTAAGTCTCGCTACCCCTGATAGTTACGTCCACTCCCATACCTCCCATAACTCTCGCGGTGGTGGAGTTGCTCTCATTCACAGTGCCTCCTTCCTTCTTAATAATCTGCCCTCTTCCCCTCTTGTTTCTTTTGAGGCGCTCATCATTGTCTCTGATTCCACCCCCTCTCTAACTATCTTAGTCCTCTACCGCCCCCCCCTTCCCAGCTCCTCCCTCAAGCTTTTTCTTGATGAATTTAGTAACCTCCTCGCTGGCCTCTCCCCCACTGGTTCTCTGCTAATCCTCGGTGATTTCAACCTTCCTGGCACAATCCTAATTTCAAAGCCTTTTCTGAAATCCTTGATCTCTTCTTCCTCACCCAACATGTTTCTTCCCCTACCCACTCTCATGGTAAAATTTTAGACCTTGTAATCTCTGACTGTCTTATTTCCAACATAACTACAAATTTGTCCAATGCTATATCTGATCACTTCCTTATCAACTTCAACTTCTCTATCCCATTCCATATACCTCCCCAGCTGTCTCATAATCCTAAGCCTTTCTGTCAACTAACTTCCATTGATATTCCCTCCCTATCTAATGATGTGGTCTCCAAACTTCCTCCCATTGATGCTTCTGCCTCTCCTGACCAGATTCTCTCTTCTTTGGAGCAACCCCTTCTCACTTGTCTTGATGCCCACTCTCCCCTTGTCACCCCTTCGAACTCCCGTTGTCACCGTGCCCCTTGGTACTCTATGGAACTCCTCCGTGCTAGGCAGTCCATGCGTGCCCATGAAAGAGTCCTTAGTAAAGCTCGCACCCGTGGGCAAGAGACAACCCCTCTCTCGCTGGCGTTCAGACTTGCGACAGCTTCCTACATGGCAAAATTAAAATCTGCTTGTGAAACCTACTCACGTAATCTGCTTACTGATAATAGGAATGATCCCTGTACTGTCTTCCGCCTGCTCTCCCATCTTACCTTCCCAGCCCAGGTCTCCCCACCCATTAACCCTGCTACTCTCTTGAATTTCTTCGCAGATAAGGTCACTAACCTCCGTGCCTCCCTCCCTCAGCCTTCTGTCCCAGCTCCTGCCATTCTTCCTGATTTCCCGCCTCAGCTGCTTATCGTTTTCCCTGCTTTGACCGCGTTGGAGCTTACAGCCCTGCTCTCGCATTCTATGAAATCGGGCTCCCCAAAGGACATTTTTCCGCCTAAACTGTTATGTAAAATTCTGCCTGCTATCCTCCCAACGCTTCTTCACCTGTTCAACACTTCACTTGCAACTGGTCTTGTTCCCTCTTCCTTCAAACGTGCCCACATCTGTCCAATTCTTAAAAAGCGTCAACTGAACCCCACTGACCCTTCCAATTATCGCCCGATTTTGCAACTTCCTTTTCTCTCTAAGGTTCTGGAGAGAGTGGTTGCTTCATGCATCAACAGTCACATGGTGGCCTGTAACATTGATGAAACCTATCAATCTGGTTTCAAGTCAGGTCACTCCACAGAAACTGCCCTTCTCAATGTGTCCGAAGAGCCGCGGACAGGGGTTGTGCCTCCATCCTCATTCTACTCAACTTCTCCTCTGCCTTCGATACTATTGACCATACCGTCCTACTTGATCGTCTCCACTCTTTCCTCAGCATAACAGGCACTGTGCTTGACTGGTTCCGCTCTTACCTCTCTTCTTGTACCCAATCCGTTGTGATTGATGATGTTTCATCCGACTCTACCCCCATTCGCTTTGGAGTGCCACAAGGCTCTGTCCTTGGTCCTCTACTATTTCATATCTACCTTCTCCCTCTTAGTTCCCTTCTCCGTAATCTCGGTCTATCCTTCCACCTCTATGCTGATGACACTCAAATTTTCATTTTCTCATCCCCCACGTCTCTTGCCTACTCTATCACTGACCTCCTGGCTGCCTACTCCTCTATTTCTGACTGGCTCTCTACCAACTTCCTCAGGCTTAATCACTCCAAAACTGAGGTCCTCCTCGTCAGCACCCCTGCTCTTGTCAAAAAATCTAAATCTCTCTTTCCCTCGCTTACTCTGGGCGGTAATACTATCATTTTCTCTGACTGCGTTAGGAATCTGGGTGTTGTGTTTGATGAGCATCTCTCCTTTAAGCTTCATATCCGCAATGTCAGCAATCCTCTCTATGTTTCCTTCGTAACTTCTCTCGCATTCACTCTCACTTTGATCACCAAAGTCTTGACTGCTGTTCATGCCTTCATCACCTCACGCCTTGACTACTGTAACTCTCTGCTTGTGAATCTGCCATCCTCCTCTCTCTGCCCCCTTCAACTTGTACAGAACTATGCTGCCCGGCTTCTCCTTGATTGCCCTCGCTTCTCTCCCTCGAAACCCTTGCTGCATGAACTGCACTGGCCCCCTGTCAGATCCCGTACTCACTTCAAGATACTTCTCTTCACATTTAAGGCCCTAAACAACAAGGCCCCGTCTTACCTCTCTTCTGCCCTTTCGCCACGCCATGTCCCTGGGGCCCTTCAGTCATCACATGCACCTCTTTTGAATATTCCTCGTTCATCCCTCTGCTAAATGGGGGACTGCTCCTTCTCAATCTGCGCCCCTAAGTTGTGGAATGCTCTTCCTGCTGAAATCACGTCTTCTCCCTCTCTTACCACATTTAAGCGTCTCCTGAAAACGCATCTTTTCAATATTGCCTTCTCCCCTTCTTGAATTTCCATTTAATTTCCATTCTCATCTCAGCACAACGTGCGCTCTGGGAAGGCCTCAGGCCTTGAATAGCGCATTACAAAAGACTTATTATTATTATTATTATTATTATTATTATTAATATTAAGTTTCAGAAGCAAAAAATAATATTGGTGAGAATCATTTTTTGAATTAGAAATGTTTCTGTATGAAAATTACAAAATTGTATTTGTGTTAAAACGAATCTTAACCCTAATGTGGTGCACTTCTGCTGCCAACCACAGCTCAATCCCAACCAGGACTTGTTCTTAAATGAGATTCACCTGTAAGTGGTGGATTCACAACTTTTCCTTCTTGTTTTTGACCAATGCCTGACCTGGGAGGCTCATATTCGCAACTTTAGAGTATCTTGTACCCGAACCATCAACATTATTTGTTATATGATATTCAGCACCTGGGGTGCTGATAGGGATACTGCCTTATGTTTCTATTGATCCTTTGTTCATTCACAGCTTATGCATCTCAGCCCAGCGGGTATTGAGGAAGGTGGACTCAATCCACCACAATGGTCTCTGTCTGGTGACCAGTACCTTCTGTACATCCTGCATTGAGAGCCTACTTGTCGATGCTGGGAGATGCTACCTGCTCTGAGCGGTGTACAGTGCAGTATGCACTGTATGCATGAGCCGGTGCCTCCCTCAATCACCAACTGCTTTAACTACATCTACAGCTGATCTCAACAGTGCCTATAGTGCTGAGAGAAAAGTCATACCCTAAGCCCTTTGGGGTTAGAGTTAGGAAACTCCAAAAGCTCAGTGTAGCTCTCAGGATGATGGCATGTCTGGTTCAGTCCAGGCCACCACCATTGACTATTTATTGCCAGAATTCTGCTCCCAAAACTTCCACAGTACTGGGCATATTTCGTTTGGTCTTTTGTGCGCACACTTCATGTCACATTGTATCTGTGCCAGTATGTACAGAGGGCTCAAGCTAAGCCTGGTGGGCATATTACTTCAATAGAATTGCTCCGGACTACAGGCCAACTGGGAGGAGCTGCATAGGCTCATCTCCCCCTCCTGGAGTATAAGGGTTTCACAACCCCATCACTGAGATGGGGGCTGAGTAGGTGAATGCGCCATTTACACCTTTGCATGATGTCTCCATTTTTTTCTTTGCTTTAATTTAAATACCTTCTTTCAGGCAGTAGCAGTGCAGCTGTACTTGGTTTGAGGTATAGTTATTTCTGTATACATTCCACCATCAGCCAACTTTGATGTAGATTACTTCTGCTCCATTTTGGCACAGTTGCTGAGTAATCTTCATTCTGGGCATAAGTAAAAGTAACCATTAGGTGGGCTTACTGCAGTGGGCATGGAAAGCCACGATTAGGTAAATAAGGCTGATGTGCAAGCATGTATGGAGCCTTCAAAATTGATGATGATAATGAAGACTAAGGTGGTTGCCGCTTTGCTGTGAAGTGGTGGATTAGCACTGTTTCCTTGGTCATATTTTTGACCAATGCCTACCCTAGGAGGCTTATATTTGCAGCCTTAGGGTCTTTTGTCCCCATCCCATGGACATTCTTAGTTCTGAGTGTGTTTTGAGGTAGGTGGACTTAATCCACCACATTGGTCTCTGCCAACAAATGTCTGCATCCACAGCTGAACTTGACAGTGCCTATGCCGCAGAGAGACGCCGGTCATGCCCCAAGCCCCTTGAATTTAGGACAAGGAAAATCCTTTGAGAGCTCAGCTTTGCTCATTTGCCACTGGCACCTGTGGTTTTGCCCAGGACGCCACTGTGGAGGGTACCACCTTTAACTATTTCTCCATGCCTCTGCTCCCAAAGCTTCCACAGTGCGAGAGTATTGCATTCAGCCTTTTAGGAGTGCACTTCATATCACTGGATTAGGGTGAGTAAAAAAAATCAAAATTGTTTGGACTATAACACAGAACCTAGCAGTTCATGCATATTGATGAGGAAACACTACAAGCAAAATCTAAGTCTTGTAGCATGACATCTTTATGTCGCGCAGATGCTTTGAAGTTTGTCCCTATTGCACCACCCCCATGCCAACGAAGGCATGATCCCGCCTTGTACAGTTTTGCAGTGCAAGAAGTGATTTCAGTATTGTTTAATGTTATGGAGAGATCTCCATCTTATACTCCTGTTTATTGACTTTTGTTTTTCTTTTTTACAAATGTCTTCCATGACGTCCGCTGACAAGTTATTGCTCCTAGGACCCCCAGCAACTCAACAGCTGCCATTGAGTGTTCTCCCAAAATGTGAGGAAGTTGTGTGTGTTTTGCAGTACCACGCAAAGCTAAACCAGCATGATTTGACATTCTCAGTTTGGCAGATGGCACTCAAAGTTCAACATCAGTACTCCAAGGTGAATATTCTGACCATTGATCTGTGTGATATCCTCAAGCAAGTACGGTGTCTGCATGAAGAGTAGAATGGATTGAAGAAATCAAAATCGCAGCCAACAGGGCAAGCTAAGGAAAACCAAGCCAATTTTGTTGCTTCCCTGAAAAGTTTGTTTGATGTAGCACATCGTGAGGCCATGTACTTGATCAAGATCAAGGAAGACTGTGAGTTCCTTGAAGCTCAGAGGAAGATGGGCGGTGTGGATCCAGCCTGGGTAGAAAAAGAGAAACACACCAGTGGGGGAGTGGGTGATGATGAAAGAAGTTGAGCTGCAAAGGAAAGTCAAGCATTTGCAGAAAGCAGACAACATTGAACTTGAGTCTTCAACCTCACCCAATTCATCGGAAGAGCAAGGCATGATAGTAACTCCTCCACCAAAATGATCCTGCCATACACCATTGCAGAGGAAAATCATCTCCCTGCAAGTTTCTGCTACTCTGGACCAGACCAACATAAGTGACCATCAAGCTGCACATGTGCTACTTCCATTCACGGGGTTGCTGGGAGCAAATGCTGGAGAATTGTCATTGAGCGTGATCAATTGACAGCAAAGATGTCATCGCCAGAAAAAAGCTGCAGAGCTGAAAGAAAACTTTGCTTCTGATGTACTGGTCACACTCCACTAATCCGATGGAAAACTTATGGCCTCCTTCACAAACTAAAGTGTTGTAGACCTACTTCCAATCCTTGTTTCTGAAAATGTCATGGAGAAGATCCCTGCAGTTCCCATCACTGACGGCAAAGCAGAGACTGCTGCAAATACCATCCATTCCATTATATCCGAGTGAGCTATTTCTGATCGAATCTGAGCGCTGTGCTTCGACATTACGGGATCCAATGGTGGAATGTGCGTTCACCTGCAGCAAATCCTTGGTCAAGATTTGCTGCATCTAGCCTGTCTCCATCATATGCTGGAAATTCTGCTGTAAGCTGTTTTCTTGACCCTAATCCCAGAAGCATCTCAAAGTCCAGATATCTCTGCCTTTGTCCATATTCCAGAGTTATTGCAGTTTGTTGATCAAGACCAGTACAGGACAGTACCACCCATGTGATGATTACCGGGAACTGTTAGAACTAGCCGTTGTGTTCCTTGGTGGAATCCTTTATGGATGCAAGATCTCTTTCCACAAGCTGGGAGCAGTCCATTAGGCTCAATGAATGGTAAGAGCGATTTACGCTCTGAAAATTTGGATCTTCGCACCTCAGTTCGCAGAATATAACAAACGGCGGCGGTCCACTTTACACACAATCAAGGCTGCAATTTATCCAAAGCTGGGTGAGTTCTGCATCTTCATTGTATGCTACTACATTCCAGCATTGTTCTAAGCTGCGTGTTCAGCAAAAGCTCTAAGAAACGACCTTGACCTTTACAAAGCCCTCGCAAAGAGATGAACAAGGCAATCAGAGAGTAAGGGCTAAAGCGTTGGGAAATCACATGTGGTACCTGTCAGAAGTGACAGTTGGTCTTGCGCTTTTTGATGATGAGTTGTCCCTGGAAGAGAAGCGGAATGTTGTTGTCAACCTCCGAAGCATGGAGGCATCAGAGGAACCTCCACCCAAGGTTTGTATTGAGGAAGCTGACTTAGGCAACAAGACCATTGCCTCCTTCATCCTGAAAGCCACTGAGAAATTCCTGGATCTGCTGGAAATCGACAAAGGGTTCCTTGACATCAATCTTACCCTATGGGGGTACAAACCCCATATACTAGGCTGGGGCAAGGCGAGTAGGTTGGCTTCTCATCACCAAGGACGCCACGGAATGAGGGGTTGCTCTGGTGCAGGATTTCATTAAGAACCCTCTCATGAAGTTGGAGTACCAGCTGCAATGCCTCCTGTGCATTGTCGAAGAGCACCAGAAAATGTATCCGAAGGCCAAGAAAGGAAGCCTGACAAAGTTGAAGCACTGATTTGTGTAATATGCTGCAATTTTGCCCAGCCATGGTGACTGCGCGACCAGAAGATATTGTCCAATCAAAAATGAATTTCTCTCATTTTGTTTCTGTTGGAAAAGGAAAAGAATAAACAGTTTCACGTTAACATCATTTCATTTTGAAATTCCATCCCTATTGACGTGACGCACCCTACTCTGGATCCATGCCATTCTATATTGATGGCTCCATGAGCCGGGTGGATGTTGAGATTATCTTCTACTGGGTTCTGGGACATGTGGGAATGAGCACTCCATTGATGGCACCAAAAGAGTCCACAAATACTGGATGACCAGATCAATCACCCAAGAGCTCTTGCTAACAGAGGGGATACAGCGTTGGTCTGCCATTGTCGCAGTGGGGGTTCAATCTGGCAGCAAGAGCAGACACAAGCGTCAGCACACGTAGAGATCTGGCTGACAACTGGTGGATGTGCGGTGCTCACTCCTATATTGGAGTGGATATACAGTATCTAACACTTCTCAATTACAACACTGCTTTCTTTCTTCTCCCATCTTCACAATACAACACACACACACACACACACACACACACTCTGTCTCAAGGAGTCCTGCCATTGGCTATGTATATCCACATACCTCTGATGAGGAACAGGTCCCTCTGCCCCGGGGTGATGAAGGTTTCGCCTGAATGCTCTTTGGTGTCACCTCTTCCTAAAGAGAGACAGGACCCAGGTGCCCTTGGGCTCACCTGCGATTGTCATGCTGATCTTTATGCCTATTTCATTATCTAGTCCGAGACCCACCTGGATAAAGGCAGGTTGTCAAACCACTACTACCACCTGTCCCCCAATGCTGTGACGGTGTCAGGTTGCTTTATATCATCTTTGAATTGGGCACATTTGCGGGTTCACCGCTATTTGATGGAGGGCTTGCCCACACCATATAATGAGGACTGCATTCTCCCCCACACTGTATGGCACATGTCCCAGTCTAGGTGATCTCTGCCCACGGTACCTTACTCCTATCGGGACGAGCAGGGCCACTATCGCTTGTCCCTTGTATTCGGTACAGGTTTGTGTACACAGACTTATTGACTCCCTGACTTTTGGGAGGAGGCTGACCTTCTCCATTTTACTTGACTCTCTTTGTTGTAGGTCACATATTCATGCCCTGGGGATTGGTGGGCCCCTCTCTAATGGCTGGGCATAATTCCTTCCCTGTTTTGTTTTGTTTTGCTTATTAGTTTGACTTTATTTTTGTTATTTCTGTTGTTTTTATTTTTTTATTCTAGCCTAGTATTAGGCTGTAATGTCATTACGGCCACTTTTGGCCTAGGCAGTCGCGAGATGGCCACTTAAAAACAAAATTAATAGCATTGACTTATTATATAGGTGTCACAGCACTTGAAGATCCTAGATTAAAAATTACCACTATCTTTAATTCAGCAGTTACACAATAGCGATTGAGAAAAAATTACCATCAGGTATCACAGGTAATTTATATTCCAAATCACCAAAAACTTATGCTCTTGTTTTAGGTTTATACATAAATGCTTTATCCATAATTGACTCTTGGAGGAGTGAAGTCTTTCATGTTAATCGTGTTTATACACATGAGTCGGTTGCATGTTTCTGTGGTGCAGGGAGGCCCACCTGCCCCCAGCACTGGAACACACTTTCTCCTACCTATTTGCTTTTTTGCCTCTGGTTTTATTTTTGTTTGTTGTTTTGGGTTTTTTTTTAACTTTTTATGTTTGTTTTAATCTATCCCTGCATTAGGCTTTAAGGAATTATTGCGATTTAGACAGTCACAAAATGGGCACTATAAAAAAAATCCTGCGTAAATACGTACATTTTGAAAGCCTTTTAACAAATTATGTGATTGCAACTGCACGATGAATCAGACTCGTATTTCTTTCCCCAAGGTAAAATAAATTTGTGATGAACTGACACTGGTGAAAAAAAAATTCATTAGAAACTAAACTACTTGTATGAAACAAGTTTCCCCAACAGAAATTTTAGTTACTATAAATTGTGCATATAGAAATCTTGAGAGAAATATGGACATGACTGATAAACAGAATATATTTACTGATAGTATCTTAGATGATGAAATGGTGAGTATTTTATAATTTTCACATGTTACTTATTCCTACATTTAATAAGATTACGCTTCCCACTGTGATAATGACTTTAAAAATAGGTAATGATTAATTGCAGTACATTTTAAGAATAACCATAGACTGTTAAAGAATTTATTCTGCCATTATTTAGTTCCCAATTATTGTGTTAAATGATGAAAATGAATTTTCTTCATTACAGTACATCCTCCTGGCTCTAAATGTCTGTAGGAAGACCCTGTGACTCTCTCGCTTCTACTATTTTTACTGTCTATCTTAAAATCGCTCTTCATGCACTCTGTTATTTGATTTCATTCTTGGGTTTTAAATTTAATTAAAAAAAAATATATATCCCTCGATCATGGATGGAGTCTTCTGACCTGATGATGTAATTCATTTTAAGATCAAAATGATGACCACAGTAAACCAGAAGGCACCACCGGTCCTCACGTGTGTGGGAGGTTCTTGAGTAGTATTGTGGTTTTGATACTAATCAGCGACTGTGGAATCCATTGTGACTTCAGAGAAAGATAGGCACCCATTCTGCATCAAGGATAATGGATGTTATGATGTAAGGACAGGAATGGAAATGATAGGGGTGTATGAACCACCAATAGGGATAGCGCCAGTAATCATCTGGCCTGTGATGATGCTGGTTTTTGCATCTGCTCTCACTGGGATTGAACCCGTTACCTTGATGTTAGAAATCCAACACTTCAGGATGTGTGAGAGATCCATAAAGAATTTACAGGCACATTCAGCTACTGTGGTGGTAAATTGATTCCAGGATTATTTGAGGTGCCTCATTTGATCCCTGGTGATTTTTATTCCTCAATGGTGAAAAACAGGACTCTGAAACCTCAGTGTCACATTATTATTGCTCAATTCCTAATTCCTCCCATAAATAAATGGAGACTTTAGTTCATGGTTGCCATGAGCAAATAAAGCCTGAGTGAAAAATATCATGGCAGAATGTACCTATATAGATAGGTCTTGAGGCTTTTTGTATTCCTTTCCCATCATCTTGCATTGATCACCCCACCTCATGGCATTGATCACCCCACCCTACCTCATGGCATTGATCACCCCACCCCACCCCAATCACCCCACCCCACCTCATGGCCTAAAGAAAAAACAAATATTTTTCCTCCATTGTAGGATACATTTAAAGACCTGTCAATTAAAGGAATAAAGGAAGAGGTCTTTGTAGAGCCACTTATGAGTGATTTCAGCAATAGAAAGGGGGGGATTATTGCACTAATTGTGTATAATTATTCACTTTCACTCATTTTAATTTCTATGGTCTGTACAATTCTAATATATGGTAATTATGTGAACAAGATTTAATGTTTCATTGTTCAGTATCAAGAGCATTTGACCTATTCAATTACCAGGTCTGAGTGGCTAAATAAGCCAATAGAAGACTTTTGGTTATTTAAGCTTTTGTGGCCAATAAATATGCTAGATTCTTTTACACTCAATAATTAAGAGTACAATAGTTATATTTTTGTCCTTTTTACTTGTGTTCATGCGACTCTATAAGTTACTATTTCGTTCTGTAGGTGGGTTGTTCAGATGGTAACCATTTTACCTTTCAATGAGTTTTTTTGTCAATAAGAATCTCCGCAATTCCCACCTGTTCAACTTTACTTTAGGAGATTGGAGTGAGTTTTATGAAAGAAGAAATTAAGGAAGAATTTATAGAGGAAGAGAGTCTTCTGTCTGAAAGTGGAAGGAGATTCAGTTCCTCAAGTGAAAACTCAATACCAGATGCCTCCACTCAAACAACACTTCTCAACTTCATCATAAAACAGGTAATTTTGCTCCATTTAATACCAAGTTTATTTAAAAATTTTAATTCAGGGATTAAATTTATAGCACCATTAAAGAGGTAATATTAAAATGTGTCAAATGCTATGTTTTAATATTTTTAATAGAGTGAATAATAGTTATAGAAATAGCTTTGTTGTTGATAAAAATGGTACTCAGCCTTTAGACAATGTAAAGGGAATGGGAGCTGCCTGGCAAGCTCTACCCTCCCCCTTTCCCCCAGAGGGCAAAAGAAAGAGAGCTTGAGAGTGGTCATGTCATTTGTAAGTGAATATGACAAAATCACTCCACCTGGATGCGATGGTGTAGTGGGACCACCCCACTTGAATGTATTCCGTATGAGGTTAAGTTGCAATAGAATGTCCACTCCCTATCTGTTGTATGGACTGCTATAAATTTCCACCATCATGCAACCGCTTCTGTCCACTTTAACCTGATCCCTCAGGACAATCTTGCAGGATGCACGACTCCACTTAATCTCATAAGTGGTCGGAGGGAGCAGAGATGTTATCTGCTCCCAGGGAGCAACAAAAAAGGGGATGGGAAGGAGAGGTAGTTTTAGTGGCATTGAACTGTGCAAATCCCTACTCTATGGGAAAACAGTTGATAATGAGGGTCACTTTATTCTCTTGTGTGTACTTTGGTAGATATTTGTGGTAAATTGTGGTCAAGTGGGCGCCTCATTTGCGACTTAATGGGGGTCTGCCTTTGCAGAAATGTTACTGTGGCAAGACTGCAGAGAGCAGGTTTATTGCAGACAGGGAGTATACCGGCAAGGGACAGGAAATTATTTTAATTTGTTTCCTCATAAGACAATAAAAGGAGATTAAATGGAACTAAAGTGTCTTATTTCTTTAGGAAGCCGCAGAGACTGTAGCCAAAGAAGAGATCCTTGAGAATTCAGATCCTTTTATGGATGAAAATGAAGCTGTGCATCATTTCAAAGAAGAAAACCCAATAAGGGAAAATCATAGTGAATTATTATTACAAAGTTCCAATCAAGAAACGGTAAATCCTATATGGTAATGAGGTAGAATCAGAATTAATGGAAGGTAGGTTAATAGCTAAGATGTTGAGCTCCTACATTTGGAAGTGCTGTAGGATCAGAAGTAATGGAGGATAGGTTAATAGCTGAGATGTTGACCTCTTGCAGTTGGAAGTGCTGTAGGATCAGAAGTAATGGAGGATAGGTTAATACCTGAGATGTTGACCCCTTGCAGTTGGAAGTGCTGTAGGATGAGAAGTAATGGAAGGTAGGTTAATAGCTGAGCATATCCACCTATTACAGTTGGAAATATTATAAAATGAGAAATAGAGAAAGCAATTTTTATCAAAATACTTGTCTAGGAATTGGGCCTGACTGTTTAACAACTGACTAAAACCATCTCTGTGATATTCCTTATATTAAAATCTTCAACTACTTTATTGCAATGAGATGGTACACATTAACACCAATGCCAGCATAACCCGGTTGTATTGTGGTGGCACAGGCGTAATCCTGCACTCCAATCCCTGTCGCTCCAACACATCAGCCCAAGTGTTTGAGAGGAGGATAATGAGGGGCTAGTCTAATATTTTTGATTGAAAGTATAAATATTAAAGAAATATACAACCTAGACCCCAAATAATTATGTATATACAAACTAATCTAATATATATATATATATATATATATATATATATATATATATATATATATATATATTGCCTTAAAATATATATTAGCGAATGCAAAAAGAAATCGCATATAAAATTTAGAATATTTATAGATATATTAGATTCAAACCAATGCAAATACTATATAAATAAAAGACCTTCCTTAGAGAAATCCATTCATACATGATAAAGTATTGAGTGCACCTCAAAACTCAGGATTAAATGCACAATGAGCTATAACTGGTATCAGACAGAGAGGGGGGAGAAAAGGGAAGGGAGGCGGCTCCATGTTCCTTAGGAAAGGGGGTTTCCATTAGAGCCTACTGTCCATTAAAACTTACAGTAAAGAAATGTTGAAAAATTACTAAGCATTATTTGTTGATTGCATTTTTAATCTGAAAATATAAAGTTCAATGTTTTTGTGATAACACTTTGTAAACAAAGCATTATTTTTCATCTGGCAACACTTATTTATTTACACCAGAATTCCAAGATGGCTGACTGTCACAAGAAGTCTTCTGAAGTGTAAGTAAATTTCTATATTTTAATACATTAATTTTTTAGTTTCTGCTAAACTTTATATGCATATATCTTACTTATGATAGTATTTCGATGATGGTATAAAATAATTATAAATATGTTGCATGGATTTTATGAAATTATTGTTTGAAGTTGAGCGGCAATAGAAAATTTTCTATCGTTTTAAAACTTTTTCTAGGAATAATTTGGGAGACTTAATTATTATCTATAGGTATCTTCTTTCCTTTATTTATTTTTATTGTTATTTGAGATTCAGTATATTTATAATAAAGTTTATTCTAACTGAAGTTTAGATTTCCAAATAATGTATATTTTTAAATTTTTATTTTCCTTTTTAGTTTGACAACTGCCAAAACGCTTGCATTATTAGAACATATTTAAGTCGGAGGTGGTGTTTCCATTGACATTTTTATTTTCCTTTTCAGCTTGACAACTGCCGAAGCCCTTGCACTATTAGAAGATTTGGAAGTTGGAGGTGGTGTTTACATTGGGTTCCCTACTACTGATGAACTATCTGATGGTGACAGCAATCCTTCTGATGATGAAGCTTTTGGTAGTTTGGTTCATTTGAAGAAAGGTGCCTTGCAAGCAAGTGCAGAAATATCTCGTAGCCAGAATGTTCATGAAGTAGATTTATCAAATACATCTGATGAAGGTAGGGCTGATTTAGGTAGTGAGAATCAACCTCAAAAGATGATTAGAAAATGGAAGAAAATCCAGCCTGCAACAACCCTAGAGACTAATTGTCAACCAAAAGAGATTTCAGAACAGTCCAAAGCTTGTTCCACACCTGTCAATTTCTTCCATTTATTGTTTGATGAAGATTTGATAAAACTGATCATAGAAGAAAGCAACACTTACGCTCTTCAAAATAACCGTAGCCTAAATTTAACGGAATCTGAATTGCATGTATTTATTGCTGGTCTTTTGCTCTCTGCACATTGCCCCCTTCCAACTAAAAGAAAATATTGGTCCAGTGAGGATAATGTACCAAAATTACTTTCCAAAAATATGAGGAGGGACCGATTTGATACAATACTTAAGAACATTCATTTAGCTGATAACACTAATCTAACAGATGATCGAGCATATAAACTCCGACCACTGTTTGATCACTTACAAAAGAATTTCCTTGCACATGGTGGTCTGGAGGAGCATCTTTCTATTAATGAAAGTATGATACCTTATTATGGAAAACACTATGCCAAACGGTTCATCAGAGGCAAACCAATCCGATTTGGATTTAAAATGTGGGCCCTGTGTTCACAAAAGGGCTACTTGCACACTTTTGATTTATACATGGGAAAGAATTCACATACGAGTAAAGTGCCAGCAAATGGAAAAAGTCTTGGGGTTGGTGGGAATACTGTCGTAAATCTTCTTTCTCAAGCTGGGGTTCCAAATAATGGTGGGCATAAAATATACTTTGATAATTATTTTACTAGTCTTCCTCTCATTGATGAGTTATCAAACCAAGGCATTTGTGCATCGGGGACATGTAGAGAAAACCGAACAGAAAAGTGTCCACTGAAATCAAAAACAGAAATGAAAAAAGCTGTCAGAGGATTCACTGATTTTAGGGTATCAGATAACCTGATAGTTGTAAAATGGAAAGACAATAATGATGTCATCTTAGTGTCAAACTTTGAAACAAACAAAATGGGATCTACAGAAAGATGGCATAGGATGGAAAAGAAATATATGAAAGTGCAACAGCCTGAAGCCATCCAACATTATAACAAATATATGGCTTTTGTTGACCAGATGGACCAAATGGTTAGCACATATAGAATTCGGATACATCAAAGAAAATGGTGGTGGCCAATATTTTCCTATATGTTATCTGTCACAGTTAACAATGCATGTATTCTCATGAACAAGGTTGGGTATTCAATCAACTTGTTTCAATTTATCGAGAACTTAACCCTTTCTCTCATGAAAACCCACGGCACTCCCATGCTTCAAGGTAAAAAGGTGTCTTCGCATCTTGCTAATGTTGGTCGCTATGATAATATTGGGCACTGGATAGTATATATAGAAAAGGAAAGACGATGTAAACATTGTGTTGGGAAAAGTCACTTTCAGTGTGAAAAATGTGATATTGGGCTTCACCCAAAATGCTTCAAAGCATACCATGTACAATAAATAATAGAAACCTTGCAAGTTTTCTTGAAATATTGGTAAAATTTTCTGTAGTTGTATATCATACAAAAGAATTATAGTACATATTCAATAAAATGCTTTAATTATAAGCAAAATAAAATCCTGTTATTTTTATGTATGTAGATTTTGAGGTATGATTATTTTTCTCTCCATTGAATGGCAAGTGTCCGTTTAAACTGACACCTAATATTTTCATAACTAAGAAATGTATTTCAATGAGACTGCACATTTATTACTACCCTTCTTATTATCATAACTATGAAATTTCATATAATTTGGGTGAACTGATCCACTTTAGACATTAATGGGTTAAGGGACTGAGATGCGTGAGTTCCAGACTGGCCAAAGCGCTTCACACTCAGGGAACTGGGACACACAGGTTTCACTCAATGTGTTGGAGACTGACTGGAAGCACTCTCAAAGACCCACACTTCAGGACGGTCCCTTTCAATCATCATAGCAATGAGTGAGGGTCAAGGCTGGCTGCTGCTGCTGCCTGCTCAAAGCCAGATGTTGATTGACTGTTTTGCCGGTACCAAGGAGATGGAAATGAGAAGTCATCTACAATCACTAATTCACTGCCACACTTAAACATCATTAACACCAACATGCATACGCACACACCTATTCACACTGACTCTTACCTCTTCTTTCTATCTATCAATTCAAACACTTTCCTAACTTAATTGATATCAGATCACATGTATTCACTCTTCATTTACTCAAACACTATTACAAAGTCTTGTAACTTCAAATCATATGCCTTAGAAAGATACAAAGATAAATGGGAAGTATGATAGATGTCTATTGAGTCCCCCACCCGGGGGGGTGTCCGATCTTCATCTACGATCCATTCACCCTGGAAGAAAAGAAAGGGATTAGACATTTGGGTGAGGGGAGGCAGACTATCACTAGTACTACAGTATCTGCAACCACATTGCACATTACACTTGCAGGAACTAAACTTTTCAGTGCACTGTTTCCCAGGACAGCACCCTCTAATATGACTCAGTCAACTTTTATGGCATGCTGGAAGGCAACATGGGGATTCTTACTCCCTTATAAGAACCGATTCTTTTCTAAGAATTTGTCTGTCATTATAACAAAATTCATCATTAACCTCTTTCCTATAAGCTGGGATTGCTGCACATCAGATCCACTAACTGCATCATTTATTTGCAGATAGAACACCCACATTCAAATGGCCTAATGGGTAAACTGTTGCAAACTAATTCTGAACCGCCTCCATGTGACCAAAGTCAAATTCTCAAGAAACCATTTAAATGCAGTTCATGTCCCTATCAATCAGCAAATATGAAGACTCTTCAGAGACATGAAAGAATTCACACTGGGGAAAAGCCTTTCAAATGTAGTTCCTGTCCCTATCAATCAGCAAATATGTGGATTCTTCAGAGGCATAAAAGAATTCACACTGGAGAGAAGCCTTTCAAATGTAGTTCCTGTCCCTATCAAGCACTGCGCAAAGAAACTCTTAAGATACATGAAAAAACCCACACTGGGGAGAAACCTTTCAAATGCAGTTACTGCCCCTATCAAGCAGTGCAAAAAGGGGCTGTTAAAATACATGAAAGAGCTCACACTGGTGAGAAGCCCTTCAAATGCAGTTCCTGTTCATATGAGACTACAAGAAAAACTAGGATTGCGATGCATTTAAGAACCCACACTGGTGACAAGCCTTTCAAATGCCAATACTGTTCCTATCATGCGGCAGAAATGGGGACTCTTCAGAAACACGAAAGAATCCACACAGGGGAGAAACCTTTCAAATGCAGTTCTTGTCCTTATCAAGCAGCTCAACGGATTCACCTTCAGCAACATATGAGAAAGCATAAAGAACTTTAAGAAAATGGCCAGGATGGCATAAGGTTCTGCCTTGCTGAAACAGAAAGCATGAGCTACCTGATCTCTAGATGCGAGACCCTGCTTTTGGATAAGCACTATATTAAAATTCCCTAACAGGATGAGCAAGTATCTCCACTGGAAAATTATGAATGCACTCAGGTTATAATGCAGCACCAAACACTGGGAACACTGCCAGAGGCATTAAAAGGTATGCTAATAAAATCCAACATCCCTCAATACATAAAATATATTATCCCTGGGAACCCCAAATATTCAGAAATCCAAAAGTAACTTCTAAATTGAACACAGGTCAAACCCATCAGTGAAGAGTGTCTGATTCAGAAAAGAACCTCTCTCTTACCCTCCTTACATCCACCAAATATACCTCCCATCACACCTGTACCAACCCTAAGTACCAAAATATATCGCTGATGCACTCAATATATTACAACAACCTAAAATATATGCAATGAACAAAGGGAGCTCAAAGAATTCCTCATTAATCATCACTTATACTTGACCTTCATTCAGGAAATAAAATTCAGAACACACACACATATCTCAGAAAAAATATCCCCTTCAAAACACCAGCACTTCCTCAGCTTCCTTCCCACACCATGCATTAACAAAATGTAATATATGCTGACTAACCTATGTGTATCTTCCTCCGGTTCTTGCCCTCTGGACTACTTTGAGCACGACCATCATCTCATCACAACATAACACTTTAAACATCCATGACCCTGTCTCGAAAGAATCCCAAGACAGGAATTCAAGACTGCCTCATCTGAGCCCATTCCAGTCACCAATTCATCCCGAACAACTCTTCCATTCCCACCCACAATCTCTTCAACACTACTACTAATACACTGCCCTGAACATCACAATTCACCAAACTTAACTGAAACAACTTAGAAACACCTCACTGCATTTCTCTGACATTGGCAATCATCATACAAATTTCCATTGATAAGGCCATACTTGTTCCAAACACACCCTATTATATAGGTATTCTTCCTGCCCTACATACAGCCAGATAAAGTGTCTTAACAACAAAATTCTCCATCATAAGAATCAGCTCATGGTGGGGTTAAGATTAACAAAACCTAAATTAAAAGAATTTAATACTGGCATTACCAGCCTAATGTTGACAGTATCTGCTTAACTCCTTAACAAATTTAAACGTATATATACGGTTTCCTATATATAGCCCATTTTAGATGCAAATTTTCGGGGTCATTTTAATACAAACGTATATTAGCTTGCCTTGTTTTTTCAGCTTTGAATATGAGTCAATTGTCTACTAAGCTGAATAGGCGAGGCTTCAAATATGCTGATGGCTCATTGCCAGATATATATCAGACGAATTAGTGTCTCAAAGGCTGTCATGAAGAGATTGTGCATCTTAATTTTTTGCATTTTTTAATCCTTTTTTTCAATGAACCCATAACAATGAGCAATATTTATTAGATGATGAGGACATGAATTTGTGCAGATAAGTAACTTTCATCATATCCAGTAATGAGGAAATGTGGGAAAAAATATTATCAGAAAATATTTTTTTCATCTGCTAGAAATGTCAGTTTGGAATTCTTATATTCTCTACAGGAAAACTGGAAGAAATCTAGATGCACTGACTTTTAGATTGCAGCCTATTGATATGATTGTTGCAAAGCACAAATTATATTCTACAGTCACAAAAGGTCACCCAAGCACAAGTTCGACTCGTCTTAGACTTTCAGAATGTCATTTCCCATCTAATGTCCCAGCAACTGAAAAAAAAAATGCATTTGTGAAAAAAGTATGACGTGAATCAAGATATTGGTGTAAAGAATGTGATGTAGTCCTATGCATTGTACCATGCTTTGAAATATATCATACTAAATTAAACTTTTAAAACTGTAGGCACTTTTTACATAGGTTTTTTATGTACTTATTTTAATTGGTTAAAACTGAAAATTTTTTCTTTCTTTACATGCTCTACAGAAGGCAATATTTTTTAGGAACTTTCTTTCCCTTATAGTGTTAAAATTTTATAAGTTACAGCTGAATTGTAATTTTTTAAAGGATATGTATATATTTGTTTGTATTTTGATGACATTTTTATTTATTAAATAATTATGTGAAATGAATTATTTTTGTTCATATTTCTTTGATTACTCCTAGGCAACTTAAGTATAAAAAGGCAAAAAAAAGGTACATTTTGCTATGTATTTATGAAAAAAATAAATTTGTTAAGGGGTTAATATTGACTAACAACTTAATGCTGGCAGTAGTGGCTTAATATTGACAGTACCAGCTTAAGACTGTTGACATTATTGGCTTATTGCTAACAGTGGTGGCTTAATATTGCCAGTACAAGCTTAAGGTTGACAGTAGCTATTTAATGCTGATAGTATGGGTTCTGCTGATACTATCGACTTAATACTGATGGCAGTGTAGCGGGCGGAAAATCTAGACTACCCCCCAATCGATCCAACCCGCTTCCTACACTAATCCGGACGTGAGAAATCGAAGGAGAATGAAACAGATTGTATATACAGTCCCTTTACTTACAAAAAAAATGTACAATGATAATTACAAAAATTTATATTTACAAGGAAAGTGGGCACACTTCAAAATGAGGCCAAATTCCCCAATCCAAACAAGATACCAAAAGAATTTTATAATGGGCGAATAGAACAAATTTACTTAAATATATCTACACAACAAAATGAAAAACAAAACAACCGAACGAAAGGGGGCACGCGCTATCACTTGTGTGCTGGAGGTGGGTGGTGGTAGGCTAATATAAAAGGAGGCAGGCTCGTCAGCCAATGCAGGTGTGGTAGGTAGTTCAGGTGTCTAGCGAGGTATGAAAGCCCTCTGTCTCAGGGCTGGGCGGATCACTCGTCTAGAGAACCTTTCTCGCAGTCCGTCCAAGCTTCCACTCTCTCTAAATGTATATCCAAACAATTTTCAGCATTTAATAATTCTTTAAATATTTATCTTTAAAACTATTCTTTCAAAATATAATCTCTGAAAAGAGAATACAAACATCAATAAAATTAAAAACAAAACAAAATTTAAATTCCAGTTATTCACACACACACACATTCTTACAGAAGGAGGGAGAGGGTATTGGGAAAATGGGGTGGGAGAATGGCCTTTCATACACACTCACATTCACTCCACCACACCCCTCCTTCCTTAAGCCATTCGACCACAGTTACTCACAATACACTCTCAATCATTACTCACAGTACCTTTTATACTCAATCGCACCCTTCTGCACCCATTCACACTCATCTACTGGTCCCTGGCTACGCGTAGCAATTGGTTGGGGTTGTTCATCAGTCGTCCTGTCAGTCTCATCATCACTATTGATCATCTCGTCAACCATACTCTTAGCCCTCATTACCAGTTCTTCCATCTCATGACAGAATTCTTTCATACTCTTCCGTTCAGAACCTTCACTCTTCATACCCCCATTCATCAGTTCCTCACTCACAGATCTCATCCAACTCAAGGTACATTCTTGCGAAACAGACAGGTCACTCAGATCCCCTGTATTGTCAATAGGCATACCAGAAACCCCTTCGACTGGTTCCCACCAGAAACCTGAAAAATTAGCCACTTCATCATTCACTACATCAAACTCACCCCTACTGTTACCATTCGTAAAACCCGAAAAATCAGCCACACTAGGTTCATTCTGCCCAAACACACTATCATTCATACTGTTCCCAAAACCAGAAAAATCAGGCACAGGCAGCTCACTCACTCGTCTACTTATACCAGCCAAATCACTCACTTGTTTATGCAAAAACTCAATCTCCCTTTCAAGATCCCCCATACTAGAAAGACTGCTCAGACTTACTTTCATTCGTACTTGCATTCTTCCTTTCACTCTTCTTTGTATGCTTTTTACTCCTCGAGACCAAGACAAGCTCTTTCCCAGACAGATCCATACTACCACATTCCTTCTCATCATCATGCACTTTACACTTCTCTTTGCACAATTCATACACCGGATGACTCACCAGGTAGTCAGGAGGTTCTCTCCATCTCATTAACTGACTCTGATGAGCCCATACTCTCTCAGTCATACCATCATTCAAACTCTCCAAAACATACATCACCCCATTTTCCCAAACTCTCACAACTCTATAAGGTCCATCAAACTTCTCACTCATCTTTGACACATTCAACCTACTCTCTCAACACAACCACCTTGTCGTCGGTGAGAGAGCTTGCGTGATCTGCCTGAGTTAAGCTAGCTAAGCTAGGGGACTTTTAGTCCGGTAGGGTCACCCATGCCAGTAAGGTAACTAGTAGGATCCAGACTAATGGTTGTCAAACTTCTCTACCACTTCTTTGATGCATCTCCTTGCATCCCCCTACCAACCTCTTTGATTCTGTTAGTACTAAGTTTCACCAACTCTCTTCAACTGTCAGAAAATCAAAACAAAAACCCAATAACAAAAAACAAACCTTCATCTCTATTACACATAAGTTGTTTATTAATAAGGGCCTCACCAGCTCCCTTATGCCACGTGAGAAGAGAGGCTTTGGAACCTTTTTAATTAATGCCTTGGAGCACTCATAGGTTACAAGAGACTGAGATTGAAGGGATCTTAGGTGTTTGGGGTACAATTAATGGAGAAATGCTAGGTACCCCTTAGAAGCTTTCTCCTAACGTGTAATTGCCTGACCAGCTCCCTGTGACCGCTACTTGGTGAATAAAGGCTCAACTGATCTTTGCAGAGAGAGCTTTTGTGCCTTGATGGTTGCCAGATCAGCTAAAGATCTCGGATGAAGTCGTGGGCACTTAGCTTTACTATTTGCCTCAAGTTTGGCCGTTTTTAGTTGATTAGTAGGGCTTAGTAGGAAGACAGTTACACCTCAAGCACCCCTGTCGAAAAATCAGAGAACCAGTTCACTGGGGCTCTCGTGCTGCTCAGTTGGGAGCTGCGGCACGATTGGGGACGTCCGGCTCAGGGGAGACCTTAGGGTTGGTGTGCTTGATCAAAGGGTTTCTGTTCGCCGAACGACCGAAAACCTCCTGGAAATAGGCGGATGTGATTAGTGCGAGAGAAAATCACAACCAAAAAAACCTTTTTTAATGCGCATGGTCCAAGATTTTTGTAAGATGGCGAAGAAGAATGGTCCTCCGTTTTGAAAGCTAACCTGCAAAATATGCAAAGTCTACAGATGGAGTGAAGACTTCGGGGGCAGGAGTTGCAAGGAACTCACAGATGCCGGCAGGGTCTGCGAACTCGAGAAGCGCCTGGGCGAGAGCATCGCTCAACTGAGAGATGAGAACTCCCTCTTTAAAAGGGAAGTTCAACTCTTAAAAACAGAGAGATGCAGATGCTCAGGCGAGAAGGCTCCCGACGTCCAACAGCTGATTTCTTCTGCTGAAGGGCTTCCTCAACGAGCCAAAGAGAAGAAAAGAAAGAAGAGAAAGTAGAAATAGAAGAAGAGAAAGTAGAAAGAGAAGAAGAGAAAGTAGAAAGAGAAGAAGAGAAAGTAGAAAGAGAAGAAAAGAAAGTGGAAACAGAGGAAGAGAAAGTAGAAGCAGAAGAAGAGAAACGGGAAACAAAAGAAGAGATAACAAAGGAAGTCAAGAAGAAGAAGAAGAAAAATTTAGAGATACAAGAGGAAAGCGGCAAGTCGCCTCCGAAAGGAAAGACTAAGTCGTCCACAGACAAATGTGCAAGAGTCACCCTTATTGGTGATTCTCAAGGACAGGGTCTGAAGCCCCTGCTAGCGGCCCACCTTCGCACAAGCGTTAAGGTGAGCTGCCTCCCAGGCTGTGGGAATAAGCAGGTAAGAGCCGAGACCGAGAAGTCTCAGATTTCAGAGACTTCAGTCGTTGCCCTTATGGTAAGTGGCAACGACCTCTACCTCAGAGGAGGTAAGGTAGGCCCTACAGGTGAGATTATGAGGACAGTTATGGGCGCTGTTGACGACTGTGGATTGAAAACCCGCAGACGTGTCGTATGGGGATGCTCCCGAGGTGGGGTCCAAGCCGGACTGCCCACTTGAGGAACATGTCGCTAAACAGGCGCCTTGCAGACCTCTGTACGGTGGAGGGTGTCTTTTTTGTCAACCTGTACGCCGTATTCTATGGTAGAAAAGACCTCTACCAAAGGGACGGGGTGCACCTCTCCTTTATGGGCAAGGCATTCCTAGCCAACTCATCCAGGATGTCGTGGAGCGCACCCAAAGGAGTGTCCGGCCCATTGGGAAGGCGGACGTACGCCAGTATGCCTGAGTCACTCCCCAAACAACCTTCTCAGAGGTTGTCAAAAATGGTACCGCCGCGACAAACAAGAAGCCGGGAACGGAAGAGTATAGGGAGTCCTACAGGGGACTCCCTGAAAGTTCTTCTGTTCAATGCGAGGTGAATCAGGAACAAGTTTCCTGAGCTCCGTGGCCTCGTAGCGACGGAAGATCCTCAAATGGTAGCCATAACAGAATCGTGGATAAAAACCTCAAACCGAGACTTTGAAGGCGAATTCACGGTTCCTGGCTACCAACTCTTCCACAAAGATAGGCCAGACAGAGAGGGTGGCGGTGTAATGTTGTATGTCAAGGATACAATCAAATCTACGAACTCCAACGTTATATCCGACCACGAGCTCCTAGGCGTTGACCTAGAGATCGGTCCTGTCAGATACAGGACCCTGCTGCTTTACAGACCCCTTTCCCAACCCGTTGAGAAGGACAGGGAACTGTACTAGCTGCTGGGTGAGCTGGTTCAAGGCAGAGTGTGCATCGTTATGGGCGATTTCAACAGCCAAGTTGACTGGGAAACCAGAGCAGCCTGTGGCGAGAGCGCGCTACTCTTGGAGTTCGCCAACAACGAGTTCCTCACTCAATGGGTCAGAGAACCGACGAGAGGAGACAATATCCTCGGCTTGGTCTTCACCTCTGAGGATGATATCGTTGAGGATATCTCTGTAGGCGAAGAGCTCGGTGGCAGTGATCACCAGCTAGTTAGATTTAGTGTCAAGATCTCGAAGGTAAGGTCTGTTGCCAGTCAATCAAAGAAACTTGACTTGAGAAGAGCAGACTTTGCAAGCCTTCGAGCTGGACTGACTGACGTGAGGCTAGAAGTGTGCAATGCTGTTGAAGACTCGTGGAATAGTTTCAAAACCACATTCATGAGTCTTCAATCACGTTTCATCCCTCTGAAATGCCCCTGTCTGTCTTCTGTCAACCTAAGTGGTTTAATCGAGAAATCGGCCAACTGCTTAGGGAGAAGAGAACTGTGTACCGGCAATCGAAGATCTCGGGTGACTTTGACGAATACCGGAGCCTAGCTAGGAGAGTGAAGTCCAGCATAAGAGCAGCTAAGTGGTCTGAGGAACTCCGAGTGGCGAGACTCTGTAAAGAGAATCCCAAGGAGTTCTTTGGATATGTAAGCGCCGTAAACCAATCCGTCGAACGATTGGCCCTTTGAGGAACGTGGAGGGGACATTAAAGCATTCAGATGCAGAAAATGCTAACCTCATCAACGACTACTTCTCTTCAGTGTTTACGGAAGAATGTGGTCCCATCCCCCAGCCTGACAGATTCCTACTCGGGGGAAAAGCTGGAGGATATGGACTTCACCGAAGTTGAAATCAAAAAGAAGATCAGTGACCTAATGACGAACAAGTCACCTGGCCCGGATGGGTTTCTACCTAAAGTGTTGAAAGAAGTGCGCGATCAAGTGTCACGACACCTGAGCGCAATCTTCAACATGTCAATCTGGACCGAATGCGTTCCTAGAGACTGGCGTGAGGCGGAGGTGACTCCAATCTTCAAGAAAGGAGATCGTAACCAACCATTGAACTACCGACCTATCAGTCTGACTTCGATAGTCGGTAAACTCATGGAAAGCATCATGGTGGACAAAGTGACGTTGTATTTAGAGTCAAACCTGCTACTGAGGAGTTCCCAGCACGGCTTCCGAAGGCAACGGTCATGCCTGACGAACCTTGTAGAATTCTCCCACTTCGTTTTCAGTGAGCACGATCGGGACAAGGCGGTGGATGCGGTCTACCTAGACTTTCAGAAAGCCTTTGATAAGGTACCACACCGCCGCCTTCTCCGGAAAGTGCGAGCGCTTGGCATAGACGGAAAGGTAGCCGGCTGGATCGAGAACTGGCTAAGTGGCAGACGGCAACGGGTGGTGGTGAATGGACAATCTTCTGAGTGGGTGCCCGTTACTAGCGGGGTGCCTCAAGGTTCTGTCCTGGGCCACTACTATTCATCATCTACGTCAACGACATGGACGGTGACATGGTTGCGAAGATTTCCAAATTTGCCGACGATACCAAGCTTGGTATGAACGTTGCAAAGGATGGAAATACTGCCCGCCGACAGGAAGATCTTGGGAAGATTGGGGAGTGGTCGGACACGTGGCAAATGCCTTTTAACGTGGGGAAATGCAAAGTGATGCATATCGGCCACAGAAACCCCCAATCTCAGTATATCCTTAAGGGTACTGCTATTGAATCCACCGACACTGACAAGGACTTGGGTGTAACAATCACTAGTGACCTCAAGTTCTCGAAACAGTGCATTGAGGCGGAGAAAAAGGCCCAAAGGATGCTAGGCTATATTAAGCGCCAGTTTGGTTATCGGAACCAGGAGATTGTACTGTGCCGGTACAACTCACTTGTCCGACCGCACCTGGAGTATGCCGTACAATTTTTGAGTCCTTCATTGCGAAAGGACATCACGAGATTGGAACGTGTACAAGCCAGGGCAACCAAGCTGATTCCCTCTATCTGACATAAAAGTTATGAGGATAGACTAAGGGAATTAGATCTGTTCTCGCTGGAAACCCGTAGACTGCGTGGTCAGCTCATCGAAGTTTTCAAAATACTTTGAGGGTTCGACAATGTTGACTACCGGGATATTTTCACACTGAGTGAGAACAGAACGCGCAATCACAGCTTCAAACTTGAACTGAAGCGTTACAAACGCAATCTGTGTGGAAGTTTTTTCACTTACAGTATCTGCGGTATGTGGAACGCACTTCCAGTGGAAGTTGTCAACAGTGAATCTGTTGACCAGTTCAAGTCAAGACTAGACAAGGTCTTGAAAAGTGGCCGTTTAGGGACGCAAAACAATTGAGCAGCCATGTGCCCGCTCAATTGCTAGTCCAAAGGTACCCTCCTTGAATGGACCGTAAGGTCTCCTAGGGTACCATCTTTCCTTGTTGTTATTCCTTGTTGTTCACTTCTTTCACCTTCAATACTTTTGCACCTACTTCAAATGAATGGAACTTTTCATGTGCCTCAGTTCATACACTCTGCTCACTTTCACTCAAATGAAACCTATCTTTTACTCGCCTTTCAAAATTCTTCACAAACTGACATGGGGACATTCCAGTTGCACTATGCACAGTTGAATTATATGCCCACAACACTCTCCCCAGACATACATCCCAGTCATTCACTGTTGTACTCATTCTCAATATCTCACACAAGGTTCTTATAGGACGTTCAGCCAATCCATTTGAAGACAGTACATACAGAGTTGTTCTCACATGCTCCCCTTATTCTCAACCCACATTTGCTCAAACACTTCTCCTACAAATTCAGGCCCATTATCACTCAGACATCTTCTAGGCTTCCAAATACACATAGGAAAAGCAATTGCTCAACCACGCGCGCAACAGTCACACTCCTTTTATCTCTCACAGGCGCTGCATACACAAACTTACTTTTATGATCAACCATAACAACCATACCAACATTCCCAGCACACGTACGCGGCAAAGACACACAATCAATCACTACCAATTCAAACGCTTCTTTTGGATCAACTTTCAACATCGGTGGTTTCACTTGCACACCTTGCACCTTTTGCTTCTGATACCTTTCACACGTAGTTGCAATATCATTCACAACAGTTCTCAGAAACGGATGGAACACACGCTCCTTCATACACTCCCACAACTTAAACTTACCCATATGCCCATAATTAGCATGCACAATCTTCACCAGACCAATCATACCAACTAAGGACATCACAGCTACATACATATCATCACCACCCTTCACATGCCTCACAAAATATACAACATCCATACAAACAACAAAATCCTTAGCATACCTTTTAAAATCACTTGAACACGCTGGCCATTCATTCAAATCAACATGCATCATTACACACTTCTTCAACTCACTGACAAAAGGACACATCTCTTGCATCTCTAGAATATCATCATCACTTAAAATCTTATTTTCATCATCCATGACCAATTCAATCATACCGCAAAATTTGACAACATTCTTTGCACACTCATTCAACCTCATCACCTCACATTCACCTTTCATAACATAATCTTTATCAGCATCCAAAAACAAATCATTTAATCTCATAAAGTCTACACCAAGCAAGAAACAACACGGCATTTGCTCATCTTTAAGAATCACAAAGTCATGCTTCACATTCACACCACTGCCCAAACTCTCTCTCAGACTAACCTGTTCCCATGCCACTATCATTCCATTCCCCAATCCACTTATCTGTAACTTCACAGGGTTACGCTCGCAACATCTAAACTCATCATACTTACTCAGAATCCCCTCGTTCACTAATGACACTTGCGCACCAGTATCAAGCAAACCACAGAAAAACCTTTCACCAACTTTCACTCTCGCTTCCATCATATCAGGTCTACCATGTTTGCAATACACAGAAGGAACAAGCACACCAACATCAGCACTGATATCCACACAGTCATCAACTCCCATATCATCGATCACCACACACTCATCTTCATCCAGACAATCATTCTTCTCTCTTATATATGAACACTTTTCAATCACCCAATTGTAGTGCACACCGCTCAAACATTGCAGATGTACCACATTAGGATTCAAACCCTTCATCTTCTCAACCTTGTACACAATCGGCCTCTCACCACCAAAGTGCACATAAACAATCACTCCATACAAACGACTCACTACAATCAACACTTCCTGAAATGGTGGGACCCCTTGCATACACATCGCTCTCAATTCTTTCATAAAGTTCCGCACTTTTGCCATACCAATGCTTTCAGGCTTCCTACATACTTCATTCATTACCTCCTTCCTTAAATCATCCACACTATTGGGCACTCTCATGTCTACTCCATCACTCTTCAAATCTTGCAAACCATTCCATACACTCTCAAACAAGGAATCACCACCACCCTTACTCTCTTTTCCATTCATAATCCTTGTCGGCAAATACTCAGGATCACTCACTCCACACACATTTTCATCATTCGTACCAGGATACCTTGACATCAAATCAGCCACTCCATTCCGTTCACCAGGCACATATTCAATCACATAGTCAAAGTCACTCAAATCTTCCAAAGTCCTTGCAATCCTACTATCAGCCCACTTCATACGCTGCAGATACACAAGAGGTTGATGATCTGTTTTGATCACAAACCTCACACCATACAAAAATGGACGCAACACTTTCAAATCATATCTTATCGCAGCTAACTCTCATTCCACTTTTGAATACTTTCGTTCTGCAACATTCATAGCCTTGGATACATACCCAATTATTCAAACGCTGCTCTTGCATCAGAAAACCTCCCATACAATACCCACTCGCATCTGTATCCAATTCAAGCATTTTAGCATTCACACTATAATCTGGGTAAGCCAATTCAACATCTTCAGCCGCTGCCTCTTTCAGTCTCTCATACGCCTCATTCATCTTATCATTCCACTTGACAACCGTACTACCTTTCTTGCCCATCCACTCAGTCAGAGGCTTACTCACACCAGAACAATCACATAGAAATTTTCGCTGGAACTCAATCAAACCCAAAAATGACTTCAGTTGCTTCACAGTCACCGGTTTAGGAAACATTCGCACCTTCTCAACATACTTCGGTGATTTTCGCAACCCATTCTCACTCACCATATGCCCAAGGAATTCCACTTCTTTCGCAAACCATTCACACTTCGCCACTTTCACCTTCACACCAACACTCTCCAACGTTCTCAACACATCATTCACCAATCTCATATGCTCCTCAAAAGTCTCAGTCATAATCAAAATATCATCTATAAACGCAATCACATTCTTACTCGCAAACTTACTCAACACAACATTCATTGCCCGCTGGAAGGCTCCGGGAGCATTAGCCAACCCAAAGCTGAGGTTCTGGAACTGGTAATGCCTCTTTGAGGAAGAGAAGGCAGTTACCGGCCGGCTCTCCTCAGCAATGGTCATCTGGTAATACCACCGTACCAGATCCAGCTTCGTAAGCCACTCCATCCCATGCATACTATACACACACTCAGATACCACACACATCGGAAACCTTTCTTTCACAGTCCTTTCATTCACCTTTCGATAATCCACACACAGACGCAATCTTCCATCCGGCTTACGTACAGGCACAATTGGACTATTGCATGCACTCTCGCTCTCTTCAATCACCCCCAATTGCTCTAATTCTACACACTGCTCCTCAATCTCATCAGCAACCGGACGTGGGAAATGCCTCGGCCGCTGATAGATTGGGGAGTCCTCCTTCAGGACAATCTTGAATTCTGGAAGTTTTGCAACCTCGAAATCCAGATCACCCTTACTGAGGGCTTCCTTTCGTTCAAATATCATTCGATACACATCCTCCCTTTCATACTCAGTTAAACATCCATCCAATTCCACCAGGCTCTTCACTTCATTATACGTCCATTCACACATCTTTTCACCTGCAACATTCACCCTGACATCCGTACTATAATCCATACCTACCTCATTGACAGTGGAGAGGTGACCCAGTACATCTCCGACTTGGATACCCCTCACCTGTCCTTTTACACTGGGGTCCACCTGCACACATACAAACGGATCATTCATTCTCATCAAGCCATCAAACACACAAGCAACATGCCTTACCTTATAACACGCATCCTTTCCATCCAATATCACAGTGTTCTCACCCACATTCAAACTAACATCCCTACTCGAACTCACTCTAACAGACACCCTTTCACCCTTCACAAGCCTTACATTCTCCATAGCAGTCACCTCAATACCAGTAAACACACTCCTCAAAACACTACCATCTTTCCCTACATACAACTTATACACCCCATTTTTTACCAATCTTTCTCTCAATCTGATCACTTGCAGGATGCACAACCATACGATTCATTTTCATAAAATCATAGCCCAAAATCACACCATACTCACTACTCGAGTACCTTATCAATCACCGAGAATTCACATTCATTCATCATCATACCATGCATTCGAACAGCTGACCTTATCATTCCAATCACAGGCACTCTCCTATTACCAATACCTACCAAACTACCCTTACACTCAGACAGGAGGGCTTTCTCGCTAACCTTGTCATACACATCTTTATACACCAAGCTCGCCTTGCATCCAGAATCTATTAAAGCCAAACACTCAATTCCATTCAATTCCACCTTCACACTCAGACACTCATACTTCCTACCAGACAGCACTTTCACACTAGACAGACTTACCAACACATTACTCATACTCATGCACCCAGAGGATACTTCAGCAGGTACCCTCTTACCATTCAGTTTCCCGCTTCAGACTTTCCATTCACACCTTGCGCTCTCAGTCTAATCCAACACTTTTCACTTGAATGTCCTTCCATTGCACAATAGCTACATACATTCCTCTGGTCATGACACATCCTTGCATAATGACCAGCCTTTCCACAATTACCACATGCATATTTCATACTTTTCCCAGCAGTTGCTCCACCATTCAACCTCGGACAATCTTTCTTCAAATAGCCTATTTTTTTACACTCGAAGCACTCTTTCACACTTTCCTGGCAATCCTTTATCATATGCCCTTTTTTACCACACCCAAAACATGCACCAGATGTCCACCTACATTCTGCCAACATATGACCTTTCCTTCCACACCGACGACATTCCACAATCTTTCTCCCACCATTCGGTCTCTCGTTTGCTGGGAAATACCTTGGTTTCTCTCTCATATATCCATTCCCACGCTTGAAATCCATCTGCCCCCTTCCATTCGACCACCCTCCATTTACCCATCCATTCTGCCGGCCCAGGAAGTTCGACATCACTCCAGCTGGTGCAGCCTTCAGGGCATCCCTGTAGCTGACAAACTGCTGGGGTGGATGAAAGCTCCTGGGCTTCTTACCCCCAACATTCACACTGTACCATCCATCCTCTCCTAGATCGCTTTCATCATCAAATCGTCCATCTTCTAACAGTTCCAACACATCCTCCCACATCAACCGTTCACCTGTCAGTCTCATTCTCTCCTTTCTCTTTCCACTCAGCCATTCACTCACCTTTCACAGGATCGTGTCCAAAAACTTCCTCATGAGTGGTTTACATTCATTTACATCATCATCACCATACCTTGTTCTCGCCATATTCTTAAGCCTATGTGCATACATTTTCACACTTTCACTCTTCCCCATTCGAGCCTTCTCAAATTCATTCACCCTTTTATACTTCACACACTCTTTCATTCGTTTCACCTGCCCAATCAATCTCTTCTTCACTACATCGTAATTTGGCTCTCCCACACTCATTATCACTCGCAAGAACTCCAACACTTTCCCATCCAAACAATCTCCCAGAACACTCACCCAGTGACCCTTGTTCTGCGGGTACTTGAGCTTGCAGTACTGCTCAAAATCCCCGAAGAACTCATCCATACTCTTTCCCCCATGCAATCTAAACTTATCAATCCTTGGCACTTCCCTAACCAAAATTCTTTTCCCCACATTCACTTCACTCTCCGAAGAGCTACTCTCGATCTCACTCATTCCAATCATATCATCACTCTCTCCCTCATCTGAGTATAGCGAATCCACACTCTTCCCTCTCTCCTTCCTATCCTTAACCTTAGAACCATGCTTCCTTCCTCTCTTACTTTCCACTCTCTTCCATTCATCCCCTTTCCTACCACTCATAGTATCCTCTTTAGACTCAATCACACTGCCATCCATTCCATTTAGCAGAGCCTCTTCAGTAGGAGCAGGGGTCAGGGTTGTAGGTCCTGGGGCTGGTCCAGCCCCTCTCATCATGTTATATAGGTCCTGCATCCGTCGGTCCGTCTGATCCTGTCGGTCTCCCATTTTCTTCTTCATCCTATCAGTCTTTTCATTCATCCCTTTCATTTTATTCTTCATTCCCTCAATCATTCCCCGCAACATTTCACACTCCTCTTCTTTCTTCCTCAACTCCAGTCTCAATCGCACTACTTCTTCATTCAAAGTTTCTGCCACAGCCATTGTTCCCAAGTTAGTAAAAAGATAGGAGGAGGGAAAAACCAATCAAACTACTTGTCACGCTAATTGGGTATGGACTGCAATCCAATCCCATCACACTCCCGGTTTCGAAGTCTCATGTCCCGATTCGGGCACCAAATGTAGTGGGCCGAAAATCTAGACTACCCCCCAATCAATCCAACCCGCTTCCTACACTTATCCGGACGTGAGAAATCGAAGGAGAATGAAACGGATTGTATATACGGTCCCTTTACATACAAAAAAAATGTACAATGATAATTACAAAAATTTATATTTACAAGGAAAGTGTGCACACTTGAAAATGAGGCCAAATTCCCCATTCCAAACAAGATACCAAAAGAATTTTATAACGGGCGAATAGAACAAATTTACTTAAATATATCTACACAACAAAATGAAAAACAACAACTGAACAAAAAGGGGCACGCGGTATCACTTGTGTGCTGGAGGTGGGTGGTGGTAGGCTAATATAAAAGGAGGCAGGCTCGTCAGCCAATGCGGGTGTGGTAGGTAGTTCAGGTGTCTAGCGAGGTATGAAAGCCCTCTGTCTCAGGGCTGGGTGGAGCACTCGTCTAGAGAACCTTTCTCGCAGTCCGTCCAAGCTTCCACTCTCTCTAAATGTATATCCAAACAATTTTCAGCATTTAATAATTCTTTAAATATTTATCTTTAAAACTATTCTTTCAAAATATAATCTCTGAAAAGAGAATACAAACATCAATAAAATTAAAAACAAAACAAAATTTAAATTCCAGTTATTCACACACACACATTCTTACAGAAGGAGGGAGAGGGTATTGGGAAAATGGGGTGGGAGAATGGCCCTTCATACACACTCACATTCACTCCACCACAGCAGTACTGGTTTAATGTTGACAGTATTGGCTTAATGCTAACAGGACCGACTTAATGCAGACAGTGACTGCTCTCAGCTAAATGGCCTCACACTGCCATGTTCTAGGCTGATCATATCCATGACAATACAATGCAACATACACCCAACATTACAGTGCAGATAAAAGGCAATAAAAATATTTTTTAATAATAAAAGTCATTGCTACCAACCATACAAATGGATTTGGTTGCCACAATCCACCCATTGCTGTTCTTGTGTATTGCTCTCACAAGAACAAAATGTAGTAATTTGAATTATTTAGAATTAATATTTTAAGTAATTTTTAGAAAAATGGAAATAGTTTGTTCCCAGTCATGAATGTTAATTATGATTTTTTGTTTTCTCTTCCCCCCAAAACAAAAATCATTAAATGATTGTAACAAGTTTTCTCATAAAAAAAAATGCAATTAATTTTCTCACATAAAAAGAAATTTTTAATCAATTATTAAAGCCACTGTAACAAGTTTTGTAACTGCATAAGATTGTTTTCCCTGTGTTTATAGGCAACCTGTATGCAAGTGAATATATACAAAATATACTTAAATCTCTTTGGACCATGAAATCACACACTTAAGCACTTCTTTGATTTCTTACCATTATAGTATAGAGCTTATAAAGCATATAAGGACTTTTATTTATAGAGTACTTAAAGTATATAATAAACATTATTTATAGAATGCTTAAATTTCATAATAAATCTTAATTTTATATCTCATTGACTTTATAAACCTTGGTTATTAACCCGACTGCTGACTTTGTAGTCCTTGGGTTCACTTCAGTCAAACCTAGCAACACTCAGGAATCACATCACAGGGAATAGTCTTTCCCAGAGGTCTCCACAAGAGAACTGCTGCCCTCCTGGACTACAACTCCCACAAGAAAGGCTTAGATAGTTGTAGCCCCCCCCCCTCCTCACCTGCAGAAACTTTTGCGGCTGAATGCAGGTGGACTCCTGCCTTTTCGTGGAGTGGAGGAGTCCTCACTTTTGTGTTAACAACTGGATTTTTTTCCTTATTCCCTCCCCCTTTATGTATTAATTATAATTTATTTATTACCTTATTTATTTAGGCATCATTAATGCATTCTTACAGTTTCCCCCATGTCACTTATTCCTGCTATCTCATCCGGGGACGATGCCCTTCCCTGAGCTGATCGTACGTAGAAACATTCCTCATATCCCCCTTCTGGAAGTTGAGCCTCCCTCCTGAGTTGCACCCTCTAGGTGGTAACATGCTACTTCAATATGATAGGCCAGTTCGGCTCTTCCTGGTCAATTGGTCTGTCCATTGGGGGACTTGTCCCCTATAAGTTTAAGGAGTTATTCAGCATCCCAGGTCATGGTACTAGAGTATAACAGGTGTAGGATCACTGGTGCCACTGGGGGATAAGCTCTTACTTCACCTACCCCTCCATGAGGATCACCTTGTCGTGGTAGAGGCGCTTGTACACTCGAATGATGCAGGGGGCTATGTCCTTGAAGACTGACCAAGATAGTCACTACTTCCCATCAGTCGGTCTTCAGGGGTCCAACCTTGCTGAACAAGCCACTGTAGAGGAGTCAGACTAACGATCCTCACACCCTCGAGCTGAGTACCACTGTACGGGTTGCCAATTTGTTTGCCGGAGGTATCGCCATATGCCATACTCGTTCTGGAGCTGATAGCTGCCCACAGTTTTGGTCTTAGCCTAGCCGTCCTTAAACTTCCATTCATGATGCTTCACTGTTTTTAAAATGACAGATGTAGCAGGGGAGGAGGGCTACCCCAAGGATGGTGTAAAGCACCTTGTCAGGGGCAGCTACAGTAACATGTCCACTTCCCCAGGGTACATGTTCTTATTAACACAAATATATATGGGTAAAAACAATAAAAACTTTTCCCAGAGGCCACAAGCTTCTGGTCCCTGTGCCGCCAATGACCATGTTCTCCGTAGATTTGATCCTTTTGGTTCTGAGGTCGACGATGGCTTTGACTATGGAAAATTTGTACTATTGAAATCAGATAACGATAAACTATTGAGTAAGGCTGATATTTTCAACGTTTATGAATACTTTGTTGCTAAATGTGGCGAACTAGCCCAATTGTGGCCTAGAAATGATGGCTGTCTGGTAGTGGAATCGACTTTGTTTGAACAAAGCCAAAAAATCATAACACTCAATTCTCTAGCTTCACTAAATATCTCCTCTTCAGCCCACCCTACCTTTAATACCTGCAAGGGGGTTATCAGGTCAGGGGAGCTGATTGAATACGATGTGGACCGACTTTTTGATAAACTGACTCCCCAGAAAGTAATCAGCGCATACCGCGTCACCCGCAATGTTAATAACACCAGAGTTCCTTCGGCTACCATTATACTAACCTTCAATCGGTTGGAACCTCCTAAAAACATCAAGACTGGCTATTTGTGTATCCCCGTGAAGCCCTACATTGAGAATCCCCGTAGGTGCTTCCATTGCCAACATGACCTAAAAAAAAAAAGTTGTCCCCCACCCCTTTGCTTTCTCACAGTATCCTCCGAAATTCTTCCAGCCGAGAAGGCACTTCTCTTTCCTTTCTTGAAGGTTTGCAGTTTTCCCCCTTAGTCACTTCTTTGGAGCCACCCTTGGACGACTCAATCTTTGCAAGAGCAGCAGTCCTTCCTTTTCTATCACAGGACCCTGCCAAGAGCTTTTGGAGCTGCTCGAAAGGGGCAAGAGATGGCGGGCCTGTCGAGCAGTGCCCCCTACTATGCTGCAGGCAGGCATATGCACCTTACAGGGGGCCAATGTGACTGCCTCCCCTCTCTTCCCTGATGGTACTCAGTTTGCCGGCCTGAGACTGGGCATTGGGCATTGACTGAAGATACCCCCACAGGAAGGAGGGGGGGTAGCCTGTTACACTTATCTGGGGGAGCTGCCTGTCCTCCCAGCCTGAGTGCAAATTAGGGAAGCTCTGTCTGTCACTGCATTGACATGAACACACTGATGAGGCCTTGGAA
This sequence comes from Ceratothoa steindachneri, assembly GCA_963969495.1. Taxonomy (NCBI): domain Eukaryota; kingdom Metazoa; phylum Arthropoda; class Malacostraca; order Isopoda; family Cymothoidae; genus Ceratothoa; species Ceratothoa steindachneri. The sequence goes on along the minus strand of OZ018333.1, from coordinate 31,193,003 downwards.
AGTTGTCTGCAGACTTTCCCCTCACCCACTTTCCCCTTGCCAACTATTATTATTAGCATTTATATTGGGTAAATATGTAGATTATCGGCGCGAATATGGGACGTACTATTTCGTCCGTGTTCCAAAATGTTTCACGTTTTTGGAGTACATTTAAGTTGACGGCTCGTGTGGGGGTAAACACAATGGGGGGGACTACACTACGATGATCCTGAGTTTCATTAAATTGGGGGGGAGTCTGCGGGGCACAGCCCCCCAGTATATAATCCTAATTGTTTATAGAATAATAATTTGAAAAGGACTCAAACGCGCATGAATATTCCGACACGAGTGAACAATAATATTTCACACAAATTTTGGGGGGGCGGGCTGCTAATCTACATATTTACCTTACATTGTTACTATCATTCATATTATTATTTATGATTTTTATATTATTTGTTATTAGTATTATGATATATTATTAAGTATTATGATTAGTAATTATCATGATTACTGTTATCATTATTATTTACTAATATTTTATTATTATTTAGTACTATTAATTTTATCATTATTTAGTATGTATGATTTTTATATTAGCAATACGTAGTTAGGTAAAGGTAATAGTAAGAATTCCTTAATCCACTAAATTAGTTTCCTGGAGTTCCTCAACCCTCTTCAAGAGTGCTACCCGTAGGAGTGGGCAACCATCCATTTCTCTAAAAAGAGAAATTTCAAGAAACCTTTTGTATAAGATAGCGTTTACCCTCCTACCATTTCCAAAGTTGCTCTCCTATCCTCAGAGGTTCTGGCTGCCCAGTGTACTTTTGTCCTCATACGAGCCTTCATCAAATGGCAGTGTATAGTGTGAGGTCCCTACCTGCAGTGAGGGCAGAAAGCCCATTGGCTAGGGGTGTGCTGGACCCTTGACTCTGCTCACCTTCTTCCAGTACACACATAAGGTGGCTCCCCTGATACCATTCTTTAAGGTTAATCCCTTCCAATGCGAGCCTTTGAGTTGAAAGCCAATCAAATTTAATGGAGAAAAATAACAATTTTTTCCTCTAATATTTTAATAACTATTTGATTTTTTTAGAGTTAATATGTTATTAACATTTTAATTATACAAGAAAAAATTTGATTTTTTTTTTTTTAAATTAGTGTGGAAAAAAATGAAAAATATAATTTTACCTTTATTGCTTTGAATATCAATTTAGAATGAAAAATTTGAAAACATGGTAGTATGCATAACACTAGTCAACAATGATTTTGCTACTTGGGTATTAGCTTGTGATTTATACTAAATTGAGTATGCTGATTCCGAATCTGTAATCAGAATTATTCTAGCGCACATTCTCATTAGTTACACATATGGGCAGTGTTGCTTCGGCTACCGCAGTGAGAGGGTGTGTTGTGTGTGTTTGGTTCCTGCTTTATCACATTGTCAAATTTAGCCATTATAGTAGTGGTGTTGAAACAGTATTTACATACAGTGATTAATTGTATTTTTCATTCAGATTTATCTCTCAATTAATTTGTAAATGAAATAAAATTGTACAAAACTATATAACAGGATAATTACTAATCATAATACTTAATAATATGAATGATAATAAAAATATAAATGCTAATAATAATAGTTGGCAAGGGGAAAGTGGGTGAGGGAAAAGCCTGCAGACAACTTTCCAAGGCCTCATCAGTGTGTTCATCTCAATGCAGTGACAGACGGAGCTTCCCTAATTTGCACTCAGGCTGGGAGGACAGGCAGCTCCTCCAGATAAGTGTAACAGCCCCCCCCCCCCCCATCCCTGTGAGGGTACTTTCATTGTGTGGTAGAGACTCTCCACACGGTGGGTGCGAGAGGACGCTTACCAATCTTTATATCTGAATTCATGGAGAGATCGTCGATTCTGCGTACAGGTGAGGGGAGTCCTCTCCTGCCCAATGGAGCAGGAAAACACTGTCCCACAGGGAATTGTCCCAGTGTCACACTCTTTGCCCTGAGCATTAATGGCATCACCTCGATGCTGCCAGAAGATGTTCTCGCTACGCTCTACTTGGATGACCTTTCAATCTCTTTTGGCGCGGCCCAGATGCCAACTCTGGAGCGTCGACTCCAACAGGCATTGAACCGCGTCTCTTGCTATGCCGAAGCGCACAGGCTTCAGTTTTCCTTGGCCAAGACTTAGGTGGTGCACTTCGGCCGCCATCCACGACTCCACCCTGATCCAGATTTGTTTCTAAATGGGGTTTCACTGAAATGGTGGACTCTCACCGTTTCCTTGCTCTTGTATTTGACCGATGCCTCACTTGGGAGGCTCCTATTCGCAGCCTTAGGGTCTCTTGTACCCGCGCCATGGACATGCTTTGTTCCGTAACGTTAAGCGCCCGGGGCGCTGATGCTACTGCCTTATTTTATCGATCCTTTGTTCGTTTGAAGCTTTACTACAGAATCGAGTTTTATGCATCCACAGCTGAGCGTGTATTACGGAATGTGGACTTGATCCACCACACTGCCATTCGCTCGGCGACCGATGCCTTCCGCACTCCCCGCATTGAGAGCCTCTGTTGGCGAAGAGCTCGGTGGCAGTGACCATCGACTAATTAGATTTGTAGTCAAAGTCCCGAAGGCAGGGCCTGCAACTAGTAAATCGAGGAAACTTGATTTAAGAAGAGCAGACTTTGCAGGTCTTCGTGCTGGACTGACTGACGCGAGGCTAGAAGTGTGTGAGGCTGTTGAAGACTCGTGGAACAGTTTCAAAACCACATTCACGAGTCTTCAATCGCGTTTCATCCCTCTTAAATGCCCCCGTCGGTCTTCTGTTCAACCAAAGTGGTTTAATCGAGAAATCGGCCAACTGCTTAGGGAGAAGAGAAATGTGTACCGGCAATCGAAGATCTCGGGTGACTTTGACGAATACCAGAGGCTAGCCAGGAGAGTGAAGTCCAGCATAAGGGCGCTAAGCGGTCTGAGGAACTCCGAGTGGCGAGACTTTGTAAAGAGAATCCCAAGGAGTTCTTTGGATATGTAAACAGCCGTAAACCAATCCGTCAAACGATTGGCCCTTTGAGGAATGAGGAGGGGACATTAAAGCACTCAGATGCAGAAAATGCTAACCTGCTCAACGATTACTTCTCTTCAGTGTTTACTGAAGAGTGTGGTCCCATCCCCCAGCCAATGAGTTCCTACTCAGGAGGAAAAGCTGGAGGATATGGACTTCACTGAAGGAGAAATAGAAAAGAAGATCATTGACCTAATGGCGAATAAGTCACCTGGACTGGATGGGTTTCTACCTAAAGTGTTGAAAGAAGTGCGCGATCAAGTGTCACGACACCTGAGGCAATCTTCAACATGTGACTCCGGACCAAATGCATTCCTAGAGAGTGTCATGAAGCGGAGTTGACTCCTATCTTCAAGAAAGGAGACCGTAGCCAACCGTCGAACTACCGACCTATCAGTCTGACTTCGATAGTCGGTAAACTCATGGAAAGCATGATGGTGGACAAAATGACGTCGCATTTAGAGTCAAAGCTGCTACTGAGGAGTTCCCAGCATGGCTTCCGAAGGCAACGGTCATGCCTGACGAACCTTGTGGAATTCTTCCACTTCGTGTTCAGTGAGCACGATCGAGACAAGGCGGTGGATGTGGTGTACTTAGACTTTCAGAAAGCCTTTGATAAGGTACCCCACCGCCGCCTTCTCCGGAAAGTGCGAGCGCTGGGCATATACGGAAAAGTAGCCGGCTGGATCGAGAACTGGCTTAGTGGCAGGCGGCAACGGGTGGTGGTGAATGGACAGGCTTCTGAGTGGGTGCCCGTTACTAGCGGGGTGCCTCAAGGTTCTGTCCTGGGACCACTACTATTCATCATCTACGTCCACGACATGTACGGTGACATGGTTGCCAAGATTTCCAAATTTGCCGACGATACCAAGCTTGGTATGAACGTTGCAAAGGATGGAAATACTGCCCGCCTGCAGGAAGATCTTGGGAAGATTGGGGAGTGGTCGGACACGTGCCAAATGCCTTTTAACGTGAACAAATGCAAATTAATGCATATCGGCCACAGAAACCCCCAATCTCAGTATATCCTTAAGGGCACTGCTCTTGAATCCACCGATACTGAGAAGGACTTGGGTGTAACTATATTTAGTGATCTCAAGTTCTCGAGGCAGTGTATTGAGGCGGAGAAGAACGCCCAAAGGATGCTAGGTTATATAAAGCGACAGTTTGGATATCAGAACAAGTAACTTGTACTCTTGTTTGTACAATTCACTTGTCAGACCGCACCTGGAGTATGCCGTACAATTTTGGAGTCCTTCATTTCAAAAGGACATCGCAAGATTGGAACACGTGCAAACCAGGGCAACCAAACTGATTCCCTCTATCCGACATAAAAGTTATGAAGATAGACTAAGGGAATTAGATCTGTTCTCGCTGGAAACCCGTAGACTGCGTGGTCAGCTCATCGAAGTTTTCAAAATACTTCGAGGGTTCGACAATGTTGACTACAAGGATATTTTCAGCCTTAATGAGAGCAGAACAAGAAATCACGTTCTCAAACTTGGGCTGAAGCGGTACAACCGCGATCTGTGTGGGAAATTTTTCACGTACAGTATCTGCGGGAGCTGGAACTCACTTATGATGGAGGTTGTCAACAGCAATTCTTTTGACCAGTTCAAGTCAAGACTAGACAAAGTCTTGAAAATTGGCCGTTTAGGGAGGACGTAAGGCAATTCAGCGGGAAAGTGCCCGCTCGACAGCTAGTCCAAAGGTACTCTCATTGAATGGACCGTAAGGTCTTCCAGGGTACTTATTTTCCTTGTTACTCCTTGTTATACACACTCTCTCTCTCTCTCTCTCTCTCTCTCTCTCTCTCTCTCTCTCTCTCTCTCTCTCTCTCTCTCTTTCTCTTTCTCTCTCTCGAAGAAAGTAGAGGGAGAGATGACGCCGCCTTGTCGCGGGAAGAGAGCTTTTGTGTACCTTTGACTTTTCGAGCTATTTCGGCGCGGATACCTCTCTTCTGGGTACCCCTGGTAGGGCTTCCCTTGTCGATTTAGTCGGAAACGAGGTTCCAGATTTAAGTGCATCCTTCCTTCCTTTTTCACTTTTATCCTATCTCTTCCACTTATTATATAAAAAGAGAAAAACGACTAAAAAGTCACTCTTACCCTTTTTTTCCATCTTTCTAAATATAAGGACCTGGCAGCTACCTCATGCGTCAGAAGAGAGGCTTTGAAACCTCTATAAACAACGCCAATTGACGCTCACTGGTTGCGAGAGACGAGGACTAGAGGTGTCTTAGGCGTTGGGGTCACGTTGAATGGGATGAGGGTAGTGCCCCGTTAACCCCTTCTCTGGCGCGTAAATATTGACCATTCCCAGAGACCGTTGATGGGTGCCTCTGGTAGCATCGCCCCCAGGTGACGGCCCTTTGTTCCCAGGTTGGTTGCCAGGCGAATAAAAAGCCTTGGGTCGAGTTCCTTGGTGTGGTGGGATATCCATTGAACGCTACTCCGAGATCCTGGCCGTTGTGAAGGAAACTAGTAGGAGTTTAGTACGGAGTGTGCTCCGTTGTTCACCTGGTGAGAACTCGATGGCCCCTTCGGGGACGGTCAGTGCTGCTTGGTTGGGAGCCACGGCACGCCGAGGTTTGACGACTCGGTGGGACGAACAGCAGCACATGGAGCGTGCCTTCTGAAATATCCGAAACGTCTCCGATCGATAAGTGGGAGCGACTCACGTGGGGAGAACTCACCAACCCCCCTTTTTTATCATTGATTGGTCACGAGTTTTCAGAGAGAGAGAAAGCGCTCAAAATGACAAGCAAAAAAGCACCCGTTCGTCTAAAACACAAGTGTGCAAAATGCCAGTTAGAAAAGTGGTGCGTTGACTTTCCGGAGGGCTGCTACTCAAAATGCAGCCCGGAAAGTATCTGCGCTACTTGTATCCTGACGCGAGAGTTAGAGAAACTAAAAGACCTCTATAGAGCCGCAGAGGAGAGAACTCAAATTCTTGAGAGAAAGGTGGAGAAACTCGAAGCTCTTCACGCAGCTCACATTCGATACCTAGAGGAGGCATCGCTCACTGACGTGTCGGAATCTTCTGGTGCCGTAGTTCTTACCCAAGCGGAGATTCCGGCATCATCCGAGGTTAAGCCAGCTGAGGCAAGAGAAGAATGGAAAAAGAATAAAGTTGAAAAAAGAAGAACTAAAAATAGAAGAAAAACGCAAACAAGAAGAAGAATGGGGAGAGTAAAGAGGAAAAGGAGAGGCCTGTTCCACAAGGAAAGACCCCGTCTTCAGAGATGAAGTCTCCGAAGGTCACCCTCATTGGTGACTCGCAAACACAGGATCTGCAACAGCTGCTAGCGGCCCGCCTTCGCACTAGCGTGAAGGTAAGCTGCCTGTCAGGACGGGGTAACCACAACATCAGAGTAGAGGCAGAGAAAGCTCAGATTTCTGAGAATTCAGTTGTCGCTCTGATGGTGAGTGGCAACGACCTCTACCTCAGAGGAGGTAAGGTTGGCCTCAGTGGCAATACCATCCAAACGGTGATGGGAGCCGTGGATGACATAGGGCTTAAAACCGGCAAACGTGTCGTGGTTGGGATGCTTCCGAGAAGAGGTCCATCCCGAACCGCTCACGAAGGAAACGTCGCAGTGAACCGACGGTTAGCGGATCTCTGCACGACAGAAGGAGTCTTTGTAGACCCCTACCGCACCTTTTACGGGAGAAACGACCTGAATAAAGGGGACGGACTGCATGTATCCTTTAAAGGGAAAGCTGTACTTGCAAACATGATCCAGGATGTGGAGCGGACCCAAAGAAGTGTCAGACCCCGAGTAAAGGAGGACGTACGCCAGTACACCCGTGTTACTCCAGGAACGACCTTTTCTGAGGTCAAAGAGGGGAGTGACCCCGCCACAGAGAAACAAAATGGGAAACAGAAGAGCGTAGGGAGAAGACATTCTGGGGCTCCCTAAAAGTTCTTCTGTTCAATGCGAGGTCAATCAGGAACAGGTTTCATGAGCTCCGTGGCCTCGTAGCAACAGAAGAACCTGAGATGGTGGCCACAACAGAGTCGTGGGTAAAAACCTCAAGACGAGATTTTGAAGGTGAATTCACGATTCCCGGTTACCAGCTCTTCCTGAAAGATAGGCCAGACAGAGAGGGTAGCGGTGTGATGATGTATGTCAAGGATACTCTCAACTCGACGGATTGCAACATCGTATCCGACCATGAACTAGTAGGTGTTAACCTAGAGATAGGTCCTGCCAGATACAGGATCCTGATGCTTTACACACCCCCTGCCCAACTCTTAGAACAGGACAGGAGTGTATCAGCTGTTGGGCAAACTTGTAAAAGACAGAGTGTGCATCGTCATAGGGGATTTCAACACACAAGTTGACTGGGAAACCAGAGAAACCTGTGGCGAGAACGCACTACTCCTGGAGTTCGCGAACAACGAGTTCCTCACTCAATGGGTGACAGAGCCAACGAAAGGAGACAATGTCCTCGACTTCGTTTTCACCTCTGAGGATGACATCGTTGAGGACTTCTCTGTTGGCGAAGAGATCGGTGGCAGTGACCACCGACTAATTGGATTTGTAGTCAAAGTCCCGAAGGCAGGGCCTGCAACTAGTAAATCGAGGAAACTTGATTTAAGAAGAGCAGACTTTGCAGGTCTTCGTGCTGGACTGACTGACGCGAGGCTAGAAGTGTGTGAGGCTGTTGAAGACTCGTGGAACAGTTTCAAAACCACATTCACGAGTCTTCAATCCCGTTTCATCCCTCTGAAATGTCCCCGTTGGTCTTCTGTTCAACCAAAGCCCCGTAAGGGGCGCGGCGATTTGCCATCCTGGCCGCCGTGCTGACGGGATCCAGCGCTCCGTCGGGCCCCAGCTTAGCCTCTCTTCCTTCCTTCAGATACCCTGTATTTCTCCCCTACCTCGTCGCTTTTCATACAACTTCTCCCACAACTTTCTCTGGTCAGCTTCTAATTTCACAGGGTAGATGCTGACCTTCTTCTAAAGTCAACCGCCCCGGATCGGGGCTAAGGGGGGAGGGGACAATGTTCCGTAACCTGGAGCTCAGGTTCGGGATGGGTTTTTTTTAACAACCTGCTTCATCCCCACCCATACCTTCCTCATATCCCTTTTCTTTCTCAATTCACTGTCTATCCTTGATTTTACGCCGTGTCTAAGGTGGAGCCGCAATGCCGAAGGACTGCGAGGCCACCAGGCGGGAGGGGTGGTCCCAAATGGCGGCGCCTGCCACTGCCGGGCCTGTAAGCACCTCTTGCAGTGCGGGCTACTGCGAGAGGTGATGCGAGATTGCATCCCGTGTAAAAAAGATGGTCACCATGCCCATGTATGATCATCATAAACCCAAATCTCTCCCCAATTTTCCTTCCTCATCAACGGAGCCGCCCTCGGGCAGCTCCACCGAAAAAATGGAGGTCCCCCCCCTCCCATTGTGCTTGCGCAGGGAACCCTCCATACTTCTTTAACCGGAGAGGAGGCTTACTCCTCTCCTACGCCTAAGGGGGTATGGGATTTCCCCTCACCCCCTTCTCTGGAGGTGCTTTCGGGCACCTCCCTATTTCCAGCGGCACTCCCTCCTTTGCTTTCCAAGGGGACTGCCAAGAAAGCCAGCAGGCAGCCCATTGCCGACCGCCCATCGTGTAAGCAGCTCGGTAGGGCAAACTCCCTTAGGGGGGAGAGGGAAGCCAGGCCCGTTCGGTCGCTTCCCTCAAAAGACCTGCTGGCAAGAATTTTAAACCTTGCCAGGGTCAAGGCCTGTGCCTCCACACACAAGACTGGTGACACTGCCTAGGGGACCTACGATATCCTGGGAGGGGATGGCGAACTGGAGGCCCCTCCTGTGATAGACATGGTCCTTGAGGAAACCCAGCCTCAGACGGTAGGGCCTTCCATGGGGTGGAATCGGGGCTCGGCGCCAAACACCGAACCCAAATCCGCCCCTATGCAAGGTCCTCCTCAAACGGTTAGGGTTTCTGAGGCAGTACAAGGAGGGAAGGGATCTCCTCTGACCGGTGACCCTGCGACCACCAGGACCTTCTCCATTTCGGAGAAGGACCTGGCTGAGGCCGGTCCATCTGGCCTAGGGGCTTGTGCCGGCGGAGGTGAGAAGCGGGTTCATTCCCCGCCCTCCTCTCCAAAAAAGACTAAGACCAAAAGGACAAAGAAGACTCGGGGCTCCTCTCCATCCGTGGGGGCTGCGGGGACGGATGGGTCTGCTGCCACTCTGGCAAGCAACCAAGCCAAGATCTGTACATCCGGCCCCTCTGCCCCCCCGATTGCGGAGCCCCTGACTAAGATAAAAAGCGCACAGTGCAGAGCCTTAATGACATCGGGACCCATCATTCAGAGGTTACCTGGCGTTTTCGAGCCCGCTGGCTTCAAACGCATCCTCGTCATTCGCTCCGCTGATGGCAACATGTTGGCCAAGGGCAACATGATCCATCAGAGGAGAGGATTAGCTAGTGTAATTGGTAAAGAGCTCAAGGTGACCCGTTTCTCGGACGGGAGCCTTCTGACGAATGCGGCGAATCCCGCCGAGGCGGCCAAGATAAGTGCTCTTCGGACACTTCCTGGCACCCCGGTGAGTGTGACGCCGCACTCTACCATGAACTTTGTGAAAGGAATAGTTTATGCGAGGGAACTCGTTGACTACTCTATAGAGGACATCACCTTAGAGCTGGCCGACCATGTGGTGGTCAAGGTCTCAGGTGTGATGAGAAAACAGGGAGGGGCCTCGAGACCCACCCCCACACTTCGTCACGTTCGACTGTGACAAGCTCCCTGAGTCGGTGCAGGCCGGTTGGTACCGCTACCGCGTGAAGGCATTCGTGCCACTGTCACCGCTTCGGCCATACAAATCGTTCTTGTAGACGTGCAAAGTCGGGGTCACCCGAAGTCTGTGTAAATTGCTCCAAGGTCGCACACGATAAGTCCAAACCGTGTGTGGCCAAGTGTGTCAATTGCGGAGAGCCGCACCCTGCTTCTTCGAAGCAATGTGGTGTTTATCTCCTTGAGAAAGAAATCCTGGCCGTTCAGGCCCAGGATCGACTCTCATTCCGCGAGGCAAAGGACTTGGTCCTGGCGCGCCCGGCTCTGCCTGGGACGTCATATGCGTCAATAGTTAGAAAGGCACCCTCTGCTCCTGGCCCATCCAGGCCAACGAGCACTGTTGTTTCCGTGCCCATTCGGAGCCCTGCTGCGGGCTCTACTCAACCCGGGCGCTTCCCTGGTAAAGCTGGCGGCAAAAAGGGTTCACACCCAGCTCCGGCTAAAACCAGGCCTCTCCCCTCTTCACCCAGCGTGACCGTTTCCCGTAAGGCGAAACGGCCACGCGCCTCACCGAGTCGTTAAACTCACAGGAGGCAAAACCCCTTAAGTTGGTCGCTAGGCCATCTTCTGGGGTTCCTAAAACTGTCCCCCGAAAGGAGGACAGCAACAAAGGAGCTTCGGCTCCTTCGCCCACGCCTAGAGGTGGAGCGAGTGGCTCGGAGACGGTGGTTCTTTGAAAAAAGGGGCCCTCGCCTCCGAATCCGCAACGCCCGCCTAAGGTTTCGAGGTGGAGGGAGGAAAAGACTCGCATGGTGAGCCCAACCTTCCCCAATTAGGCCTCGAAGGCATGCTAGGCGCGTGCCCCCTACCCTCCCTCCCGGGGTATAAGGGTCTTGCGACCCCACCACCGCGGGATGGCCGGGCTGGGGGATGCGCGGTTTACACCCGGCATGATGTCTCCGTTCTTCCTTTCTCTTTAGATACCTCCTTTCATGCAGTGGATGTGCAGCTGCACCTGGATAGGAGGTATATTATCATTTCTGCGTACATTCCACCGTCAGCTGACTTCGACGCGGGTTACTTCCGCCGCGGGTTACTTCCGCCGCGTCGTGGCACGGTTGCCGAGGCCCTTTCTCCTGCTTGGAGATCTGAGCGGCAGGCATCCTCTCTGGGGAGATTACTCAATAAATCCCTGGGGACAGGTCCTTGCCGATCTGATCGAAGAGCTTGAGATAGGTGTGCTAAACGTGGATGAGTTTACGCATCACTGTCTGAGAACCGCGTCATTTTCTAGTCTTGATCTATCTTTGTGCTCTTCGGTTACACAACCTGATTTTGATTGGTGGGTGGTCGATGACCTCCATGGTAGTGATCACTTTGCCATTTAAATATCATTTTCAAGGCAACTGCCGCCTGAGAGCCCACCTCGGTGGTGCTTGGCGCGGGCGTTGTGGCCTGCATTTCAGGAAATGACTGAATTCTCTGTCAGTCGGTAGATGAGACCGTTGAGTTCTTCTCCGGCAACTTCATCGCCCTGGGCCTAACTACTATTCTTAGGACGTCTGGCAGTTTTACACGCCGAACACTCCCATGGTGGTCGGCCGAGTGTGAGACGGCCCTCAAACAAAAGCGTTATGCCTACATGCGCTATAAGCGCCGCCCGAACGATTTCACTGTCGCTGAATTTCGTTGGGCTAGGGCTAGGTTCCGGTATATTTCGAAGCACGCCCGCCGCTCTTCTTGGCGGGCATACGTGTCTTCACTTAATGGGAAGACCCCTTTAGCAGAGGTGTGGAAGCGAATCAAAAGGATTCGGTCTAGTTCTCGCAGGAACCCCCTCCCGTTCTCCAGGAGAATGGGACCGCAATCTCGGACCCCGCGTCCGTGGCGGAATCCTTAGCGACCGCTTTTTCCGCATTCTCTAGCCGGGATGCTGCTCCGCCAGCATTCAATGCACGTCGTCATGTCGTCGAAGGCCGCCGGCTGGACTTTAAGTCCAGAGGCGGAGAACCCTTCAGCGACAAGTTTACTGTCAGTCAGTTGCGCTTGCCCTCGCTTCGTGCGCGGACACCGCTCATGGTCCGGACGATGTCCCGTACGCCATGCTTCGACACCTGGGTGAGCGAGGCATGACCTTTCTGTTAGATTTGTTCAACAGGATCTGGGTGGAGGGTCTTCTCCCAGACTCCTGGCAAATCGCTACTGTGCTCGCCTTTCGCAAACCGGAGAGAGATCACTCTACTCCGACCGGTTTCCGCCCAATCTCTCTAACCTTTTGTGTGTGCAAGTTTATGGAGAAATTGGTAAATATTAGATTAGCCTTTTTCCTGGAGAGCGTAGGCCATCTGTCTTCTGCACAGTGAGGCTTCCGCAAGTTCCACTCCACGTCGGATGCTCTGCTCCGACTGGAAAATTCCGTCAGCGAGGCTTTCCTTTGTAGACAGCACTACGCTACGGTGTTTTTCGATCTGGAGAAGGCCTATGATACCGCATGGCGATACTGTATCATGGAGACTCTCCACACGATGAGGGCGAGGGGACGCCTCCTAATGTTTACATCTGAAGTTTTGCGAGATCGTCGATTCCGCGTACGGGTGGGGGGAGTCCTCACCGGCCCAAAGGAGCAGGAAGAGGGTGTCCCGCAGGGAAGTGTCCTCAGTGTCACACTCTTTGCCCTGAGCATCAACCGCATCAGCTCGGTGCTGCCGAAAGATGTTCTCGCTACGCTCTACGTGGACGACCTTTCGATCTCTTTTGGCGCGGCCCAGATGCCAACTCTGGAGCGTCGACTCCAACAGGCATTGAACCACGTCTCTCGCTATGCCGAAGCGGACAGGTTTCGGTTTTCTTTGGCCAAGATTAAGGTGGTGCACTTCTGCTGCCATCCACGGCTTCACCCCGACCCAGATTTTTTTCTTAATGGGGTGCGCCTGGATGTGGTGGAATCGAACCGTTTCCTCGGTCTTGTATTTGACCGACGCCTCACCTGGGAGGCTCATATTTGCAGCCTTAGGGTCTCTTGTACCCGCGCCATGGAAATTCTCCGCTCCGTGACGTTCAGCGCTTGGGGCGCTGATAGGGCTACTGCCCTACTTTTTTATCGATCCTTTGTTCGCTCGAAGCTCGACTACGGATGCGAGTTTTATGCATCCGCAGCTGAGCGTTTATTGCGGAAAGTGGATTCGATCCACCACACCGGCCTTCGCCTTTCGACCGGTGCCTTCCGCACTTTCCCCATTGAGAGCCTGTTGGTCGATGCTGGGGAGATGCCGCGTGCAGTGCATCACTCGCCTATACGCGCGAGCCCGGCGCCTCCCTCAGTCACCAACAGCTATCACTGCATCCGCAGCTGATCTCAATGGTGCCTATGCCGCCGAGAGACGCCAGTCATACCATAAGCCCTTTCGGTTTAGGACCAGGAAACTCCTTCGAGAGCTAGATATAGCTCTCGGGCCAGTGGCGCCCCTGGTTTTGCCCAGGACGCCACCCTGGAGGGTACCACGTTTGGCTATTTGTCGCCACGCCTCTGCTCCCAAAGCTTGTACTGCGCCGGGAGTATTGCGTTCGACCTTTCTGGAGCAGACCTCGTGTCACGCTGGAACCGTGCCAGTGTATACGGATGGTTCCAAGTCCCAAGAGGGGGTCGGCTTCCACGCTGTATCCCCTCTGCTTGAAGTCAGCGGGGCTCTGCCAGGCGCTGCGTCTGTCTTCACGGCCGAGCTGGTGGCAATACACCACTCGGTACGAGAGATTACGCGACGTGCCCGGTTCGGAGACCGGATTGTGATCTATAGCGACTCACAAAGCGCCCTGGGTGTTCTCGGGGCATTGGAATCTCCGCATTCCCTGGTTCACAATATCCGTGACCTTACAGTTATGGTGAGCCGGGCAGATGTCCAGATTATCTTTTGCTGGGTTCCTGGACATGTAGGAATTGCGGGGAATGAGCGCGCCAAAGAGTCCGTGACGACTCTGCGACTGGACCAGCGTTTCGCTCTTCCTCACACCGACTACATGGCAGAAATACGGGCAGCTCTTCGGACAGCTTGGCAAAGAAGATGGGAGACGATCGAAGGGAACTTAAGGTTGCGCGCCATTGCGCCGCGACTGTTCCCATGGACCTATCCCTCAATGCCGCGACGACTTCAGGTCGCTTTCTGTCGTCTCCGAATCGGACACACTTGTAACGCATCGCTATTTGATGGAGCGCTTGCCTGCGCCCTTTTGCGACTGTTCGGCACATTCTTGTCGAATGTCCCAGTCTGGGTGATCTTCGCGCACGTTACCTGTATCGGTACCGGGAGGGGCGGGGTCGCTACCGCCTGTCCCTTGTACTCGGGACGAGTGCGTGCACATTGACTGGTGGACTTATTTACTTTGGGGGGGAGGCCGGCCTTCTCCCTATTATTTAAGCAGGGTTTGTTTTTTTGTTTTTTGCATTTGTTTTTTTTTTTTCCTTTAGATTGCACGGTCCTGCGCCGGGGGACCTGCTCCCGACACAGGAGCTTGCTTCCTTTTCCCCTTTTGGGGGTGTTTTTTTAGTCTTTAATTTGATTTTAAAGTAGCCTAGAACTAGGCCAGTTTTAATACAGCTACTATTGCCTAATGTATGCAGTCGCCAGATGAGCTCTTAAAAAAAAAAATGTTCAACTAAAGTGGTTTAATTGAGAAATCGGCCAACTGCTTAAGGAGAAGAGAAATGTGTACCAGCAATCGAAGATCTCGGGTGACTTTGACGAATACCGGATGCTAGCCAGGAAAACGAAGTCCAGCATAAGGGCGGCTAAGCTGTCTGAGGAACTCCGAGTGGCGAGACTCTGTAAAGAGAATCCCAAGGAGTTCTTTGGATATGTAAACAGCCGTAAACTAATCCGTTGAAAGATTGGCTCTTTGATGAATGAGGAGAGGGCATTAAAACACTTAGATGCAGAAAATGCTAACCTCCCCAACGACTACTTCTCTTCAGTGTTTACTGAAGAGTGTGTTCCATCCCCGAGCCAATGGATTCCTACTCGGGATGGGGAAAAGCTTGAGGATATGGACTTCACCGAAGGAGAAATAGAAAAGAAGATCAGTGCCGTAATGACGAATAAGTCACCTGGCCCGGATGTGTTTCTACCTAAAGTGTCACGACACCTGAGCGCAATCTTCAACATGTCACTCCGGACCGAATGCGTTCCTAGAGAGTGGCATGAAGCGGAGGTGACTCCTATCTTCAAGAAAGGAGACCGTAGCCAACCGTCGAACTACCGACCTATCAGTCTGACTTCGATAGTCAGATAGTCATGGAAAGCATGATGGTGGACAAAATGAAGTCGCATTTACAGTCAAACCTGCTACTGAGGAGTTCCCAGCACGGCTTTCGAAGGCAACGGTTATGCCTGACGAACCTTGTGGAATTCTTCCACTTCGTCTTTAGTGAGCACCATCGGGACAAGGCGGTGGATATGGTCTACTTAGACTTTCAGAAAGCCTTTGATAAGGTACCACACCGCCGCCTTCTCCGGAAAGTGCGAGCGCTGGGCATAGACGGAAAGGTCGCTGGCTGAATATAGAACTGGCTTAGTGGCAGGTGGCAACGGGTGGTGGTGAATGGACAGGCTTCTGAGTGGGTGCCCGTTACTAGCGGGGTGCCTCAAGGTTCTGTCCTGGGACCACTACTATTCATTATCTACGTCAACTATATGGACGGTGACACGGTTGCCAAGATTTTAAAATTTGCCGACGATGCCAAGGTTAGTATGAACGTTGTAAAGGATGGAAATACTGCCCGCCTGCAGGAAGATCTTGGGAAGATTGGGGAGTGGTCGGACACGTGGCAAATGCCATTTAACGTTCGCAAATGCAAAGTGATGCATATCGGCCACCGAAACCCCTATCGTGTATGGTTGGTTATCTATGTGATTGATCTTGTTAATAAATCAGCCTAAATAGCGTTTCGAAAACCATAACCATAATTTTTTTTTTTATCGAAGTTGTCTGCCGTTAGTTTTAGGCCTAAGTCGAACTCGAAATAAATTTTGGAATAATGACTTGGGCTTTAAGAAAGACAATTACACAAATATAAATATATTCATAAAATCAACGAATGTACAATGAGATAGGTAGGTTAGGTATACAATGTAAGATATTTTAACATATGATTTACAGTAAAAAGATGCGAAGAGAATTGAAGTATGTGAAATTAATATGGTGAAACAATAAGGTGAATAATATATAATATAGTGTAGTAATGTAGTGATAATATAGTAAATAATATAGAGTATCTATGATGGATTGAATTAGGGCTACAATGAGAAGTAAGTATAATTAGGATCTACTCTCGTATGGTCGTTAGCAAAGAATTGTGAGATAAAATGGAATTAACTAAGTATGATAGGTTTGGAAGTAAATGAATAATTGTAGAAGGAATAATTACCGACCTTTATACGAAGAAAGCTGCGAGTCAGTGGGCGGAATAGTGTGCTATTTTGATTGAGCTGGGAACGTGTGTTTGTTTGTGTGAAATTTAAGAAATGTTGTTTGAAACAGTATACGTTAATTGAATTGACAAGTAAAATGAATTACTTAATTATTAAGTTTAACAAAATGATTTAATTTACAAAAGTTTAATTAAATTAATTGAAAGATTAAATTGATAAAGTTAAAGTAAAATACTTGAATGATTAAATTACCAAAGTTAAAGTAAAATAATTGAATGAATTTTATACATAATAACTGATGATATATATATTCAAGTTTCCCAGGAGGTTTTTATTATAGGAATGCCCAGAGGCATTGCTATAACACTCCCCCTCTAAAAAGGTTACCCCCCCCCCCTTTTTACTATTTTTGAGATTATAAGTCCGAGTACCGACGAGCCCTCCTGACGACGCGACCAGAGCGTCTGATCGTGCTATTGGTTTGGCTGCGGGTACGAGGACACAGATTTGCTGTGGCAGTGGCATTAGCGTTGAACGAGGCACTGGCACGAGAGAAGGTTGATGGAGCGAAGGTGATCCGCTTGCTGGTTCCTTCCGAGATGGCGTCAAGCGGGATGTGGGAGTCTTGAGTCCCGTTGTCCGCTGACGGAGTGACTAGTGGAGAAGAGATTTGCTCCTGACTAACCACTTCTGCCGACGAGGGTTCCTGCAACAAAGGAGGAGGAGGCAGCAAAATGGAAGTTGGAGTTGGAGAGGCAGGAGTAGTTAAAAAGGTGGGGTTTAGGTTGTTTGGGGGGATTACTGTACCATAAAGGGGTATAGTAGGAGGAGAATGAGGTGATTGGGGTTCTAGACGAACATTTTCGGTGTAAGCGGGTTTTAGGCGGTCGATTGAGACAGTATCTTGCCTGGTGTCAAGCTTTAGGACGAAGAATTTCGGCCTCCTGGAGATAACGAGAAGAGGTCCGTCATAGACTGGTTGTAACGAAGTGCGAGCTGAATCGCGACGGATGATAACATGTGAGCACGTTGTCATCTCCTTCGGCACGAAGGTTTTATAATTAGCAGTCACTCTAGGGGCAGTTGACTTAATTTCAGCCATCACCGGTACAAGGTTATGTACGTATGGAGAAGGAAGAGGTCGGTCAGAGGAAGAAAAGAATTCACCGGGTAGACGAAGTTGAGTACCATAAACTAATTCCGCTGCAGAGCAAGTCAAATCCTCTTTCAAGGAGGAGCAAATGCCAAGGAGTATCAAAGGTAGCTTGTCCACCCAAGTTATGTTTGGATCGGTGGAGCGTAAGCTTTCTTTGATAGTCCGATGCAGACGTTCTACCTTAGAGTTACTCTGGGGATGATAGCTTGTAGTACGAAGGCGAAAGGAGACAAGGACTGACATGAGTGCATCCCATTGGTGGGATTCGAACTGGCTGCCACGATCAGTCATGATCGTTGAGGGAACACTAAAACGAGCAACCCATGCTGAGGCGAAAGCTCGAGTGACAGTGGAAGCTCTGATGTCCGAGATAGGAACCGCCTCTGGCCAGCGAGTAAAACGATCGATCATGGTGAGAAGATAATTGCAACCACGGCAGTAATGAAGAGGACCTACTAGATCGATGTGAACGGCGTCAAAACGTGACGAAGGAAGAGGAAAAGGGACCAGAAGAGCTTTTGTGTGGCGGTGGACTTTAGCACGTCGGCATTCATACCTGGCCAAACGATGCGTTGTGCAACGAGCTTGCAAGTGGCATTGACGCCAGGATGAGAGAGGCCATGAATTTGGTCGAAGATGTGCCGACGGTAAGCGAGAGGAATGAGAGGACGAGGACAGTCAGGAATTGAATAGTCAACCAGTATGCGCCTGGAAGGACTGTCAGGCAAGTCAATCTCGCGAACGACGAGTTGAGAAGAGTGACGCAGTGTTTGCGTGTCTTCATCTTGTTCCTGGGCAAACGCTATTGTTGCATGATCGATGGGCGCAGTGTAGGAGAGTTGCGTGCCCGAAATCGATGAACTGCGAGAGAGCGCGTCCGGTACGACGTTTGAAGAACCAGGAACGTAGCGAATATCGTTCGTCCTCTGCAGGATGAAGTCAAGATGACGGGTGTCAACTGCAGTGTGTACTGACGAAGTACTACGAGACGAACATGCACCGACCAAACGCTTATGGTCAGTAAAAATGGTAAATTCACGCCCTTCCAAATGATGGCGGAAGTGGCAGACAGCGAGATATATTCCGAGGAGTTCTCGAGAGAACGTTGAATATCTCTTTTGAGGGTTTGTAAGAGCGCGAGAGAAGAAATGGTCACCAACTTTCTGCTGCAAGGTTGCACCTACGTGGGTTGAGGTTGGATCTGAGGCGACGCTGATGGGGGCTCCTGGAGAAGGATGAACCAATTCCACAGCGCGGGCAATAGTCTCTTTGGTGCGAGAGAATGAATCGCACGCCTCAGCGGACTATTCATGAGGAGAGTTCTTTTTGGTCTTGAGCATAGAGTTGAGAGGTTGCATGACCTGGGCACATTTAGGGATGAATCTGTGGTAGAAATTTGCCATGCCACAGAAACTCCTGGGTTGTTTGCGTGATTTAGGACGAGAAAAGTTTCGCATCGCGCTAACTTTATCTTTGAGTGGGCTAATCCCTGCACTCGAGACATGGTGCCTCAAGAATGAGAGTTGCGGGACACCAAAGAGGCACTTGGAGGTGTTTAGTACGATACCGTACTCCTGAAGACGATAAAAAACTTAACGAAGGTGAAAAGGGTGTTCCTCCAGCGAGGAAGATGATATTAGGAGGTCATCGATGTAGCAAAATACAAACGGAAGACCCCTAAGGACTTGATCCATTAAGAGCTGGAAATTTGCCCAGAGTTACGCAATCCATATGGCATCTTGACCATTTCTAAAGTACCAAACGGAGTGGTGATGTTAGTTTTGCGACATCATCTGGGTGAATGGGGTATCTGGTTGAAAGCACGAACCAGATCCAAGCAAGAAAAAATCGTACAGCCATGGAGAAAAGAGGCAAAATCGGCTAAGTACGGCAAGGAATAACGATCAGTAATTGTTACAGCGTTAAGAGCTCTGTAATCCCCAACTGCTCTGAATTCCCCCGGTGTGGATTTGAGCACAATGTGAAGTGGAGAGGCCCACGGAGAAGAGGAAGGCCTACAAATGCCTGAATCAATCATGAATTGGAATTCATCACGCATAGCAGAGAGTTTATCCGGTGTTAGACGGCGTAGCCGTGAGAATACAGGACCTCCTGTTGTCTCGATCCGATGCACCGCACTATGTTTAATGGGCCTGTCCTTCGAAGGTGGAAGGGTGAGCTCAGGAAACTCCTGAAGAAGGCGCTGAAATGGTGGCTCGGTGGATGGGAGACGAATAGAGAGGAGGGAACTCTGAGAAGGTGATTACGAACCTGAGACAGTGAGGAGAGTTTTGCGGTAGACAAGCTTGCGTTGTCGAGAATCGACCAGGAGGTCGTGAGCCGAAAGAAAGTCGAGGCCCAATATTGGACAATCTACCTCGGCTATGATGAAACTCCATCGAAAAAACCGACGGAGACCGAGTGAGACTTGAAGGTTACGCCTTCCATATGTCCTAATATTGGTCGAATTGGCTGCCTTCAGAACTAAATCTGAAGGGGCAGAAGCTTGGTCGGTCTTAGAAATTGGTATTGCTGCATTCAGCACCAGTGTCCACCAGGAATTAAAATTTAGAAAGTGGGTCAAAAACACCAAATGGACGAGCTACTTGAGGAAATGAGGTGTAGACAGGGGATGTATACCCTTTTGTCCCATGCCTTTCTAGTTTAAAGTTTGTGATGGAGAGACTGGAGTGAGAGGAATGCCAGAATTTGAAGTTTGAGGATTTGGAAAAAGTGGTTGAGTTGGGTGAAGTGAGAAAACTGGAGGGTTGAGATTTGAAGATACTGGGTCCATATATGTGCAAGGTTGCAAGCATTTTAGAGCTTGTGCACAATATTTGTCGTGGTACCAGCACCATTGAGTTGGGTGAGAGGGAAGGGAAAAGTTATGCTTCGGAAAACTACTTGGCGCAGTATGTGAAGAAGCATAACTGTGGCTACAAGGCTGTGTACAGCGTTGTGCCCGTACCTTTGATGATACCAGCATATGCCCTGATGGTGTGGAAGATGGTGAGAATAGTTGGAAGAATGATGTTGATAATTTTGCTGTCTCTCACCCCTTGCATCGGGATGCCCTCTTTGGTTTCTCTTTCGTGAACCAGAGCGGGATCTGCGCCTTCGATCGCCAAACCCGTGCCCGTGTTCGCTCTGTGGTTCACACTGCAGCTTTAACCGCTGGATGTCGGCTTCCATCCTCGTATTGAAGCCTCAAGGTCTCTCGATAGGGAAGATGCAACCCTTGAATGCTCGGCCCGTTCGTCAGGGGAGCTCGCCGTGCCTCGAACCTGCGAAATTGATGCATTGTTAATTGGGCCGTGAGTTTCGCCGTTGCCCCAATTCACATAAGGACTTTATACAATTTATCTGCGGCTGCAGCAACCTCATCAATGCTCGTGGGGTTCGAGCTTAGGATTAAGGCCTAATTCCCTCAGGGACTCCTCTCATTAGAATTTTGGTGAGGAGAGGGCTAAAAAGTCCGATGTGAGCACCTTTTACCCTGATAAGGTCTTAAAAATGCGATAGAAAGGAAGTAGGACTCTTATCTCCCATTTCCTGAGTATTCAGAAGCTCTCTTAGGTCATCTATTTGAGACCTTTCATATGTATTGAGAAAAGCCTCATTCAGGCGGTCTAAAACATCAGCCTGTTTCCCGTTAATTAACACTTCCTTGAACTGAATAAAGGTACTTATGGGTAACCGCTGGATGATTGCTGATACTTTCTCCTGCTCAGTTAAGTTTTGTGGTTTAAGGAGGAGGGATGAGACTTCCAACGATGCAATTGGGTTTGGAAGATCATACACGGGAAGAGAGAGGTACGCATGTGGTTGACTATGCGCAGAGGGTTGGTCATGATGAGGTTAGGCGCTAACTGATGTCCTTAGTTAGTTTATCTGGTCCATTATAGACACTGTTTTATGTATATTTGTGCTAGTTGAATGAAGATGTTTACGTGAGAAGTAGCTGTGGCTGTGTGCACGTGTGTGTGTGTGTGTGTGTGTGTGTGTGTGTGTAAATTGGTCACTAGCACAGGAATATGAAGAAATTAAATATAATTGAGAAATAAAGGAAATTGTCCACTCGTAGAATATAGGGGATAATATTAAATTAAAATTGAAATGAATTATGATAATTGGAAGAATGATGTTTAAGATTACACCCGATATAAAAAAATGAACACGTGAATAAAAATAATGCTCGAGCGAGGTTTTGGGACGAAATTGACGCGTGGAGTCAGGAATGATTTTATCGTTTAAACTTATTTATTGATTGACGGGAGATTACTAAACTTTGGGCACCAATTTTATAGTGTATGGTTATCTATATGATTTATCTTGTTAATAAATCAGCCTAAATAGCGTTTCGAAAACCATAACCATAATTTTTTTTTTATCGAAGTTGTCTGCCGTTAGTTTTAGGCCTAAGTCGAACTCGAAATAAATTTTGGAATAATGACTTGGGCTTTAAGAAAGACAATTACACAAATATAAATATATTCATAAAATCAACGAATGTACAATGAGATAAGTAGGTTAGGTATACAATGTAAGATATTTTAACATGATTTACAGTAAAAAGATGCGAAGAGAATTGAAGTATGTGAAATTAATAAGGTGAATAATATATAATATAGTGTATTAATGTAGTGAATACTATAGTAAATAATATAGAGTATCTATGATGGATTGAATTGGGGCTGCAATGAGAAGTAAGTATAATTAGGATCTACTCTCGTATGGTCGTTTGCAAAGAATTGTGAGAGAAAATGGAATTAACTAAGTATGATTTGTTTGTAGGTAAATGAATAATTGTAGAAGAAATGATTACTGACCTTAATACGAAGAAATCTGTGAGTCGAGTGGGCGGAATAGTGTGCTATTTTGATCGAGCTGGGAACGTGTGTTTGTTTGTTTGTGTGTGAAATTTAAGAGATGTTGTTTGAAACAGTATACGTTAATTGAATTGACAAGTAAAATAAATGAATAAATTAATTATTAAGTTTAACATAAAATTATTTAATTTAAAAAAGTTGAAGTAAACTAATTGAAAGATTAAATTGACAAAGTTAAAGTAAAATACTTGAATGATTAAATTAACAAAGTTAAAATAAAATAATTGAATGAGTTTTATACATAATAAATGATGATATATATATTTAAGTTTCCCAGGAGGTTTTTATTATAGGAATGCCCAGAGGCATTGCTATACCCCAAATCTCAGTATATCCTTAATGTCACTGCTATTGAATTCACCGACACTGAGAAGGACTTGGGTGTAACAATCACTAGTGACCTCAAGTTCTCGAAACAGTGCATTGAGGCGGAGAAAAAGGCCCAAAGGATGCTAGGCTACATAAAGCACCAGATTGGATATCGGAACAAGGAGATTGTACTGTGATTGTCAACTCACTCGTTCGACCGCACCTGGAGTATGCCGTACAATTTTGGAGTCCTTTAGTTCCCAAGGACATCGCAAAATTGGAACGCGTGCAAGCCAGGGCAACCAAACTGATTCCCTCTATCAGACATAAAAGTTATGAAGATAGATTAAGGGAATTAGATCTGTTCACGTTGGAAATCCGTAAACTTCGTGGTCAGCTCATCGAAGTTTTCAAAATGCTTCGAGGGTTCGACAATGTTGACTACAGGGATATTTTCACACTTGTTGAGAGCAGAACAAGATATCACGGCTTCAAACTTGAACTGAAGCGTTACAACCGCGATCTGTGTGGAAAAATTTTCACCTACAGTATCTGCGTTAGTTGGAACGCACTTCCAGTGGAAGTTGTCAACAGTAAATCTGTTGACCAGTTCAAGGTAAGACTAGACAGGGTCTTGAAAAATGGCCGTTTGAGGACGTAAAGCATTTGAGCAGAGATGTGCCTGCTCGACTACTAATCCAAAGCTACCCTCATTGAATGGACCATAAGGTCTTCTAGGGTACTTTCTTTCCTTGTTACTCTTTGTTACACAGATACACACACACGCACACACACTCTCTCTCTCTCTCTCTCTCTCTTTCTCTCTCTCTCTCTACCCTTGTGGGCGATTCCCATGCACGAGGTTTGTAGCCCCTGCTAGCGACCCGCCTTCGCCCTAGTGTGAAGATATACTGCCAGCCAGGACGGGAAAACCACCACATCAGGATAGAGGCTGAGAAGTCTCAGATCTCCGAGAATTCAGTCGTTGCCCTGATGGTGAGGGGAAGTGACCTCTACCTCCGAGAAGGCAAAGTAGGCCCCAGCGAGAAAATTTTCAGCATGGTCATGGGAGCCAATGGACGACTGCGGATTTAAAACTCGCAGACGGGTCGTTGTAGGGATGCTCCCAAAAAGAGGTCCTAATGGGACAGCTCACTCAAGGAAAGTGACCTTGAACCAGCGCCTGTCCGAACTCTGTACGACGGAGGGGATCTTCTTTCTGAACCCTTACCGCACCTTTTACGGTCGAAACGACCTCTACCAAACGGACGAAGTGCACCTTTCATTCAAGGAAAAGGCTGTACTCTGTAACTTAATCCAGGATGTCTTAGAGCGGACGCAGAGGAGCGTCCGACCCAGAGTGAAGGCGGACGTAAGACAGTATGCCCGTGTATACCTGGAACGACGTTCTTATATGTGGCAAAGAGGGGTACTGCCACACAAAAGAAGCCAGGAAACGGAAGAGCGTAGGGAGTCCTACAATGGGAGACTCCTTTAAAGTTCTTTTGTTCAATGCGAGGTCAATCAGGGATAAGTTTCTTGAGCTCCGTGGCCTCGTAGAAACAGAGGAACCTGAGATGGTGGCCATAACGGAGTCGTGGATAAAAACCTCATGCCGAGAATTTGAAGGTGAATTCACAATTCCCGGTTACCAGCTCTTCCTGAAAGATAGGCTAGACAGAGAGGGTGGCGGTGTGATGTTGTATGTCAAGGATACTCGCAACTCGACGGATTGCAACATCGTATCAGAGCATGAACTACTAGGTGTTGACCTAGAGATAGGTCCTGCCAAATACAGGACCCTGGTGCTTTATAGACCTCCTGCCCAACTCGTTGAAAAGAACAGAGATCTGTACCAGCTACTAGGAGAACTTGTCGAAGAAAGAGTGTGTATCGTCATGGGTGATTTCTATACACAAGTTGATGAAAGAAGAACCCTGTGGCGAGAACGCGCTACTCCTGGAGTTCGCGAACAACGAGTTCCTGACTCATTAGGTGAGAGAGCCAATGAGAGGAGACATTATCCTCGACTTGGTTTTTGCCTCTGAGGATGACATCGTTGAGGACCTCTCAGTTGGCGAAGAGCTCGGTGGCAGTGACCACCGACTAATTAGATTTGTAGTCAAAGTCCCGAAGGCAGAGCCTGCACATAGTAAATGGAGGAAACTTGATTTGAGAACAGCAGAATTTGAAGCGCTACGCGCTAGACTGACTGATGCGAGGCTAGAAGTGTGCAAGGCTGTTGAAGACTCATGGAACAGTTTCAAAACCACATTCATGAGTCTTGAATCACGTTTCATCCCTCTGAAATGCCACCGTCGTTCTTCTGTTCAACCAAAGTGGTTTAATCGAGAAATCGGCCAACTGCTTAGGAAGAAGAGAAATGTGTACCGGCAATCGAAGATTTCGGGTGACTTTGGCGAATAACGGAGGCTAGCCAGGAGAGTGAAGTCCAACATAAGGGTAGAAAGCATTTTCTGCATCTGAGTGCTTTAATGTCCCCTCCTCATTCCTCAAAGGGCCAATCGTTCGACGAATTGCTTACGGCTGTTTATATATCCAAAAAAATCCTTGGTATTCTCTTTACAGAGTCTCGCCACTCGGAGTTCCTCAGACCGCTTAGCCGCCCTTATGCTAGACTTCACTCTCCTGGCTAGCCTCCGGTATTCGTCTAAGTCAACCGAGATCTTCGATTGCCGGTACACATTTCTCTTCTCGCTAAGCAGTTGCCCGATTTCTCGATTAAACCACTTTGGTTGAACAGAAGACCGACGGGGACATTTCAGAGGGATGAAACGCGATTCAAGACTCGTGAATGTGGTTTTGGAACTGTTACACGAGTCTTCAACAGCCTCGCACACTTCTAGCCTCACATCAGTCAGTCCAGCGCGTAGACCTTCAAAGTCTGCTCTTCTAAATCAAGTTTCCTCGATTTACTATGTGCAGGCTCTGCCTTCGGGACTTTCACTACAAATCTAATTAGTCGGTGGTCACTACCACCGAGCTCTTCGCCAACAGAGAGGTCCTCAACGATGTCATCCTCTGAGGCAAAAACCAAGTCGAGGATATTGTCTCCTCTCGTTGGCTCTCTCATCCATTGAGTCAGGAACTCGTTGTTCGCGAATTCCAGGAGTAGTGCGTTCTCGCCACAGGGTTCTCTGGTTTCCGAGTCAACTTGGGTGTTGAAATCCTCCTTAACGATACACACTCTGTCTTCGACAAGTTCTCCTAGTAGCTGGTACAGATCTCTGTCCTTTTCAATGAGTTGGGCAGGAGGTCTATAAAGCACCAAACCTGTTTTTGGCAGGACCTATCTCTAGGTCAACACCTAATAGTTCATGGTCGGATATGATGTTGTAATCCGTCGAGTTGAGAGTATCCTTGACATACAACATCACACTGCCACCCTCTCTGTCTGGCCTATCTTTCAGGAAGAGCTGGTAACCGGGAATCGTTAATTCACCTTCAAAATCTCGGCTTGAGGTTTTTATCCACGACTCCGTTATGGCCACCATCTCAGGTTCTTCTGTTGCTACGAGTCCACGGAGCTCAAAAAACTTGTTCCTGATTGACCTCGCATTGAACAGAAGAACTTTGAGGGAGTCCCCTAGTGTAGGACTCCCTACGCTCTTCCGTTTCCCGGCTTCTCTGTTTTCGGGGTCACACCCTTTTTGACGACCTCTGAGAAGGTTGTTTCAGAAATCACGGGCGTGGTGGCGCACGTCTGCTTTCGCTCTGTTTCGAACGCTCCTTTGGGTGCGTTCCAAGACATCTTGAATTAGGTTGACGAGAAGGCCTTGCCTTTAAAGGAGAGATGTACCCCGTCCCTTTGTTAGAGGTCGTCTCTACCGATTAAGGTACGATAGGGGTCCACGAAGAAGATTCCTTCTGCCGTGCACTGATCCGCCAACCTTCTGTTCACTGCGACGTTTCTCTCGTGAACGGTTCGTGATGGACCTCTTATCGGAAGCATTCCAACCACGACACGTTTGCGGGTTTTAAGGCCTATGTCATCCACGGCTCCCATCACCGTTTGGATGATCTTACCACTGAGGCCAACCTTACCTCCTCTGAGGTAGAGGTCGTTGCCACTCACCATCAGAGCAACAACTGAATTCTCAGAAATCTGAGCTTTCTCTGCCTCTACTCTGATGTTGTGGTTACCCCGTCCTGGCAGGCAGCTTACCTTCACGCTAGTGTTAAGGTAGGCCTCTAGCAGCGGCTGCAGATCCCGTGTTTGCGAGTCACCAATGAGGGTGACCTTCGGACACTTGGTCTCTGAAGAAGGGGTCTTCCCTTGTGGAACAGGCCTCCACTTTTCCTCTTTACTCCCCAAATTCTTATCCTTCTTTTTCTTATCCCCATTTTTCTTCTTGTTTATCTGTTTTTCTTTTATTTTTTGTTCTTCTTCTTTTGTTTCAACTTTTTTCTTTTTCTTCCTTTTTCCTTTCTTAATTTTCTCTTATTCTCTCGCCTCAGCTAGCTTAGCCTCCGATGATGCCGGAATCTCCGCTTGGGTATCAGGGGATTCCGAAACGTCAGTGGGCGGCGCCTCTTCTAGGCATCGAATCTGAGCTGCGTGAAGAACTTCGAGTTTCTCCAACTGACTTTCAAGGATTTTAGCTCTCTCCTCTGAGGCTCTATAGAGGTTTTTCAGGTTCTTCACCTCTCGCGTCATTATACAGGTAGTCAAGATACTTTCCGGGCTGCATTTTGAGTAGCAGCCCTTTGGAAAGTCAACGCACCACTTTTCTAACTGGCATATTGCACAGTTGTGTTTTAGACGAACAGGTGATTTCTTGCTTGTCATTTTGAGCGCTTTCTCTCTCTCTCTTTCTCTCTGAAAACTCGTGACCAATCAATGATAAAAAGGGGGGGTTGGTGAGTTCTCCCCACGTGAGTCACTCCCGCTTATCGATCGGATAGGTATCGGATCTTTCGGAAGGCACGCTCCATGTTCTGCTGTTCGTCCGACCGAGTCGTCAAACCTCGGCGTGCCGTGGCTCCCAACCAAGCAGCACTTACGATCCCCGAAGGGGTCATCTATTTCTCACCAGGTGAACAACGGATCAAGTCCCGTACTAAACTCCTACTAGTTGCCTTCACGACGGCCAAGATCTCGGAGCAGCATTCAATGGATATCCCGCCACACCAAGAGACCCGACCCAAGGCTTTTTATTGGCATGTGAACCAACCTGGGAACAAAGGGCCGTCACCTTGGACCGATGCTACCAGAGGCACCCATCAAAGGTCACCTGGAATGGTCAATAATTACGCGCCAGAAAAGGGGTTAACGGGGCACTACCCTCATCCCATTCATCGTGCCCCAACGCCTAGGACACATCTAGTCCTAGTCTCTCGCAACCAGTGAGCGTAGATTGGAGTTGTTTATAGAGGTTCCAAAGCCTCTGTTCTGACGCATGAGGTGGCTGCCAGGTCTTTATTAGTAGATATAATGAAAAAGTGAAAGAGAGACACGATAGGAGTAGGCTTTTTTTTTCTTTTTGTATACGTGGGAGAGATAGGATAAAAGTAAAAAAGGATAACCTTGTTTCCGACCAAATCGACCATGGAAGGTACCCCCGCAGACCCAGCTCGAAAAGTCAAAGGTACACACAAGCTCTCTTCCCACGTCAAGGGGGCGTCACTTCTCCCTCTACAGATATATATATATATATATATATATATATATATATATATATATATATTATCGTGGTATGACATTACATTATATCAATACCATATTATATCTATGAGGGAGGGACCAATAACTTGAAAGCCAACCGACAAATGGGACGGAAAACCACGAGTTTAGACGGGCTGAGTAGCGAGATAGTGCAACGAGGTCAGGTAAATTATTGACAATGGCAAAGCTCAAGGTTATTTAAAGAGGCATGTATAAAAATATAATTTATTTTACACAAAAATAATTGGAGAATTGATGGGTAAAATTACCTCAGAGAATTAACGGGCAAAATCACATCAGTAAATGAAAGGGAAATGGTAGTTATAAAAGAGACTATGAAGTTAGAACTTAAGGTATTACAGGAGGAGACTATTCAAATGTGGGGGGAAATTAACTCAATTGGATTACTGAAGGGGGAATAGGGGTTGGCTTACGGATGTCTTCTGCACGTGGGGTGTGGCCGTTCGGAACTTCTGAGCAGGAGGTTTGGAGTGATGACGGTTCTCCAAAAACAAGGGGAGGGGGTAACTTCCAGTCCAAGGGAGAGTATTTCGGCTACCCGAAATGAGAAGGGCTTCGAAAGTTGATGGGAGAAGTCGGGAAAATCACTCAGGGGCGATCGTTCAGTGGAATTACCTCCTGGCTCGGGCTTATTCCAAAATACAAAAAATAGACCAGCTATCCCTTTGCTTTGTTGCTAGCACTTGACTTGGAACCATGGGGAATCTTTTGGGGTCTGGGCGAGACTTCTCAACTCTGTGTCTCCTCATGGGAGTCAAACTCTATTTATGTTCGAGGCTCTCCCCGAGCGGGGTTAGCGGGAAACAGCTCTACTGTCGAAAGGCCGCGAATATTCTTGTAGACGCTATTCAAGTACACGTAAAAGTGAATGGTGGGGGACGTGGTTCGAGGCTACCGCTTGTGGAAGAGGGCGGTTAGGCTTACCAATTTAGGCCTACCTGGGCCGTCTGCAGCACATGGAAGTTCCGTCTGCTCAAGATATATATATATATATATATATATATATATATATATATATATATATATATATATATATATATATATATATATATATAAATATATATATATAGAGAGAGAGAGAGTGTGTGTGTGTGTGTGTGTAACAAAGAGTAACAAGGAAAGAGGGTACCTTTGGAATAGCAATCGAGCGGGCACATGGCTGCTCAATTGTTTTGCGTCCATAAACGGCCACTTTTCAAGACTTTGTCTAGTCTTGACTTGAACTGGTCAACAGATTTACTGTTGACAACTTCCACTGGAAGTGCGTTCCACTTACCGCAGATACTGTAAGTGAAAAAATTTCCACTCAGATTGCGGTTGTAACGCTTCAGTTCAAGTTTGAAGCCGTTATTGCCCGTTCTGTTCTCACTCAGTGTGAAAATATCCCGGTATTCAACATTGTCGAACCCTCGACGTATTTTGAAAACTTCGATGAGCTGACATCGCAGTCTACGGGTTTCCAGTGAGAACAGATCTAATTCCCTTAGTCTATCCTCATAACTTTTATGTCGGATAGAGGGAATCAGTTTGGTTGCCCTAGCTTGTACGCGTTCCAACCTTGCGATGTACTTTCGAAACGAAGGACTCCAAAATTGTACGGCATACTCCAGGTGCGACCGAACGAGGGAGTTGTACAGACAAAGTACTAATCTCCTTGTTACGGTATCCAAACTGGCGCTTTATGTAGCCTAACATCCTTTGGGCTTTCTTCTCTGCCTCGATGCACTGTTTCGAGAACTTGAGGTCGCTATTGATAGTTACACCCTAGTCCTTCTCAGTGTCAATCGATTCAAGACCAGTGCCCTTAAGGATGTACTGAGATTTGGGGTTTCGGTGGCCGATATGCATTACTTTGCATTTCCCCACATTGAAAGGCATTTGCCACCTGTCCGACTACTCCCCAATCCTTGGAAGGTCCTTTTGGAGGTGGGCAGTGTTTCCCTCATTTGCCACATTGATACCAGGTTTGGTGTCGTCGGAAAATTTAGAGATTTTGGCAACCACATCTCCGTTCATGTCGTTGACATGGATAATAAACAGTATTTGTCCCAGGACAGAACCTTGAGGGACACCGCTAGATACGGGTGCCTATTCAGAGGCCTATCCATTCACCACAACTCGTTGCCGTCTGTCACTTAGCCAGTTCTCTATCCAACCTGCTACCTTGCCGTCTCTGCCCTGCCCACGCACTTTCCGGAGAAGGCGGCGGTGTGGTACCTTATCAATGGCTTTTTGAAATTCAAGGTACGCAACATCCACCGCTTAGTCCCGATCATGCTAACTGAACATAAGGGGGAAGAATTTCTCAAGTTCGTCAGACATGACCGTTGCCTTCGGAAGCCGTGCTGGGAACTCTTCAGTAGCAGGTTTGACTCTAAATAAGACGTTATCTAGTCCATTATCATGCTTTCCATGAGTTTACCGACTATGACAGTCAAACTAATGAGTCGGTAGTTTGACGGATGGCTGGGGTCTCCTTTTTTGAAGATCCGAGTCACCTCCGCCTCACGCTAGTCTCTAGGAACGCATTCGGTCCGGATTGCATGTTAAAGATAGCGCACAGATGTGATATTTCATCGCACACTTCCTTCAATACCTTGGATAGAAACCCGTCCGGTCCAGGGGACTTATTCGTCTTTAGGTCAGCGATCTTTTTCTTTATTTCTCGTACGGTGAGGTCCATTGCCTCCAGCTTCCCCCCCCCCCACCCCCCGGAGTAGGAATCCGTGGGCTGGGAGATGGGACCACACTCTTCAGTAAACACTGAAGAGAAGTAATCATTGAGCAGGTTGGCATTTTCTGCATCTGAGTGAGTTAATGCACCCTCCTCGTGCACTAAGGGCCCAATCCTACGATGGATTGGTTTACGGCTATTTACATAGCCGAAGAACTCCTTGGCATTCTCCGTTCAGAGTCTCGCCACACGGAATTCCTCAGTACGCTTAGCCGCCCTTATGCTGGACTTCACTCTTCTGGCTAGCCTCCGGTACTCGTCAAAGGCACCCGAGATCTTCGATTGCAGGTACACATTTCTCTCCTTCCTAAGCAGTTGGCCGATTTCTCGATTAAACCACTTTGGTTGAACTGAAGACCGACGGGGAAATTTCAGAGGGATGAAACGCGATTGAAGACTCTTGAATGTGGTTTTGAAACTGTTTCACGAGTCTTCAACAGCCTTGCGTCAGTCAGTCCAGCACGAAGACCTTCAAAGTCTGCTCTTTTCAAATCAAGTTTCCTCGATTTACTAGTTGCAGGCCCTGCCTTCGGGACTTTGACTACAAATCTAATTAGTCGGTGGTCACTGCCACCGAGTTCTTCGCCAACAGAGAGGTCCTCAACGATGTCATCCTCAGAGGTGAAAATCAAGTCGAGGATATTGTCTCCTCTCGTTGGCTCTCTCACCCATTAAGTCAGGAACTCGTTGTTCGTGAACTCCAGGAGTAGTGCGTTCTCGCCACAGGGTTCTCTGGTTTCCCAGTCAACTTGTGTGTTGAAATCTCCAATGACGATACACACTCTGTCTTCGACAAGTTCTAGTAGCTGGTACAGATCTCTGTCCTTTTCAACGAGTTGGGCAGGAGGTCTATAAAGCACCAGGGTCCTGTATTTGGCAAGACCTATCTCTAGGTCAACACCTAGTAGTTCATGGTCGGTTACGATGTTGCAATCCGTCGAGTTGAGAGTATCCTTGACATACAACATCACACCGCTACCCTCTCTGTCTGGCCTATCTTTCTGGAAGAGCTGGTAACCGGGAATCGTGAATTCACCTTCAAAATCTCGGCGTGATGTTTTAATCCACGTCTCCGTTATGGCCACCATCTCAGGTTCCTCTGTTGCTACGAGGCTACGGAGCTCAAGAAACTTATTCCTGATTGACCTCGCGTTGAACAGAATAATTTTTAGGGAGTCCCCCAGTGTAGGACTCCCTACGCTCTTCCGTTTCCCGGCTTCTTTTGTGTGGCAGTACCCCTCTTTGCTACATCTAAGAACGTCGTTCCAGGAGTGACACGGGCATACTGTCTTATGTTCGCCTTCACTCTGGGTCGGACGCTCCTCTGCGTCCGCTATACGACATCCTGGATAAAGTTACAGAGTACAGCCTTTCCCTTGAATGAAAGGTGCACTCCGTCCCTTTGGTAAAGGTCGTTTCGACCGTAAAAGGTGCGGTAAGGGTCCAGAAAGAAGACCCCTTCCGCCGTACAGAGGTCGGACAGGCGCTGGTTCAGGGTCACGTTCCTTGAGTGAGCTGTCCGGCTAGGACCTCTTCTTGGGAGCATCCCTACAACGACCCGTTTGCGAGTTCTCAATCCGCAGTCGTCCACGGCTCCCATGACAGTGCTGAGAATTTTCTCGCTGGGGCCTACTTTGCCTCCTCGGAGGTAGAGGTCATTCCCACTGACCATCAGGGCAACGACTGAATTCTCGGAGATCTGAGATTTCTCAGCCTCAACCCTGATGTGGTGGTTTCCCCGTCCTGGCTGGCAGCATACCTCCATACTAGTGCGAAGGCGGGCCGCTAGCAGGGGCCGCAAACCTTGTGCTTGGGGTAACCCTCGGACATTTCCGTGCAGAAGTTTGAGGCTTTCCTTGCGGAAACGAACTCTCGGTTCCTTCTTTTTTCTCCATCTTATTTTTCTTCTTCTTTTTCTTATTCATCTTTTCCCCCCTATCTTCCTTTGTTACATACTCTTCTGTTTTTCTTCTCTTCCTCTGCCTCAACTTTCTCTTTTTCAGCTTCTACTTTATCTTCTGTTTCAACTCTCTTTTCTTCCTGTTTCTTTCCCTTCATTTTCTTTTTCTTTGAGAGTTTCTCCGTAGCATGCGGACCTAGCTCTGGGGGTAATACTGCAGATGCAGTGTTTAGTACAGGGCTTGACGTTAGCTCTGCTATTCTGACCTCTAGCCTGCGAATCAGTCCGGCGTGTTCTAATTCGAGGCGGTTTATTTTCTCCTCCAACTTCCTAGATCTTTCCTTGGAAACCATGCAGGTTTCTTTTAGCTCCTTGATTTGGCCGTTTAAAATACAGTCGGTGCAGGGACTGGCCGGGTGGCATTTCGAAAAATACCCCTCCGGAAAGTCCACGCACCACTTATCTATGTGGCATATTGCGCACGTGTATTTTAGAGCTCCTGGTCCTTTCTTGCCGGTCATTCTGAACACTTTCTCTCTTTAAATACTTTGCGACCAATCAATGATAAAAAGGGGGGTTGGTGAGTTCTCCCCGCCTATTGATCGGAGTCGTTTCGGAGTCTTCCAGAAGGCACGCTCCATGTGCTGCTGTTCGTCCGACCGAGTCGTCAAACCTCGGCGTGCCGTGGCTCCCAACCAAGCAGCACTGACTGTCCCCGAAGGGGCCATCGAGTTCTCACCAGGTGAACAACAACGAAGCACGCCCCTTACTAAACTCCTACTAGTTCCTTTCACGACGGCCAGGATCTCGGAGTAGCGTTCAATGGATATCCCGCCCCACCAAGAGACTCGACCTAAGGCTTTTTATTGGCCTGGCAACCAACCTGGGAACAAAGGGCCGTCACCTAGAACCGATGCTACCAGAGGCACCCGTCAACGGGCACTGGGAACGGTCAATAATTACGCGCCAGGGAAGGGGTTAACGGGGCACTACCCTCATCCCATTCATCGTGCCCCAACGCCTAGGACACCTCTAGTCCTAGTCTCTCGCAACACGTGAGCGTCGATTGGCGTTGTTTATAGAGGTTCCAAAGCCTCTCTTCGGACGCGTGAGGTAGCTGCCAGGTCCTTATATGTAGATAGAGGCAAAAAGGGAAAGAGTGACATGATAGGAGTAGGCTTCTTTTTTTTCTTTTCTTTTTTGTATAAGTGGGAGAGATAGGATGAAAGTAAAAAAGGAGAATGATAGAGTAGAAAAAGGAAGGAGTGACGCACTTAGTCTGGAATCTCGTTTTCGACCAAATCGACAAGGGAAGCCCTGCCAGGGGTACCCCCGCCGACATAGCTCGAAAAGTCAAAGGTACACACAAGCTCTCTTCCCGCGACAAGGGGGCGTCACCTCTCCCTCTACTTTCTTTATGAGAGAAAGAGAAAGAGAGAGAGAGAGAGGGGGAGGGGGAGGGATTTTTTTTTTTTTTAAGAGCTCATCTGGCGACTGCCTACTTGGGCATTAGTTGCCGTATTAAAACTAGCCTAGTTTTAGGCTACTTTAAAATAGAATTAGAGATAAAAAAAACACCCCAAAAAGGGGGAAAGGAAGCAAGCTGGTGCGTCGGGGAGAGGTCCCTCCGGCGCAGGAGCGTGAAACAAAAGTGAACAAAAAAACAAACAAAAACAAAAAACGCCAAAAAAAACAAAAAAAAACCTTGCTTAAATAATAGGGAGAAGTCCGGCCTTCCCCAAGAAGTCAGCAAGTCCAAAAGTCAATGTGCACGAATCTGAACCGAGCACAAGGGACAGGCGGTAGCGACCCCGCCCATCCCGGTACTGGGACAGGTATCGTGCGCGAAGATCACCCAGACTGGGACATTCGACAAGAATGTGCCGAACAGTCTGGGGGACGACGCAGTCGTTGCAATAGGGCGCAGGCGAGCGCTCCATCAGATAGCGATGCGTCACACGAGTGTGTCCGATTCGGAGACGACAGAAAGCAACCTGAAGCCGCCACGGCATTGGGGGATAGGTCCATGGAAACAGTCGCGGCGCAATGGCACGACACTTTAAGTTCCCTTCGACCGTCTCCCATCTTATTTGCCAAGCAGTCCGAAGAGCTGCCCGTATTCCTGCCATGTAGTCGGTGTGAGGAAGAGCGAAACGCTGGTCCGGTCGCAGAGTCCTCGCGGACTCTTTGGCGCCCTCATCGGCGCGCTCATTCCCCGCAATTCCTACATGTCCAGGAACCCAGCAGAAGATAATCTCGACATCTGCCTGGCTCGCCAAAACCGTGGCGTCACGGATATCGCGAACCAGGGGATGCGGAGATTGCAATGCCCCGAGAGCACTCAGGGCGCTTTGTGAGTCGCTATCGATCACAATCCGGTCTCCGAACCGGGCACGTCGCGTAATCTCCCGTACCGAGTGGTGTATTGCCACCAGCTCGGCCATGAAGACAGACGCAGCGCATGGTAGAGCCCGCTGACTTCAAACAGAGGGGATACGGCGTGGAAGCAGACCCCCTCTTGGGACTTGGAGCCATCCGTATACACTGGCACGGTTCCAGCGTGACACGATGTGTGCTCCAAAAAGGTCGAACGCAATACTCCCGGCGCAGTACAAGCTTTGGGAGCAGAGGCGTGGCGACAAATAGCCAAATGTGGTACCCTCCAGGGTGGCGTCCTGGGCAGAACCAGGGGCGCCACCGGCCCGAGAGCTATATCTACCTCTCAAAGGAGTTTCCTGGCCCTACACCCAAAGGGCTTAGGGTATGACTAGCGTCTCTCGGCAGCATAGGCACCATCGAGATCAGCTGCGGATGCAGTGAGAGCTATTGGCGACTGAGGGAGGCGCCGGGCTCGCGTGTACAGGCGAGCGATGCACTACACGCGGCGCAGAGCGAGTGGCATCTCCCCAGCATCGACCAACAGGCTCTCAATATGGAAAGTGCAGAAGACACCGGTCGCAAGGCGAAGGCCGGTGTGGTGGATCGAATCCACCTTCCGCAATAAACGCTCGGCTGCAGATGCATAAAACTCGCATCCGTAGTCGAGCTTCGAGCGAACAAAGGATCGATAAAAAAGTAAGGCAGTAGCCCTATCAGCGCTGAACGTCACGGAACGGAGAATGTCCATGGAGCGGGTACAAGAGACCCTAAGGCTGCGAATATGAGCCTCCCAGGTGAGGCGTCAGTCGAATACAAGACCAAGGAAACGGTGCGACTCAACCACACCAGGCGCACCCCATTAAGAAACAAATCTGGGTCGGGGTGAAGCCGTGGATGGCGGCAGAAGTGCACCACCTTAGTCTTGGCCAAAGAAAACCGAAACCTGTGCGCTTCGGCATAGCGAGAGACGCGGTTCAATGCCTGTTGGAGTCGACGCTCCAGAGTTGGCATCTGGGCCGCGCCAAAAGAGATCGATAGGTCGTCCACGTAGAGCGTAGCGAGAACATCTTCCGGCAGCACCGAGGTGATGCCGTTGATGCTCATGGCAAAGAGTGTGACACTGAGGACACTTTCCTGCGGAACACCCTCTTCCTGCTCCTTTGGGCCGGAGAGGGCTCCCCCCACCCGTACGCGGAATTGACGATCTCGCAAAAATTCACATATAAACATTGGGAGGCGTCCCCTCACCCCCATCGTGTGGAGAGTCTCTATGATACCGTATCGCCATGCGGTATCATAGGCTTTCTCCAGATCGAAAAAGACCGTGGCGTAGTGCTGTCTACGAAGGAAAGCCTCGCACACGGCATTTTCCAGTCAGAGCAGAGCTTCCGAAGTGGAGTGGAACTTGCGGAAGCCGGATGGCCTCCGCTGTCCAGGAAAAAGGCTAATGTAACATTTACCAATTTCTCCATCATCTTGCACACGCAAGAGGTTAGAGAGATTGGGCGGAAACCGGTCGGAGTAAAGTGATCTCTTCCCGGTTTGCGAAAGGCAAGCACAGTAGCGATTCGCCAGGAGTCTGGGAGAAGACCTTCCACCCAGATCCTGTTGAACAAATCTAAGAAAAAGGCCATGCCTCGCTCACCCAGGTGTCGAAGCATAGCGTATGGGACATCGTCCGGACCATGGGCGGTGTCCGCGCACGAAGCCAGAGCGGAACGCAACTCACTCACAGTAAACTTGTCGTTGAAGGGTTCTCCGCCTCTGGAGGTAAAGTCCAGCCGGCGGCCTTCCGCGACATCACGACGTGCATTGAATGCTGGCGGAGCAGCATCCCAGCTAGAGAATGCGGAAAAAGCGGTCGCTAAGGAATCCGCCACGGACGCGGGGTCCGAGATTGTGGTCCCATTCTCCTGTAGAACGGGAGGGGGGTCCTGCGAGAACTTGCCCCGAATCCTTTTGACTCGCTTCCACACCTCAGCTAAAGGGGTCTTCCCGTTAAGTGAAGACACGTATGCCCGCCAAGAAGAGCGGCGGGCGTGCTTCGAAATATACCGGAACCTAGCCCTAGCCCGACGAAATTCAGCGACAGTGAAATCGTTCGGGCGGCGCTTATAGCGCATGTAGGCATAACGCTTCTGTTTGAGGGCCGTCTCACACTCGGATGACCACCATGGGAGTGGTCGGCGTGCAAAACGGCCAGACGTCCTAGGAATAGTAGTCAGGCCCACGGCGATGAGGTTGCCGGAGAAGAACTCAACGGCATCATCTACCGACCTAAACTCCTCGACTGAGATAGAGAATTCAGTCATTTCCTGAAATGCAGGCCACCGCGCCCGCGCCAAGCACCACCGAGGTGGTCTCTCGAGCGGCAGTTGCCCTGAAAATGATATTTGAATGGGAAAGTGATCACTACCATGGAGGTCATCGACCACCCCTCAATCAAAATCAGGCTGTGCATCCGAAGAGCTCAAAGATAGGTCAAGGCAAGAAAATAAAGCGGTTCTCGGACAGTGAAGCTCTTCGATCAGATCGGCAAGGACTTGTCCCCTGGGATTTATGGAGTAATCTCCCCAGAGAGGATGCCTGCCGTTCAGATCTCCAAGCAAGAGATAGGGTCTCGGCAACCGTGCCACGACGCGGCGGAAGTCCCCCGCGTCGAAGTCAGCTGACGGTGGAATGTACGCAGAAATGATAGTATACCTCCTATCCAGGTGCAGCTGCACAGCCACTGCCTGAAAGGAGGTATCTAAAGAGAAAGAAAGAACGGAGACATCATGCCGGGTGTAAACCGCGCATCCCCCAGCCTGGCCATCCCGCGGTGGTGGGGTCACAAGAGCCTTATACCCCAGAAGGGCAGGCAGGGGGCACGCGCCTAGCATGGTCTCCTGCAAAACAATAGCTAACGGGGAACGGGATGAGATGAGCCTCCGAAGCTCCTCCCAGTTGGCCCGGAGTCCACAGCAATTCCATTGAAGGAATATGCCCTCCAGGCCTAGCTCGGAGGAGACGCGGGGGCCCTCCTCGAACTGAAGACCCTCACGGGAATGGCCGTACGCTTCCCGGGGGAAGAACCCCAGGCGCTGTTGGCCGGACAAAGCGCTAAAGGCGCTGTCGCCTTCGAGGACTTATTGGAGGAGGTTGGGCTCGCCATGCGAGTCTTTTCCTCCCTCCACCTCGAAACCTTAGGCGGGCGTTGCGGCTTCGGAGGCGGGGGGCCCTCTTTTCGAGGAACCACTGTCTCCGAGCCACTCGCTCCACCTCGGGGCGTGGGCGAAGGGGCCGAAGCTCCTTTGTTGCTGTCCTCCTTTCGAGGAACAGCTTTAGGAACCCCGGAAGATGGCCTAGCGACCATCTTCAGGGGTGTTGCCTCCTGTGAGTCTAACGACTCGGTGGAGGCGCGTGGCCCTTTCGCCTTACGGGAAACGGTCACGCTGGGGGAAGAGGGGGGAGCCCTGGTTTTAGCCGGGGCAGGGTATGAACCCTTTTTGCCGCCAGCTTTACCAGGGGAGCGCCCGGGTTGGGTAGAGCAGGCAGAAGGGCTCTGAATGGGCGCGGAAACAACCGTGCTCCGTGACCTGGATGGGCCAGGAGCAGAGGGTGCCTTTCTAACTATTGAGGCATATGACGTCCCAGGCAGAGCCGGGCGCGCCAGGACCAAGTCCTTTGCCTCGCGGAATGAGAGTCGATCCTGGGCCTGAACGGCCAGGATTTCTTTCTCAAGGAGATATGCACCACATTGCTTCGAAGAAGCAGGGTGCGGCTTTCCGCAATTGACACACTTGGCCACACACGATTTGGACTTATCGTGTGCGACCTTGGAGCAATTTACACAGACTTCGGGTGACCCCGACTTTGCACGTCTACATGAGCGATTCGTATGGCCGAAGCGGTGACAGTAATAGCACCGCCGCGGCAGTGGCACGAATGACTTCACGCGGTAGCGGTACCAAC
Source organism: Ceratothoa steindachneri (assembly GCA_963969495.1). NCBI lineage: Eukaryota > Metazoa > Arthropoda > Malacostraca > Isopoda > Cymothoidae > Ceratothoa > Ceratothoa steindachneri. Next base: position 31,153,761 of record OZ018333.1, on the reverse strand, counting down.
CGGCACGCACCGACTCAGGAAGCTTGTCACAGTCGAACGTGACGAAGTGTAGGGGTGGATCTCAAGGCCCCTCCCTGTTTTCTCATCACACCTGAGACCTTGACCGACCCATGGTCGGCCAGATCTAGGGTGATGTCCTCAATGGAGTAGTCAACGAGTTCCCTCGCATAAACTACTCCTTTCACAAAGTTCATGGTAGAGTGCGGCGTCACACTCACCGGGGTGCCATGAAGTGTCCGAAGAGCACTTATCTTGCCGCCTCAGCGGGATTCGCCGCATTCGCCAGAAGGCTCCCGTCCAAGAAACGGGTTACCTTCAGCTCTCTACCAATTGCACTAGCTAATCCTCTCCTCTGATGGATCATGTTGCCCTTGGACAACATGGTGCCATCAGTGGAGCGAATAACGAGGAAGCGTTTGAAGCCAGCGGGCTCGAAAACGGCAGGTAACCTGTGAATGAGGGGCCCCGATGTCATCGAGGCTCCGCCCTGTGCATTTTTGGTCTTTGTCATGGTCAGGAGCTCCGTACCCGAGGGGGCAGAGGGGCCGGATGTGCCGATCTTGGCTTGGTCGCTTGCCAAAGTGGCAGCAGGCCCATCCGTCCCCGTAGCCCCCGCGGATGGAGAGGAGCCCCGAGTCTTCGTCTTTTTGGTCTTTTTCGTCCTTTTCTTTTTTGGAGAGGAGGGCGTGGAATAAACCCGTTTCTCACCCCCGCCGGTAGAAACCCCAGGACAGATGGACCGGCCTCAGCCAGGTCCTTGTCCGAAATCGAGAAGGTCCTGGTGGTCGCAGGGGCATCATCCAGAGAAGATCCCTCCCCTCCTTGTAATGCCTGTGAATCCCCAGCCGTTTGAGGAGGACCTTGCATAGGGGCGGATTCGGGTTTGGTGCTTGGCGCTGAGCCCGGATTCCCCCCCATGGAAGGCCCTACCGTCTGAAGCTGGTTTTCCTCAAGGACCATGTCTATCACAGGAGGGGCCTCCAGTTGGCCATCCCCTCCCAGGACATCGCAAGTCCCCTTGGCAGCGTCATAAGTCTTTAGTGGGGAGGCACAGGCCTTGACCCCGGCAAGGTTTAATATTCTTGCCAGCAGGTCTTTTGAGGGAAGCGACCGAAGGTGCCTGGCTTCTCTCTCCCCCTAAGGGGGTTTGCCCTACCGAGCCGCTTGCACGAGGGGCGGTCGGCAATGGGCTGCCTGCTGGCTTTCTTGGCAGTCCCCTTAGAAAGCAAAGGAGGGACTGCCGCTGGAGATAGGGAGGTGCCCGAAAGCACCTCCAGAGAAGGGGGTGAGGGGAGTCCCCTACACCCGTAGGCGTAGGAGAGGAGTAAGCCTCCTCTCCGGTTAAAGAGGTATGGAGGGTCCTCTGGCCAAGCACAGGGAGGGGGACCTCCATCTTTTCTGTGCAGCTGCACGAGGGCGGCTCCGTTGTTTTAGGGGAATTAAGGGGAGATGTTTTTGTTTTGCATCATTGGGCATGGTGACCCTCTTTGTTTTACGGGACGCAATCGCTCACCACCTCTTGCAGTAGCCCGCACTTCAAGAGGTGCTTACAGGCCCAGCAGAGCCAGGCGCCGCCATTTGGGACCACCCCTCCCGCCTGGTGGCCTGGCAGTCCTTCGGCATGGCGGCTCCACCTTGAACACGGCGTAAAAAAGATAGATTTTTAAGACGAGAGGAAAAGCAATGTGAGGAAGGTATGGGTGGGGATGAAGCAGGTTGTTAAAAGCCAACCACCCCAGACCGGAGCCAGGGGTTAGGGGACATTGTCCCCTCCCTCCTCAGCCCCGATTCGGGACGATTGGCTGAGAAGAAGGTCAGCTTCTACCCAGTGAAATTAGAGGCTGACCAGAGAAAGTTGTGGGAGAGGTTGTATGAAAAGCGACGAGGTAGGAGAGAAATACAGGGTATCTGAAGGAAGGAAGAGAGGCTAAGCTGGGGCCGGACAGAGCGCTGGATCCCGTCAGCACGGCGGCCAGGATGGCAAATCGCCGCGCCCCTTCTTGCGGAGAGAGAGAGAGAGAGAGAGAGAGAGAGAGAGAGAGAGGTAACAAGGAGTAACAAGGAGTACAAGGAAAGTAAGTACCCTAGGAGACCTTACGGTCCATTCAAAGAGGGTACCTTTGGACTAGCAATTGAGCGGGCACATGCCTGCTCAATTGTTTTGCGTCCATAAACGGCCACTTTTCAAGACTTTGTCTAGTCTTGACTTGAACTGGTCAACAGATTCACTGTTGACAACTTCCACTGGAAGTGCGTTCCACTTACCGCAGATACTGTAGGTAAAAAGTTTCCACACAGATTGCGGTTGTAACGCTTCAGTTCAAGTTTGAAGCCGTGATTGCGCGTTCTGTTCTCACTCAGTGTGAAAATATCCCGGTAGTCAACATTGTCCGAACCCTCGAAGTATTTTGAAGACTTCGATGAGCTGACCAACGCAGTCTACGGGTTTCCAGTGAGAACAGATCTAACTCCCTTAGTCTATCCTCATAACTTTTATGTCGGATAGAGGGAATCAGCTTGGTTGCCCTGGCTTGTACGCGTTCCAATCTCGCGATGTCCTTTCGCAATGAAGGACTCCAAAATTGTACGCATACTCCAGGTGCGGTCGGACAAGTGAGTTGTACAGGCACAGTACAATCTCCTGGTTCCGATAACCAAACTGGCGCTTAATATAGCCTAGCATCCTTTGGGCCTTTTTCTCCGCCTCAATGCACTGTTTCGAGAACTTGAGGTCACTAGTGATTGTTACACCCAAGTCCTTCTCAGTGTCGGTGGATTCAATAGCAGTGCCCTTAAGGATATACTGAGATTGGGGGTTTCTGTGGCCGATATGCATCACTTTGCATTTGCCCACGTTAAAAGGCATTTGCCACGTGTCCGACCACTCCCCAATCTTCCCAAGATCTTCCTGCAGGCGGGCAGTATTTCCATCCTTTGCAACGTTCATACCAAGCTTGGTATCGTCGGCAAATTTGGAAATCTTCGCAACCATGTCACCGTCCATGTCGTTGACGTAGATGATAAATAGTAGTGGTCCCAGGACAGAACCTTGAGGCACCCCGCTAGTAACGGGCACCCACTCAGAAGACTGTCCATTTACCACCACCCGTTGCCGTCTGCCACTTAGCCAGTTCTCGATCCAGCCGGCTACCTTTCCGTCTATGCCAAGCGCTCGCACTTTCCGGAGAAGGCGGCAGTGTGGTACCTTATCAAAGGCTTTCTGAAAGTCTAGGTACACCACATCCACCGCCTTGTCCCGATCGTGCTCACTGAAAACGAAGTGGAAGAATTCCACAAGGTTCGTCAGGCATGACCGTTGCCTTCGGAAGCCGTGCTGGGAACTCCTCAGTAGCAGGTTTGACTCTAAATACGACGTCACTTTGTCCACCATGATGCTTTCCATGAGTTTACCGACTATCGAAGTCAGACTGATAGGTCGGTAGTTCGACGGTTGGTTACGGTCTCCTTTCTTGAAGATAGGAGTCACCTCCGCCTCACGCCAGTCTCTA
>OZ018333.1:30879324-31150052 GCA_963969495.1 Ceratothoa steindachneri | reverse complement strand
AGAGAGAGAGAGAGAGAGAGAGAGAGAGAGAGAGAGAGAGAGAGAGAGAGAGAGAGAGAGAGAGAGAGAGAGAGAGTGTGTGTGTGTGTGTGTGTGTGTGTGTGTGTAACAACAACAAGGAGTAACAACAAGGAAATAAGGTACCCCAGGAGACCTTACGGTCCATTCAAAGAGGGTACCTTTGGACTAGCAATCGAGCGGGCACAAGGCTGCTCAATTGTTTTGCGTCCCTAAACGGCCACTTTTCAAGACTTTGTCTAGTCTTGACTTGAACTGGTCAACAGATTCACTGTTGACAACTTCCAATGGAAGTGCGTTCCACATACCGCAGATACTGTAAGTGAAAAAATTTCCACACAGATTGCGGTTGTAACACTTCAGTTCAGGTTTGAAGCCGTTATTGCGCGTTCTGTTCTCACTCAGTGTGAAAACATCCCGGTAGTCAACATTGTCGAACCCTCGAAGTATTTTGAAAACTTCGATGAGCTGACCACGCAGTCTACGGGTTTCCAGCGAGAACAGATCTAATTCCCTTAGTCTATCCACATAACTTTTATGTCGGATAGAGGGAATCAGTTTGGTTGCCCTAGCTTGTACGCGTTCCAACCTTGCGATGTCCTTTCGAAACGAAGGACTCCAAAATTGTACGGCATGCTACAGGTGCGGCCGAACGAGGGAGTTGTACAGACAAAGTACTATCTCCTTGTTACGGTATCCAAACTGGCGCTTTATGTAGCCTAACATCCTTTGGGCTTTCTTCTCTGCCTTGATGCACTGTTTCGAGAACTTGAGGTCGCTAGTGATAGTTACACCCAAGTCCTTCTTAGTGTCACTCGATTCAAGAGCAGTGCCCTTAAGGATATACTGAGATTGGGGGTTTCTGTGGCCGATATGCATTACTTTGCATTTGCCCACGTTAAAGGGCATTTGCCACGTGTCCAACCACTCCCCAATCTTCCCAAGATCTTCCTGCAGGTGGGCAGTATTTCCATCCTTTGCAACGTTCATACCAAGCTTGGTATCGTCGGCAAATTTGGAAATCTTGGCAACCATGTCACCGTCCATGTCGTTGACGTAGATGATGAATAGTAGTGGTCCCAGGACAGAACCTTGAGGCACCCCGCTAGTAACGGGCACCCACTCAGAAACCTGTCCATTCACCACCACCCGTTGCCGTCTGCCACTTAGCCAGTTCTCGATCTAGCCGGCTACCTTTCCGTCTATGCCCAGCGCTCGCACTTTCCGGAGAAGACGGCGGTGTGGTACCTTATCAAAGGCTTTCTGAAAGTCTAAGTACACCACATCCACTGCCTTTTACCGATCGTGCTCACTGAAAACGAAGTGGAAGAATTCCACAAGGTTCGTCAGGCATGACCGTTGCCTTCGGAAGCCATGCTGGGAACTCCTCAGTAGCAGGTTTGACTCTAAATACGACGTCATTTTGTCCACCATCATGCTTTCCATGAGTTTACCGACTATCGAAGTCAGACTGATAGGTCGGTAGTTTGACGGAGGGCTGGGGTGTCCTCTCTTGAAGATCGGAGTTACCTCCGCCTCACGCCAGTCTCTAGGAACACATCTGGTCCGGATTGACATGTTAAAGATAGCGCACAAATGCCGTGATACTTCATCGCACACTTCCTTCAACACCTTGGATAGAAACCCGTCCGGTCCAGGGGACTTAATCGTCTTTAGGTCAGCGATCTTTTTCTTTATTTCTCCTTCAGTGAAGTCCAGTACCTCCAGCTTTTCCCCCGAGTAGGAATCCGTCGGCTGGGGAATGGTACCACTCTTCAGTAAACACTGAAGAGAAGTAGTCGTTGAGGAGGTTAGCATTTTCTGCATCTGAATGCTTTAATGTCCCCTCCTCATTCCTCAAAGGGCCAATCGTTCGACGGATTGGTTTACGGCTGTTTACATATCCAAAGAACTCCTTGGGATTCTCTTTACAGAGTCTCGCCACTTGGAGTTCCTCAGACCGCTTAGCCGCCCTTATGCTGGACTTCACTCTCCTGGCTAGCCTCCGGTATTCATCAAAGTCACCAGAGATCTTCGATTGCCGGTACACATTTCTCTTCTCCCTAAGCAGTTGGCCGATTTCTCGATTAAACCACTTTGGTTGAACAGAGGAACGACGGGGGCATTTCAGAGGGATGAAACGCGATTGAAGACTCATGAATGTGGTTTTGAAACTGTTCCAAGAGTCTTCAACAGCCTCGCACTCTTCTAGCCTCGCGTCAGTCAGTCCCGCGCGTAGACCTTCAAAGTCTGCTCTTCTCAAATCGAGTTTCCTTGATTTACTAGTTGCAGGCTCTGCCTTGGGGACTTTGACTACAAATCTAGTTAGCCAGTGGTCACTGCCACCGAGCTCTTCGCCAACAGAGAGGTCCTCAACAATGTCATCCTCAGAGGTGAAAACCAAGTCGAGGATATTGTCTCCTCTCGTTGGCTCTCTCACCCATTGAGTCAGGAACTCGTTGTTCGCGAACTCCAGGAGTAGTGCGTTCTCGCCACAGGGTTCTCTGGTTTCCCAGTCAACTTGTGTGTTGAAATCTCCCATGACGATACACACTCTGTCTTCGACAAGTTCTCCTAGTAGCTGGTACAGATCTCTGTCCTTTTCAAAGAGTTGGGCAGGAGGTATATAAAGCACCAGGGTCCTGTATTTGGCAGGACCTATCTCTAGGTCAACACCTAGTGGTTCATGGTCAGATACGATGTTGCAATCCGTCGAGTTGAGAGTATCCTTGACATACAACATCACACCGCCACCCTCTCTGTCTGGCCTATCTTTCTGGAAGAGCTGGTAACCGGGAATCGTGAATTCACCTTAAAAATCTCGGCTTGAGGTTTTAATCCACGTCTCCGTTATGGCCACCATCTCAGAGAGAGAGAGAGAGAGACATTGATGACTGAGGGAGGCCTCGGACTCGGGTGTAAAGATGCATAATGCAATGTACGAGGGGCATCTCCCCTGAATCGACAAGTAGGCATCGGTCGCCAGGCGGACACCGATGTGGTGGATTGAGTTCACCTCCCGCAAAAAAGGTTCGGATGTGGATGCAGAAAACTTGAACAAGACATAGAAATAGGATAGAAAAACAACGCATTAGCCGTATTTTATACCCCATCTGTTGATGCCTGCTTGGGCATCAGTCGCCGTACTCAGCCCAACATATTACTAGGCTATATTAAACACAAATAATTATATGTAAATAATAAATAAGGATAAAAAATGTCAAAAGCTAATAAAATAAAGGCAAGAAGTAAGCGCGCTCCGGTATCGGCACGCCCACCCCCGGCCCAGGAACAAGCAGCCGACAACAAACAGGCAAATCAAATGGAAAATCGTCAAGTCCACGAATCCGTCCTGCGTACAAGGGACCAGCGGTAGAGACCCCGCTCGTCCCGGTACCTGGAGGTAAAGTGCGCGGAGATCACCCAGACTGGAACATTCAACAAGAATGTGCCGAACAGTCTTGGGGACAATGCAGTCTTGAGGGTATTGTGCAGGCGAGCATCAATTAAATAGTGGTGCGTCCCGCGAGTGTGTCCAATTCGGAGATGACAGAAAGAGACCTGAAGACGTCGAGGCATTGGGGATGTAGGTCCATAGGAACAGTCTTGGCGCAATGGCACGCAACTTTAAGTTCCCCTCGGCCGTCTCCCATTTGCTTTGCCAAGCAACCAGGAGAGCTGCCCGTATTCCTGCCATGAGGAAGAGCGAAACATTGATCTGGTCGCCTAGTCCTCTCAGTCTCTTTGGCGCCCTCATCGGTGTGCTCATTCACCGCAATTCCTAAATGTCCAGGAACCCAGCAAAGGATAATCTCGACAAACCCGTGGGGTCACGGATATGCGAACCAGGAGATGCCGAGATTACAATGTTCCGTGAGTACTCAGGGCGCTTTGTGAGTCGCTGTAAATCACAAACCAGGCACGTCGCGTTATCTCCCGTAACGAGCGGTGTATTGCAGCCAGCTCAGCTGTGAAGACAAACGCAGCGGCCGGCACGGCCGCGTTGCTTCAAACAAAGGGCATGGCGTGGAAATCGCCCCACTATTGAGACCTGGAGCCATTCAAAAACACGGGCACGGTTCCAGCGTGACACGAGGTGTGCTCCAAAAAGGTCGAACGCAATACTCCCGGCGCTGTACAAGCTGTGGGAGCAGAGGCGTGGCGACAAATAGCCAAATGAGGTACCCTCCAGGGTGGCGTCCTGTGCAGAACCAGGGGTGCCACCGGCCCTAAACCCAAATCGCTTAGCGTATGACTGACGTCTCTCGGCGGCATAGGCACCGTCGAAATCAGCTACAGATGCAGTAAGAACTGTTGGCAACTGAGGTAAGCACCGGGCTCGCACCTTAGTCTTGGCCAAGGAAAACCGAAACCTGTGCGGTTCGGCATAGTGAGCGACGCGGTTCAATGCCTGTTAGAATCGATGCTCCAAAGTTGGCATCTGGGCCGCGCCAAAAGAGATCGAAAGCTCGTCCATGTAGAGCGTAGCGAGATCATCTTCTCGCTACGCAATCCGTGGATGACCTTTCGTGATGCCGTTGATGCTGAGGGCAAAGAGTGTGACACTGAGAAAACTTCCCTTCGGGACACCCTCTTCCTGCTCCATTGGGCCGAAGAGGGCTCCCTCCACCCGCACGCGGAATCGACGATGTCGCCAAAATTCACATATAAACATTGGGAGGCGTCACCTCGCCCCCATCGCGTGGATAGTCTCGGTGATACCGTATCGCCATGCGGTATCATAGGCCTTCTCCAGATCGAAAAACATCGTGGCGTAGTGCTGTCTACGAAGGAAGGCCTCGCACACGGCATTTTCCAGTCGGAGCAGAGCATCCGACGTGGAGTGGAACTTGCGGAAGCCGCACTGTGCAGAAGACAGATGGCCTCCGCTGTGCAGAAAAAGGCTAATCTAACATTTACCAATTTCTCCATTAACTTGCACACGCAAGGGGTTAGAGAGATTGGGCGGAAACCGGTCGGAGTAGAGTAAGCTCTCCCCGGTTTGCGAAAGGCGAGCACAGTAGCGATTCGCCTGGAGTCTGGGAGAAGACCTTCCACCCAGATCCTGTTGAACAAATCTAAGAGAAAGGCCATGCCTCACTCACCCAGGTGTCGAAGCATGGCGTACGGGACATCGTCCGGACCATGGGCGGTGTCCGCGCACGAAGCCAGAGCGGAACGCAACTCACTCACAGTAAACTTGTCGTTGAAGGGTTCTCCGCCTCTGGAGTTAAAGTCCAGCCGGCGGCCTTCCTCGACATCACGACGTGCATTGAATGCTGGCGGAGCAGCATCCCGGCTAGAGAATGCGGAAAAAGCGGTCGCTAAGGATTCCGCCACGGACGCGGGGTCCGAGATTGCGGTCTCATTCTCCTGGAGAACGGGAGAGGGGTCCTGCGAGAACTTGCCCCGAATCCTTTTGACTCGCTTCCACACCTCTGCTAGAGGGGTCTTCTCGTTAAGTGAAGACACGTATGCCCGCCAAGAAGAGCGGCGGGCGTGCTTCGAAATATACCGGAACCTAGCCCTAGCTCGACGAAATTCAGCGACAGTGAAATCGTTCGGGCGGCGCTTATAGCGCATGTAGGCATAACGCTTCTGTTTGAGGGCCGTCTCACACTCGGATGACCACCATGGGAGTGGTCGGGGTGCAAAACGGCCAGACGTCCTAGAAATAGTAGTCAGGCCCACGGCGATGAGGTTGCCGGAGAAGAACTCAACATCCTCATCTACCGACCTAAACTCCTTGACTGAGATAGAGAATTCAGTTATTTCCTGAAATGCAGGCCACCGCGCCCGCGCCAAGCACCACCGAGGTGGTCTCTCGAGCGGCAGTTGCCCTGAAAATGATATTTGAATGGGAAAGTGATCACTACCATGGAGGTCATCGACCACCCCCTAATCAAAATCAGGCTGTGCATCCGAAGATTTTTATTTTTTTTATAGAGCCCATCTGGCAACTGCCCACTTCGGCATAAGTAGCCGGAAAACACAGCCTAGAACTAGGCTACTTAAAAATAAAAATATGAAAACTTAACAATCGATATAAATTGGAAAAACTTAAGAATCAGGAAGCAATCTCCGGCAGCGGCGGGAGGTCCCCCTCACCCCGGTGCAGGAGAGTGCAACCTACAAACAAAACAATAACAAAAAAAGAACCTTAAATAAAGGGGAGAAGCCCGGCCTCCCCCAGAAAGTCAACAAGTCCACAAGTCAATGTGCACGAATCTGTCCCGAGTACAAGGGACAGATAGTAGCGACCCTGCCCATCCCAGTACCCGGACAGGTATCGTGTGCGAAGATCACCCAGACTGGGACATTCAACAAGAATGTGCCGAACAGTCTGGGAAACGACGCAGTCGTTGCAATAGGGCGCAGGCGAGCGCTCCATCAAATAGCGATGCATCACACGAGTGTGTCCGATTCGGAGACGACAGAAAGCAACCTGAAGCCGCCGCGGCATTGGGGGATAGGTCCATGGGAACAGTCGCGGCGCAATGGCCCGACACCTTAAGTTCCCTTCGACCGTCTCCCAACTTCTTTGCCAAGCAGTCCGAAGAGCTACCTGTATTCCTGCCATGTAGTCGGTGTGAGGAAGAGCGAAACGCTGGTCCAGTCGCAGAGTCCTCGCGGACTCTTTGGCGCGCTCATTCCCCGCAATTTCTACATGTCCAGGAACCCAGCAGAAGATAATCTCAACATCTGCCTGGCTCGCCAAAACCGTGGCGTCACGGATATCGCGAACCAGGGGATGCGGAGATTCCAATGCCCCGAGAGCACTCAGGGCGCTTTGTGAGTCGCTATAGATCACAATCCGGTCTCCGAACCGCGCACGTCACGTAATCTCCCGTACCGAGTGGTGTATTGCCACCAGCTCGGCCGTGAAGACAGACGCAGCGCCTGGTAGAGCCCCGCTGACTTCAAAAAGAGGGGATACGGCGTGAAAGCCGACCCCCTCTTGGGACTTGGAGCCATCCGTATACACTGGCACGGTTCCAGCATGACACGATGTGTGCTCCAAAAAGGTCGAACGCAATACTCCCGGCGCAGTACAAGCTTTGGGAGCAGAGGCATGGCGACAAATAGCCAAATGTGGTACCCTCCAGGGTGGCGTCCTGGGCAGAACCAGGGGCGCCACCAGCCCGAGAGCTATATCTAGCTCTCGAGGGAGTTTCCTAGCCCTACACCCAAAGGGCTTAGGGTATGACTGGCGTCTCTCGGCGGCATAGGCACCATCGAGATCAGCTGCGGATGCAGTGAGAGCTGTTGGCGACTGAGGGAGACGCCGGGCTCGCGTGTACAGGCGAGCGATGCACTGCACGCGGCGCAGAGCGAATGGCATCTCCCCAGCATCGACCAACAGGCTCTCAATATGGAAAGTGCAGAAGGCACCGGTCGCAAGGCGAAGGCCGGTGTGGTGGATCGAATCCACCTTCCGCAATAAACGCTCGGCTGCAGATGCATAAAACTCGCATCCGTAGTCGAGCTTCGAGCGAACAAAGGATCGATAAAAAAGTAAGGCAGTAGCCCTATCAGCGCCCCAAGCGCTGAACGTCACGGAACGGAGAATGTCCATGGCGAGGGTACAAGAGACCCTAAGGCTGCGAATATGAGCCTCCCAGGTGAGGCGTCGGTCGAATACAAGACCAAGGAAACGGTGCGACTCAACCACATCCAGGCGCACCCCATTAAGAAACAAATCTGGGTCGGGGTGAAGCCGTGGATGGCGGCAGAAGTGCACCACCTTAGTCTTGGCCAAGGAAAACCGAAACCTGTGCGCTTCGGCATAGCGAGAGACGCGGTTCAATGCCTGTTGGAGTCGACGCTCCAGAGTTGGCATCTGGGCCGCGCCAAAAGAGATCGAAAGGTCGTCCACGTAGAGCGTAGCGAGAACATCTTCCGGCAGCACCGAGGTGATGCCGTTGATGCTCATGGCAAAGAGTGTGACACTGAGCACACTTCCCTGCGGGACACCCTCTTCCTGCTCCTTTGGGCCGGAGAGGGCTCCCCCCACCCGTACGCGGAATCGACGATCTCGCAAAAATTCAGATATAAAAATTGGGAGGGGCCCCTCGCCCCCATCGTGTGGAGAGTCTTCATGATACCGTATCGCCATGCGGTATCATAGGCCTTCTCCAGATCGAAAAAGACCGTGGCGTAGTGCTGTCTACGAAGGAAAGCCTCGCACACGGCATTTTCCAGTCGGAGCAGAGCATCCGACGTGGAGTGGAACTTGCGGAAGCCGCACTGTGCGGAAGACAGATGGCCTCCGCTGTCCAGGAAAAAGGCTAATCTAACATTTACCAATTTCTCCATCAACTTGCACACGCAAGAGGTTAGAGAGATTGGGCGGAAACCGGTCGGAGTAGAGTGATCTCTCCCCGGTTTGCGAAAAGCGAGCACAGTAGCGATTCGCCAGGAGTCTGGGAGAAGACCTTCCACCCAGATCCTGTTGAACAAATCTAAGAGAGAGGCCATGCCTCGCTCACCCAGGTGTCGAAGCATGGCGTACGGGACATCGTCCGGACCATGAGCGTTGTCCGCGCACGAAGCCAGAGCGGAACTTAACTCACTATCAGTAAACTTGTCGTTGAAGGGTTCTCCGCCTCTGGAGGTAAAGTCCAGCCGGCGGCCTTCCGCGACATCATGACGTGCATTGAATGCTGGCGGAGCAGCATCCCGGCTAGAGAATGCGGAAAAAGCGGTCGCTAAGGATTCCGCCACGGACGCGGGGTCCGAGATTGCGGTCCCATTCTCCTGGAGAACGGGAGGGGGGTCCTGCGAGAACTTGCCCCGAATCCTTTTGACTCGCTTCCACACCTCAGCTAAAGGAGTCTTCCCATTAAGTGAAGACATGTATGCCCGCCAAGAAGAGCGGCGGGCGTGCTTCGAAATATACCGGAACCTAGCCCTAGCCCGACGAAATTCAGCGACAGTGAAATCGTTCGAGCGGCGCTTATAGGCATAACGCTTTTGTTTGAGGGCCGTCTCACACTCGGCTGACCACCATGGGAGTGGTCGGCGTGCAAAACAGCCAGACGTCCTAAGAATAGTAGTCAGGCCCACGGCGATGAGGTTGCCGGAGAAGAACTCAACAGCGTAATCTACCGACCTAAACTCCTCGACTGAGATAGAGAATTCAGTCATTTCCTGAAATGCAGGCCACTGCGCCCGCGCCAAGCACCACCGAGGTGGTCTCTCGAGCGGCAGTTGCCCTGAAAATGATAATTGAATGGGAAAGTGATCACTACCATGGAGGTCATCGACCACCTACCAATCAAAATCAGGCTGTGCATCCGAAGAGCTCAAAGATAGGTCAAGGCAAGAAAATAAAGCGGTTCTCGGACAGTGAAGCTCTTCGATCAGATCGGCAAGGACTTGTCCCCTGGGATTTATGGAGTAATCTCCCCAGAGAGGATGCCTGCCGTTCAGATCTCCAAGCAAGAGATAGGGCCTCAGCAACCATGCCACGACGCGGCGGAAGTCTCCCGCGTCGAAGTCAGCTGACGGTGGAATGTACGCAGAAATGATAGTATACCTCCTATCCAGGTGCAGCTGCACAGCCACTGCCTGAAAGGAGGTATCTAAAGAGAAAGGAAGAACGGAGACATCATGCCGGGTGTAAACCGCGCATCCCCCAGCCCGGCCATCCCGCGGTGGTGGGGTCGCAAGACCTTTATACCCCGGGAGGGCAGGGAAGGGGCACGCGCCTAGCATGGTCTCCTGTAAAACAATAGCTAACGGGGAACGGGACGAGACGAGCCTCCGCTGCTCCTCCCAGTTGGCCCGGAGTCCACGGCAATTCCATTGAAGGAATATGCCCTCCAAGTGTAGAAGACCCTCATGGGAATGGCCGTACGCTTCCCGGAGGCAGAACCCCGGGCGCTGTTGGCCGGACAAAGCGCTGAAGTCGCTGTCGCCTTCGAGGACTTATTTGGGGGAGGTTGGGCTCGCCATGCGAGTCTTTTCCTCCCTCCGCCTCGAAACCACCGTCTCCGAGCCACTCGCTCCACCACTAGGCGTGGGCGAAGGAGCCGAAGCTCCTTTGTTGCTGTCCTCCTTTCGGGGGACATTTTAGGAACCCCGTAAGATGGCCTGGCGACCAACTTCAGGGGTGTTGCCTCCTGTGAGTCTAACGACTCGGTGGAGGCGCGTGGCCGTTTCGCCTACGGTTTTAGCCTGGGCTGGGTATGAACCCTTTTTGCCGCCAGCTTTACCAGTGGAGCGCCCGGGTTGAGTAGAGCAGGCAGAAGGGCGGCTCTGAATGGGCGTGGAAACAACCGTGCTCCTTGGCCTGGATGGGCCAGGAGCAGAGGGTGCCTTTCTAACTATTGAGGCATATGACGTCTCAGGCAGAGCCGGGCGTGCCAGGACCAAGTCCTTAGCCTCGCGGAATGAGAGTCGATCCTGGACCTGAACGGCCAGGATTTCTTTCTCAAGAAGATATGCACCACATTGCTTCGAAGAAGCGGGGTGCGGGTCTTTGCAATTGACACACTTGGCCACACACGATTTGGACGTATCGTTTGCGGCCTTGGAGCAAATTATACAGACTTCGGGTGACCCCGACTTTGCACGTCTACATGAGCGATTCGTATACCGAAGCAGTGACAGTAATAGCACCGCCGCGACAGTGTTACAAATGCTTTCACGCAGTAGCAGTACCAACTGGCACGCACCGACTCAGGGAGCTTGTCACAGTCAAACATGACGAAGAGTGTAGGGGTGGGTCTCAAGGCCCCTCCCTGTTTTCTCATCACATGTTCGACCTTGACCGCCCCATGGTCGGCCAGCTCTAAGGTGATGTCCTCTATGGAGTAGTCAACGAGTTCCCTCGCATAAACTACTCCTTTCACAAAGTTCATAGTAGAGTGCGGCGTCACACTCACCGGGGTGGCATCAAGTGTCCAAAGAGCACTTATCTTGGCCGCCAGAAGGCTCCCGTCCGAGAAACGGTTCACCTTTGGCTCTCTACCAATTATACTAGCTAAAGCTCTCCTCTGATGAATCATGTTGCCAACAGTGGAGCGAATAACGAGGAAGCGTTTGAAGCCAGCGGGCTTGAAAACGCCAGGTAACCTCTGAATGAGGGGCCCCGATGTTATCGACGCTCCACCCGGCGCACTTTAAGTCTTAGTCGGGGGCTCCGCACCCGGGGGGGGAGAGGGGCCGGATGTGCCGATCTTGGCTTGGTCATTTACCAAAGCAGCAGACCCATCCGTCCCGCCAGCCCCCGCGGATGGAGAGGAGCTCCGAGTCTTTTTAGTCTTTTTTCTGTTTTTTTCTTTTTAGGAGAGGAGGGTGGGGAATGAACCCACCTCTCCCCTCCACCGGCAGGAGCCCCCAGGCCAGATGGACCGGCCTCAGCTAGGTCCTTCTCTGAAATGGAGAAGGTCCTGGCAGTCGTAGGGGCACCAGTCGGAGGAGATCCCTCCCATCCTTGTACTGCCTCAGAAACCCTAGCCGTTAGAGGACCTTGCATAGGGGCGGATTCGGGTTTGGTGCTTGGCGCCGAGCCGGATTCCATCCCATGGAAAGCCCTACCATCTGAGGCTGGGTTGCCTCAAGGACTATGTCTATCTCAGGGAAGGCCTCCAGTTGGCCATCTCCCCCCCAGGACATCGCAGGTCCTGGTGGCAGCATTGTTACTAGTCACGTGTGGGTATGCACAGGCCTTGACCTCGGCAAGGTTCAATATTCTTGCCAGCAGGACTTTTGAGGGAAGTGACTGAAGGGGCCTGGCTTCCCTCTCCCCCCTAAGGGGGTTTGCCCTACCAAGCCGCTTCAATGGGGAGCGGTCGGCTATGGGATGCCTGCTGGATTTCTTGGCAGTCCCCTTGGAAAGTAAAGAAGGGACTGCCGCTGGAAACAGGGAGGTACCCGAAAGCACCTCCAGAGGCAGATCTCTATGTGCATCGAGTCGCCCACTATTACTCTCTAGTGTAGCCATGGTAAGTGAAAAAAGTCTCCATAGGATCACAAAATTCCAGAATATGATAATTTACCTAGCCCATAGGTTTGAGCAAGTTACAGCCTTGACAACTTAGCCCACAATTCAAGAGAAATTGGCATTGAGCTTTCACCAAAACCTTTTGTGCTGAATTCAAATATAGGGGATAAGACGTGGAAATTAAGTGCCTCCTGGGACTTGGATCCATCAATATAAACTGGCATAGATCCAGTGTGACACGAAGTGCACTCATAAAAAGGCCAAATGCAATACTTCCAGCGCTGTAGAAACTTTGGGAGTAGAGGCATGATGACAAATATTCAAAGGTGATACCCTCCAGGGTGTCATCTTAATCAGAACTAGAAGCGCCAGCAGCTGAGAGCTACATTGAGCTCTCAAAGAAGTTTCCTAGTCCTAATCCCCAAAAGGTTATGGTATGACATGACCCCAGCATTGACAAGTAAGCTCTCAATAGGGGATGTGTGGAAGACACCAGCCACCAGGTGGAGACAGGTGTGGTGGATTGAGGCCACCTTCTGTAATATACGCTTAGCCATGTTAACAAATATTCAAAGGTGGTAGGTACCCTCTAGAGTGGCATCAAGGTCAAAAACAGAAGTACCACTGCCCTAAGAGCTACACCAAGCTCACAAAAGGGGATTCGAGACTTGGGCATAAGTAAAAAATAACCAGTAGGCAGGCTTACCACAGTGCTCTACATGGAGAGGGTCTGTGTCAGTGAAGTAAGAGCTTATCCCCGAGTGGCGCCAGTGATCCTACACCTGTTATACTCTAATAACCACAAAGTGCCCAGGCAGCACCACCCAACCAAAGGTGTACCATGACCTGGGATGCTGAATAACTCCTTAAGGACGGAAATAACTACTCCTGCCTTAAATGACGTATGGATGCAGCCTAAACTTATAGGGGACAAGTCCCCCAATGGACAGACCAATTGACCAGGAAGAGCCGAACTGGCCTATCATATTGAAGTAGCATGTTACCACCTAGAGGGTGCAACTCAGGAGGGAGGCTCAACTTCCAGAAGGGGGATATGAGGAATGTTTCTACGTACGATCAGCTCAGGGAAGGGCATCGTCCCCGGATGAGATAGCAGGAATAAGTGACATGGGGGAAACTGTAAGAATGCATTAATGATGCCTAAATAAATAAGGTAATAAATAAATTATAATTAATACATAAAGGGGGAGGGAATAAGGAAAAAAATCCAGTTGTTAACACAAAAGTGAGGACTCCTCCACTCCACGAAAAGGCAGGAGTCCACCTGCATTCAGCCGCAAAAGTTTCTGCAGGTGAGGAGGGGGGGGGGCTACAACTATCTAAGCCTTTCTTGTGGGAGTTGTAGTCCAGGAGGGCAGCAGTTCTCTTGTGGAGACCTCTGGGAAAGACTATTCCCTGTGATGTGATTCCTGAGTGTTGCTAGGTTTGACTGAAGTGAACCCAAGGACTACAAAGTCAGCAGTCGGGTTAATAACCAAGGTTTATAAAGTCAATGAGATATAAAATTAAGATTTATTATGAAATTTAAGCATTCTATAAATAATGTTTATTATATACTTTAAGTACTCTATAAATAAAAGTCCTTATATGCTTTATAAGCTCTATACTATAATGGTAAGAAATCAAAGAAGTGCTTAAGTGTGTGATTTCATGGTCCAAAGAGATTTAAGTATATTTTGTATATATTCACTTGCATACAGGTTGCCTATAAACACAGGGAAAACAATCTTATGCAGTTACAAAACTTGTTACAGTGGCTTTAATAATTGATTAAAAATTTCTTTTTATGTGAGAAAATTAATTGCATTTTTTTTTATGAGAAAACTTGTTACAATCATTTAATGATTTTTGTTTTGGGGGGAAGAGAAAACAAAAAATCATAATTAACATTCATGACTGGGAACAAACTATTTCCGTTTTTCTAAAAATTACTTAAAATATTAATTCTAAATAATTCAAATTACTACATTTTGTTCTTGTGAGAGCAATACACAAGAACAGCAATGGGTGGATTGTGGCAACCAAATCCATTTGTATGGTTGGTAGCAATGACTTTTATTATTAAAAAATATTTTTATTGCCTTTTATCTGCACTGTAATGTTGGGTGTATGTTGCATTGTATTGTCATGGATATGATCAGCCTAGAACATGGCAGTGTGAGACCATTTAGCTGAGAGTAGTCACTGTCTGCATTAAGTCGGTCCTGTTAGCATTAAGCCAATACTGTCAACATTAAACCAGTACTGCTATCAGTATTAAGTCAATAGTATTAGCAGAACCCATACTATCAGCATTAAGTAGCCACTGTCAACCTTAAGCTTGTACTGTCAATATTAAGCCACCACTGTTAGCAATAAGTCAATAATGTCAACAGTCTTAAGCTGGTACTGTCAACATTAAGCCAGTACTGTCAATATTAAGCCACTACTGCCAGCATTAAGTTGTTAGTCAACATTAACCCCTTAACAAATTTATTTTTTTCATAAATACATAGCAAAATATACCCTTTTTTTTGCCTTTTTATACTTAAGTTGCCTAGGAGTAATCAAAAAAATTTGAACAAAAAGAAATTTATTTCACATAATTATTTAATAAATAAAAATGTCATCAAAATACAAACGTATATATACATATCCTTTAAAAAATTACAATTCAGCTGTAACTTATAAAATTTTAACACTATAAGCGAAAGAAAGTTGCTAAAAAATATTGCCTTCTGTAGAGCATGTAAAGAAAGAAAAAAATTTCAGTTTTGACCAATTAAAATAAGTACATAAAAAAACTAGGTAAAAAGTGCCTACACTTTTTAAAATTTAATTTAGTATGATATATTTCGAAGCAAGGTACAACGCATAGGCCTACATCACATTCTTTACACATATATCTTGATTCACGTCATACTTTTTTCCCAAATGCATTTTTCTTACATGCACAAATGCAGCATTTTTTCTTCTTTTCAGTTGCTGGGACATTAGCTGGGAAATGACGTTCTGAAAGTCTAAGAAGGGTCGGACTTGTGCTTGGGTGACCTTTTGTGACTGTAGAATATAATTTGTACTTTGCAACAATCATATCAATAAGCTGCAATCTAAAAGTCAGTGGATATAGATTTCTTCCAGTTTTCCTGTAGAGAATATAATTATTCCAAACTGACATTTCTAACAGATGAGAAAATAATATTTTCTAATAATATTTTTTCCCACATTTCCTCATTACTGGATATGATAAAAGTTACTTATCTGCACAAATTCATGTCCTCATCATCTAATAAATATTGCTCATTGTTATGGGTTCATTGAAGAAAGGATTGAAAAATGCAAAAAATTAAGATGCACAACTCTCCTCATGACAGTCTTTGAGACACTAATTTGTCTGATATATATCTAGCAATGAGCCATCAGTATATTCAAAGCCTCGCCCATTCAGCTTAGTAGACAGTTGACTCATATTCAAAGCTGAAAAAACAAGGCAAGCTAATATACGTTTGTATTAAAATGACCCCCAAAATTTGTGATGAATGTAAAAATACATTTGTGTCTAAAATGGGCTATATATAGGAAACCGTGTATATATATATATATATATATATATACGTTTAAATTCGTTAAGGGGTTAAGCAGATACTGTCAACATTAGGCTGGTAATGCCAGTATTAAATTCTTTTAATTTAGATTTTGTTAATCTTAACCCCACCCACCATGAGCGGATTCATATGATGGAGAATTTTGTTGTTAGACACTTTATTTGGCTGTATGTAGGGCAGGAAGAATACCTATATAAGTAGGGTGGGTTTGAAACAAGTATGGCCTTATCGATGGAAATTTGTATGATGATTGCCAATGTCAGAGAAGTGCAGTGAGGTGTTTCAAGTTGTTTCAGTTAAGTTTGGTGAATTGTGATGTTCAGGGCAGTGTATTAGTAGTAGTGTTGAAGAGATTGTGGGTGGGAATGGAAGAGTTGTTCAGGATGAATTGGTGACTGAAATGGGCTCAGATGAAGCAGTCTTGAATTCCTTATGTTGTGATGAGATGATGGTCGTGCTCAAAGTAGTTCGGAGGGCATGGAGCGGAAGATATACATAGGTCAGTCAGCATATATTACATTTTGTTAATGCATGGTGTGGGAAGGAAGCTGAGGAAATGCTGGTATTTTGAAGGGGATATTTTTTCTGAGATGTGTGTGTGTTCTGAATTTTATGACCTGAATGAAGGTGAAGTATAAGTGATGATTAATGATGAATTCTTTGAGCTCCCTTTGTTCATTGCGTATGTTTTAGGTTGTTGTAATATATTGAGTGCATCAGCGATATATTTTGGTACTTAGGGTTGGTACAGGTGTTATGGGAGGTATATTTGGTGGATGTAAGGAGGGAAAGAGGGAGGTTCTTTCCAGAATCAAACACTCTTCACTGATGGGTTTGACCTGTGTTCAATTAAGAAGTTACTTTTGGATTTCTGAATATTTGGGGTTCCCAGGGATAATAGATTTTATGTATTGAGGGATGTTGGGTTTTATTACCATACCTTTTAATGCCACTGGCAGTGTTCCCAGTGTTTGGTGCTGCATTATAACCTGGGTGCATTCATAATTTTCCAGTGGAGATACTTGCTCATCCTGTTAGGAAATTTTAATATAGTGCTTATCCAAAAGCAGGGTCTCACATCTAGAGATCAGGTAGCTCATGCTTTCTGTTTCAGCAAGGCAGAACCTTATGCCATCCTGGCCATTTTCTTAAAGTTCTTTATGCTTTCTCATATGTTGCTGAAGGTGAATCCGTTGAGCTGCTTGATAAGGACAAGAACTGCATTTGAAAGGTTTCTCCCCTATGTGGGTTCTTTCGTGTTTCTGAAGAGTCCCTATTTCTGCCGCATGATAGGAACAGTATTGGCATTTGAAAGGCTTGTCACCAGTGTGGGTTCTTAAATGCATCGCAATCCTAGTTTTTCTTGTAGTCTCATATGAACAGGAACTGCATTTGAAGGGCTTCTCACCAGTGTGAGCTCTTTCATGTATTTTAACAGCCCCTTTTTGCACTGCTTGATAGGGGCAGTAACTGCATTTGAAAGGTTTCTCCCCAGTGTGGGTTTTTTCGTTTCATTGTGCAATGCTTGATAGGGACAGGAACTACATTTGAAAGGCTTCTCCCCAGTGTGAATTCTTTTATGCCTCTGAAGAATCCACATATTTGCTGATTGATAGGGACAGGAACTACATTTGAAAGGCTTTTTCCCAGTGTGAATTCTTTCATGTCTCTGAAGAGTCTTCATATTTGCTGATTGATAGGGACATGAACTGCATTTAAATGGTTTCTTGAGAATTTGACTTTGGTCACATGGAGGCGGTTCAGAATTAGTTTGCAACAGTTTACCCATTAGGCCATTTGAATGTGGGTGTTCTATCTGCAAATAAATGATGCAGTTAGTGGATCTGATGTGCAGCAATCCCAGCTTATAGGAAAGAGGTTAATGATGAATTTTGTTATAATGACAGACAAATTCTTGGAAAAGAATCGGTTCTTATAAGGGGAGGAAGAATCCCCATGTTGCCTTCCAGCATGCCATAAAAGTTGACTGAGTCATATTAGAGGGCGCTGTCCATTGAAACAGTGCACCGAAAAGTTTAGTTCCTGCAAGTGTAAAATGCAATGCGGTTGCTGATACTGTAGAACTAGTGATAGTCTGCCTCCCCTCCCCCAAATGTCTAATCCCTTTCTTCTCTTCCAGGATGAATGGATTGTAGATGAAGATCAGACACCCCCCGGGTGGGATCCTCAATAGATATCTATCGTACCTCCCATTTATCTTTGTATCTTTCTAAGGCATATGATTTGAAGTTACAAGACTTTGTAATAGTGTTTGAGTAAATGAAGAGTGAATACATGTGATTTGATATCAATTAAGTTAGGAAAGTGTTTGAATTGATAGATAGAAAGAAGAGGTAAGAGTCAGTGTGAATAGGTGTGTGCGTATGTATGTTGGTGTTAATGATGTTTAAGTGTGGCAGTGAATTAGTGATTGTAGATGACTTCTCATTTCCATCTCCTTGGTACCGGCAAAACAGTCAATCAACATCTGGCTTTGAGCAGGCAGCAGCAGCAGCCAGCCTTGACCCTCACTCATTGCTATGATGATTGAAAGGGACCGTCCTGAAGTGTGGGTCTTTGAGAGTGCTTCCAGTCAGTCTCCAACACATTGAGTGAAACCTGTGTGTCCCAGTTCCCTGAGTGTGACATGCTTTGGCCAGTCTGGAACTCACACATCTCAGTCCCTTAACCCATTAATGCTTAAAGTCGATCAGTTCACCCAATTTATATGAAATTTCATAGTTATGATAAAAAGAAGGGTAGTAATAAATGTGCAAAGTCTCATTGAAATACATTTCTTAGTTATGAAAATATTAGGTGTCAGTTTAAACGGACACTTGCCATTCAATGAAGAGAAAAATAATCATACCTCAAAATCTACATACGTAAAAATAACAGGATTTTATTTTGCTTATAACTAAAGCATTTTATTGAATATGTACTATAATTCTTTTGTATGATATACAACTACAGAAAGTTTTACCAATATTTCAAGAAAACTTGCAATGTTTCTATTATTTATTGTACATGGTATGCTTTGAAGCATTTTGGGTGAAGCCCAAAATCACATTTTTCACACTGAAAGTGACTTTTCCCAGCGCAATGTTTACATTGTCTTTTCTTTTCTATATATACTATCCAGTGCCCAATATTATCATAGCGACCAACATTAGCAAGATGCGAAGACACCTTTTTACCTTGAAGCTTGGGAGTGCCGTGGGTTTTCATGAGAGAAAGGGTTAAGTTCTCGATAAATTGAAACAAGTTGATTGAATACCCAACCTTGTTCATGAGAATGCATGCATTGTTAACTGTGACAGATAACATATAGGAAAATATTGGCCACCACCATTTTCTTTGATGTATCCGAATTCTGTATGTGCTAACCATTTGGTCCATCTGGTCAACAAAAGCCATATATTTGTTATAATGTTGGATGGCTTCAGGCTGTTGCACTTTCATATATTTCTTTTCCATCCTATGCCATCTTTCTGTAGATCCCATTTTGTTTGTTTCAAAGTTTGACACTAAGATGACATCATTATTGTCTTTCCATTTTACAACTATCAGGTTATCTGATACCCTAAAATCAGTGAATCCTCTGACAGCTTTTTTCATTTCATTTTTTGATTTCAGTGGACACTTTTCTGTTCGGTTTTCTCTACATGTCCCCGATGCACAAATCCCTTGGTTTGATAATTCATCAATGAGAGGAAGACTAGTAAAATAATTATCAAAGTATATTTTATGCCCACCATTATTTGGAACCCCAGCTTGAGAAAGAAGATTTATGACAGTATTCCCACCAACCCCAAGACTTTTTCCATTTGCTGGCACTTTACTCGTATGTGAATTCTTTCCCATGTATAAATCAAAAGTGTGCAAGTAGCCCTTTTGTGAACACAGGGCCCACATTTTAAATCCAAATCGGATTGGTTTGCCTCTGATGAACCGTTTGGCATAGTGTTTTCCATAATAAGGTATCATACTTTCATTAATAGAAAGATGCTCCTCCAGACCACCATGTGCAAGAAAATTCTTTTGTAAGTGATCAAACAGTGGTCGGAGTTTATATGCTCGATCATCTGTTAGATTAGTGTTATCAGCTAAATGAATGTTCTTAAGTATTGTATCAAATCGGTCCCTCCTCATATTTTTGGAAAGTAATTTTGGTACATTATCCTCACTGGACCAATATTTTCTTTTAGTTGGAAGGGGGCAATGTGCAGAGAGCAAAAGACCAGCAATAAATACATGCAATTCAGATTCCGTTAAATTTAGGCTACGGTTATTTTGAAGAGCGTAAGTGTTGCTTTCTTCTATGATCAGTTTTATCAAATCTTCATCAAACAATAAATGGAAGAAATTGACAGGTGTGGAACAAGCTTTGGACTGTTCTGAAATCTCTTTTGGTTGACAATTAGTCTCTAGAGTTGTTGCAGGCTGGATTTTCTTCCATTTTCTAATCATCTTTTGAGGTTGATTCTCAATACCTAAATCAGCCCTACCTTCCTCAGATGTATTTGATAAATCTACTTCATGAGCATTCTGGCTACGAGATATTTCTGCACTTGCTTGCAAGGCACCTTTCTTCAAATGAACCAAACTACCAAAAGCTTCATCATCAGAAGGATTGCTGTCACCATCAGATAGTTCATCAGTAGTAGGGAACCCAATGTAAACACCACCTCCAACTTCCAAATCTTCTAATAGTGCAAGGGCTTCGGCAGTTGAAAAACTAAAAAGGAAAATAAAAATTTAAAAATATATATAATTGGGAAATCTAAACTTCAGTTAGAATAAACTTTATTATAAATATACTGAATCTCAAATAACAATAAAAATAAATAAATAAAGGAAAGAAGATACCTATAGATAATAATTAAGTCTCCCAAATTATTCATAGAAAAAGTTTTAAAACGATAGAAAATTTTCTATTGCCGGTCAACTTCAAACAATAATTTCAGAAAATCCATGCAACATATTTATAATTATTTTATACCATCATCGAAATACTCTCATAAGTAAGATACATACATATAAAGTTTAGCAGAAACTAAAAAATTAATGTATTAAAATATAGAAATTTACTTACACTTCAGAAGACTTCTTGTGACAGTCAGCCATCTTGGAATTCTGGTGTAAATAAATAAGTGTTGCCAGATGAAAAATAATGCTTTGTTTACCAAGTGTTATCACAAAAACATTGAACTTTATATTTTCAGATTAAAAATGCAATCAACAAATAATGCTTAGTAATTTTTCAACATTTGTTTACTGTCAGTTTTAATGGACAGTAGGCTCTAATGGGAACTCCCCTTCCTAAAGAACACGGGGCTGGATCCCCTTCCCTTTTCTACCCACTCTCTATCTGCTACTGGTTATAGCTCATTGTGCATTTAATCCTGAGTTTGGGGTGCATTCAATACTTTATCATGTATGAATGGATTTCTCTAAGGAAGACCTTTTATTTATATAGTATTTGCGTTGGTTTGAATCTAATATATCTATAAATATTCCAAATTTTATATGCGATTTCTTTTTGCATTCGCTAATATATATTTTAAGGCAATATATATATATATATATATATATATATATATATATATATATATATATATATATATATATATATATATATATAAATTAGATTAGTTTCTATATACATAATTATTTTGGGTCTAGGTTGTATATTTCTTTGATATTTATACTTTCAATGAAAAATATTAGACTAGCCCCTCACTATCCTCCTCTCAAACACTTGGGCTGATGTGTTGGAGCCACAGGGATTGGAGTGCAGGATGGTTTTATTCGGTTGTTAAACAGTCAGGCCCAATTCCTAGACAAGTATTTTGATAGGTATTGCTTTCTCTATTTCTCATTTTATAATATTTCCAACTGTAATAGGTGGATATGCTCAGCTATTAACCTACCCTCTATTACTTCTCATCCTACAACACTTCCAACTACAAGAGGTCAACATCTCAGCTATTAACCTATCCTCCATTACTTCTGATCTTACAGCACTTCCAAATGCAGGAGCTTAACATCTCAGCTATTAACCTACCTTCCATTAATTCTGATTCTACCTCATTACCATATAGGATTTACCGTTTCTTGATTGGAACTTGGTTCACTATGATTTTCCCTTATTGGGTTTTCTTCTTTGAAATGATGCACAGCTTCATTTTCATCCATAAAATGATCTGAATTCTCAAGGATCTCTTCTTTGGCTACAGTCTCTGCGGCTTCCTAAAGAAATAAGACACTTTAGTTCCATTTAATCTCCTTTTATTGTCTTATGAGGAAACAAATTAAAATAATTTCCTGTCCCTTGCCGGTATACTCCCTGCAGCCTTGCCACAGTAACATTTCTGCGCAGGCGGACCCCCAGTAAGTTGCAAATGAGGGCCCACTTGATATTGCCCCTCTAAATCTGTCCCCTGCTGCCAATAAACCAGACAGGGAGTATAGCAGCAGGGGACAGATTTAGAGGGGGCAACTAAGATCCTACAAATACAGATAAACTTGGCTTTTAAACTAAAACCATTGGCCTTATATATGGGAATAGTATTTATGTCAGAATGTAGTTGTTCTGATTGTTTCTTCTTCTCTTTCAGATTAATTCTTTCCCATCCTCCTGTCTCAATTGAATGAGCATGTATCCCACCCACACACAAACCAACATTCAGAATGCGGAGGCTTGATCAACATACCATCCATCAATTGGGATGAGGAAGTTTGCTGAACCAAACCTCACCCAACAGCTCACTAGGTATGCATCTATGGAGGGACCAAAGCATCATTTTTATTCTTAGTAAAACAAAATTGTGTTGGATGTGGAAGCTTTATAAGATGATTGAAAACTACTTGCTAAACATGCTTATAGAAGTCATCAGAACCCCCAAATTTACAAGTTACCACAAATATCTACCAGAGAATACACACAAGAGAATAAAGTGACCCTCATTATCAACTGTTTTCCCATAAAGTAGGGATTTGCACAGTTCAATGCCACTAAAACTACCTCTCCTTCCCATCCCCTTTTTTGTTGCTCCCTGGGAGCAGATAACATCTCTGCTCCCTCCGACCACTTAGGAGATTAAGTGGAGTCGTGCATCCCGCAAGATTATCCTGAGGGATCAGGTTAAAGTGGACAGAAGCGGTTGCATGATGGTGAGAATTTATAGCAGTCCATACAACAGATAGGAAGTGGACATTCTATTGCAACTTAACCTCATACGGAATACATTCAAGTGGGGTGGTCCCACTACACCATCGCATCCAGGTGGAGTGATTTTGTCATATTCACTTACAAATGACATGACCACTCTCAAGCTCTCTTTCTTTTGCCTTCTGGTGGGAGAGGAGGGGGGGTAGAGCTTGCCAGGCAGCTCCCATTCCCTTTACATTGTCTAAAGGCTGAGTACCATTTTTATCAACAACAAAGCAATTTCTATAACTATTATTCACTCTATTAAAAATATTAAGACATAGCATTTGACACATTTTAATATTACCTCTTTAATGGTGCTATAAATTATTTAATCCCTGAATTAAAATTTTTAAATAAACTTGGTATTAAATGGAGCAAAATTACCTGTTTTATGATGCAGTTGAGAAGTGTTGTTTGAGTGGAGGCATCTGGTGTTGAGTTTTCACTTGAGGAACTGAATCTCCTTCCACTTTCAGACAGAAGACTCTCTTCCTCTATAAATTCTTCCTTAATTTCTTCTTTCATAAAACTCACTCCAATCTCCTAAGGTAAAGTTGAACAGGTGGGAATTGCGGAGATTCTTATTGACAAAAAAAACTCATTGAAAGGTAAAATGGTTACCATCTAAACAACCCACCTATGGACTAACATAATAACTTATAGAGTCGCATGAACACAAGTAAAAAGGACAAAAATATAACTATTGTACTCTTAATTATTGAGTGTAAAAGAATCTAGCATATTTATTGGCCACAAAAGCTTAAATAACCAAAAGTTTTCAAGTGGCTTATTTAGCCACTCAGACCTGGTAATTGAATAGGTCAAATGCTCTTGATACTGAACAATGAAACATTAAATCTTGTTCACATAATTACCATATATTAGAATTGTATAGACCATAGAAATTAAAATTAGTGAAAGTGAATAATTATACACAATTAGTGCAATAATCCACCCCTTTTTATTGCTGAAATCACTCATAAGTGGCTCTACACAGACCTCTTCCTTTATTCCTTTAATTGACAGGTCTTTAAATGTATCCTACAATGGAGGAAAAATATTTGTTTTTTCTTTAGTCCATAAGGTGGGGTGGGGTTGTAGCGGGCCGAAAATCTAGACTAACCCGCGTTCCAACCTTATCCTAGGATTTATGGACCTTGAGAACCCCGAGGAAGAATTGATACAATTTGATATACAGTCCTTTACTTTACAAAAGAATACAGTTATATTTACAAAAATATGGGGTAAATATTTGCACAATAATTTATATTTACAAGGGAAGTGTGCACACTTCAAAATGAGGCCAAATTCCCCAATCCAAATAAGATACCAAAAGAGGATTTTATAACAGGCGAATACAACAAATTTACTTATATATATCTACACAAAATAAAAAAACACAACAACAACCGAACGAAAAGGGGCATGCGCTATCACTTGTGTGCTGGAGGTGGGTGGTAGTAGGCTAACATAAAAGGAGGCAGGCTTGTCAGCCAATGCGGGTGTGGTGGTCCAGGTGTCTAGCGAGGTATGAAAGCCCTCCGTCTCAGGGCTGGGTGGAGCACTCGTCTAGAGAACCCTTCTTGCCGTCCGTCCAAGCTTCCACTCTCTGTAGAAGAGATATATCCTCCGTTTATGACCCATTTACTTATACATGGAAGGGAAACTAATAAGTGGGCATTACCCGAGTAAATTTATCGACTAGCTTACCTCTAAATGTATATCCGATCAATCCTCAGCATCAACAATTCTCCAAATATTTAACTCTAAAAACTATTCTTTCAAAATATAATCTTTTGATAAAAGATTATTTTAAACAAAGTACAATCTGAGGAAGAAAAACAATTTTAATACATGAAATCAAATACATATATATACAAAGAGAAAATATAAAAAAAAAACCTCATTCCCACTCACACACACATTCTTACAGAGGGAGGGAGAGGGTACAGAGAAAAGGGGTGGGAGAATGGCCCCTTTTACACACACTCACGTTCGCTCCACCACACCCCTCCTTCCTTAAGCCATTCGACCAGTCACTCACAAAACCCTTTCAATCACTCTTCACGGTACCACTTGTGCTCAATCGCACCTTTCTGCACCCATTCACACTCTTCTACTGGTCCCTGGCTACGCGTAGCAATTGGTCAGGTTTGTTCGTCAGTCATCCTGTCAGTCTCATCGTCACTATTTATCATATCGTCCACCATACTTTTAGCCCTCATTACCAGTTCTCCCATCTCACGACAGAATTCTTTCATACTCTTCCGTTCAGAACCTTCACTCATCATACCCACATTCATCAGCTCCTCACTCACAGCTCTCATCCAACTCAAAGTACATTCTTGCGAAACAGACAGGTCACTCACATCCCCTGTATTCTCAACAGGCATACCAGAAACCTCTTTGACTGGTTCCCACCAGAAACCTGAAAAATCAGCCACTTCATCATTCACTACATCAAACTCACCCCTACTATTACCATTCATAAAACCCGAAAAATCAGCCACACTAGGTTCATTCTGCCCAAACACACTATCATTCATACTGTTCCCAAAACCAGAAAAATCAGACACAGGCAGCTCACTCACTCGTCTACTTATACCAGCCAAATCACTCACCTGTTTACGCAAAAACTCAATCTCCCTTTCAAGATCCCCCATACTAGAAAGACTCTGCTCAGACTTACTTTCATTCGTACTTGCATTCTTCCTTTCACTCTTCTTTGTATGCTTTTTACTCCTCGAGACTAAGACTAGCTCTTTCCCAGACAGATCTATACTATCACATTCAATCCTATCATCATGCACTTTAGCTCTCTCTCTACACAGTCCATACACCGGATGGCTCACCAGGTAGCCAGGAGGTTCTCTCCATCTCCTTAACTGAGTCTGATGAGCCCGCACTCTCTCAGTCATACCGTCATTCAAACTCTCCAAAACATACGTCACCCCATTTTCCCAAACTCTCACAACTCTATAAGGTCCATCAAACTTCTTACTCATCTTTGACACATTCAACCTACCCTTCACTTCTTTCACCTTCAATACTTTTGCACCTAATTCAAATGGACGGAACCTTTCATGCGCCTCACGCCATACACTCTGCTCACTTTCACTCAAACGAAACCTATCTTTCACTCGCCTTTCAAAATTCATCACAAACTGACATGGGGACATTCCAGTTGCACTATGCACAGTTAAATTATACGCCCACAACACTCTCCCCAGACACACATCCCAGTCATTCACTGTCGTACTCATCATTCTCAAAATCTCACACAAGGTTCTTATAGTACGTTCAGCCAATCCATTTGAAGACGGTACATACGGAGTTGTTCTCACATGCTCCACACCATTCTCTCTCAACATTTGCTCAAACACTTCCCCTACAAATTCAGGCCCATTATCACTCAGACATCTTCTAGGCTTCCATACACACATAGGAAAGAACAACTGCTCAACCACACGTGCAACAGTCACACTCCTTTTATCTCTCACAGGCGCTGCATACACAAACTTACTTTTATGATCAACCATAACAACAATACCAACATTCCCAGCACTTGTACACGGCAAAGACACACAATCAATCACTAACAATTCAAACGGTTCTTTCGCATCAACTTTCAACATCGGTGGTTTCACTTGCACACCTTGCACCTTTCGCTTCTGACACCTTTCACACATAGTTGCAACATCATTCACAACAGTTCTCAGAAACGGATGGAACACACGCTCCTTCATACACTCCCACAGCTTAAACTTACCCATATGCCCATAATTATCATGCACAACCTTCACCAGACCAATCATACCAACTAAGGACATCACAGGTACATGCATATCATCACTACCCTTCACATGCCTCACAAAATATACAACATCCATACAAACAACAAAATCCTTAGCATACCTTTTAAAATCACTTAAGCACTCTGGCCATTCATTCAAATCAACACGCGTCATTACACACCTCTTCAACTCACTAACAAAAGGACACATCTCTTGCATCTCTAGAATATCATCATCACTTAAAATCTCATTCTCATCATCCATGACCAACTCAATCATACCACAAAATTTGACAACATTCTTCGCACACTCATTCAACTTCATCACCTCACATTCACCTTTCATAAGACAATCCTTATCAGCATCCAAAGACAAATCATTCAATCTCATAAAGTCTACACCAAGCAAGAAACAACACAGCATTTGCTCATCTTTCAGAATCACAAAGTCATGCTTCACATTCACACCATTACCCAAACTCACTTTCAAACTAACCTGTTTCCATGCCACTATCATGCCATTCCCTAATCAACTTATCCGTAACTTCACAGGTTTATGCTCGCAACATCTAAACTCTTCATACTTACTCAGAATATTCTCATTCACTAAAGACACTTGCGCTCCAGTATCAATCAAACAACAGAACAACCTTTCACCAACTTCCACTCTTGCTTCCATCATATCAGGTCCACCATGTTCGCAATACACAGAAGGAACAAGCACACCAACATCAGTACTAACATCCACACCATCATCAACTCCCACATCATCACTCACCACACACTCATCTTCATCCAGACAATCATTCTTCTCTCTCATATATGAACACTTTTCAATCACCCAATTGTAGTGCACACCGCTCAAACATTGAAGATGTACCACATTAGGATTCGAACCCTTCATCTTCTCATCCTTGTACACAATCGGCCTCTCACCACCAAAGTGCACATAAACAATCACTCCGTACAAACGACTCACTACAATCAACACTTCCTGAAATGGCGGGACCCCTTGCATACACATCGCTCTCAATTCTTTCATGAAGTTCCGCACCTTTGCCATACCAATGCTTTCAGGCTTCCTACACACTTCATTCATTACCTCCTTCCTTAAATCATCCACACTATCGGGCACTCTCATGTCTACTCCATCACTCTTCAAATCTTGCAAACCATTCCATACACTCTCAAACAAGGAATCACCACCACCCTTACTCTCTTTTCCATTCATAATCCCTTTCGGCAAATACTCAGGATCACTCACTCCACACACATTTTCATCATTCGTACCAGGATACCTTGACATCAAATCAGCCACTCCATTCCATTCACCAGGCACATACTCAATCACATAGTCAAAGTCACTCAAATCTTCCAAAGTCCTTGCAATCCTACTATCAGCCCACTTCATACGCTGCAGATACATAAGAGGTTGATGATCTGTTTTTATCACAAACCTCACACCATACAAAAATGGACGCAACACTTTTAAACAATATCTTATCGCAGCCAGCTCTCGTTCCACAGTCGAATACTTTCGTTCTGCAACATTCATAGCCTTGGACACACCCAATTATTCGCCTGACATTCTCTCCATTCAAACGCTGCTCTTGCATCAGAAAACCTCCCATACAATACCCACTCGCATCTGTATACAATTCAAGCATTTTAGCATTTACACTATAATCTGGGTAAGCCAATTCAACATCTTCAGCCGCTGCCTCTTTCAGTCTCTCATACATCTTATCATTCCACTTGACAACCGTACTACCTTTCTTACCCATCCACTCAGTCAGAGGCTTACTCACACCAGAACAATCACGTATAAACTTTCGCTGGAACTCAATCAAACCCAAAAACGACTTCAGTTGCTTCACAGTCACCGGTTTAGGAAACATTCGCACCTTCTCAACATACTTCGGTGATTTTCGCAACCCATTCTCACTCACCATATGCCCAAGGAATTCCACTTCTTTCGCAAACCATTCACACTTCGCCACTTTCACCTTCACACCAACACTATCCAACGTTCTCAACACATCATTCACCAATCTCATATGCTCCTCAAAAGTCTCAGTCATAATCAAAATATCATCTATAAACGCAATCACATTCTTACTCGCAAACTTACTCAACACAACATTCATTGCCCGCTGGAAGGCTCCAGGAGCATTAGCCAACCCAAAGCTGAGGTTCTGGAACTGGTAATGCCTCTTTGAGGAAGAGAAGGCAGTTACCGGCCGGCTCTCCTCAGCAATGGTCATCTGGTAATACCACCGTACCAGATCCAGCTTCGTAAGCCACTCCATCCCATGCATACTATACACACACTCAGATACCACACACATCGGAAACCTTTCCTTCACAGTCCTTTCATTCACGTTTCGATAATCCACACACAGACGCAATCTTCCATCCGGCTTACGTACAGGTACAATTGGACTATTCCATGCACTCTCGCTCTCCTCAATCACCCCCAATTGCTCCAATTCCAAGTACTGCTCCTCAATCTCATCAGCAACCGGACGTGGGAAATGCCTTGGCCGCTGATAGATTGGAGAGTCCTCCTTCAGGACAATCTTGAATTCCGGGAGCTTTGCAACCCCGAAATCCAGATCACCCTTACTGAGGGCTCCCTTTCTTTCAAATATCATTCGATACACATCCTCCCTTTCATACTCAGTTAAACATCCATCCAATCCCACCATGCTCTTCACTTCATTATACGTCCATTCACACATCTTTTCACCTGCAACATTCACCCTGACATCCGTACTATCATCCATACTTACCTCATTGACAGTGGAGAGGTGACCCAGTACATCTCCGACTTGGATTCCCCTCACCTGCCCTTTCACACTGGGGTCCGCCTGCACACATACAAAAGGATCATTCATTCTCATCAAGCCATCAAACACACAAGCAACACGCCTTACCTTATAACACGCATCCTTTCCATCCAATATCACAGTGTTCTCACCCACATTCAAACTAACATCCTTACTCCAACTCACTCTAACAGACACCCTTTCACCCTTCACAAGCCTTACATTCTCCATAGCCGTCACCTCAATACCAGTAAACACACTCCTCAAAATGCTACCATCTTTCCCTACATACAACTTATATACCCCATTTTTACCAATCTTTCTCTCAATCTGATCACTCGCAGGATGCACAACCATACGATTCATTTTCATAAAATCATACCCCAAAATCACACCATACTCACTACTCACCTTATCAATCACAGAAAATTCACATTCATTCATCATCATACCATGCATCAGAACAGCTGACCTTATCATTCCAATCACAGGCACTCTCCTATTACCAATACCTACCAAACGACCCTTGCACTCAGACAGGAGGGCTTTCTCGCTAACCTTGTCATACACATCTTGATACACCAAGCTCGCCTTGCATCCAGAATCTATTAAAGCCAAACACTCAATTCCATTCAATTCCACCTTCACACTCAGACACTCATACTTCCTACCAGACAGCACTTTCACACTAGACAGACTTACCAACACATTACTCACACTCATGCACCCAGAGGATACTTCACCAGGTACCCTCTTACAATTCAGTTTCCCGCTTCAGACTTTCCATTCACACCTTGCGCTCTCAGTCTAATCCAACACTTTTCACTTGAATGTCCTTCCATTGCACAATAGCTACATACATTCCTCTGGTCACGACACATCCTTGCATAATGACCAGCCTTTCCACAATTACCACATGCATACTTCACACTCCCCTCAGCAGTTGCTCCACCATTCAATCTCGGACAATCTTTCTTCAAATGGCCTATTTCTTTGCACTCGAAGCACTCTTTCACACTTTACTGGCAATCCTTTATCATATGCCCTTTCTTACCACACCCAAAACATGCACCAGATGTCCACCTACATTCTGCCAACATATGACCTTTCCTTCCACACCGACGACATTCCACAATCTTTCTCCCACCATTCGGTCTCTCGTTTGCTGGGAAATACCTTGGTTTCTCTCTCATATATCCGTTCCCATGCTTGAAATCCATCTGCCCCCTTCCATTCGACCACCCTCCATTTACCCATCCATTCTGCCGGCCCAGGAAGTTTGACATCACTCCAGCTGGTGCAGCCTTCAGGGCATCCCTGTAGCTGACAAACTGCTGGGGTGGATGAAAGCTCGTGGGCTTCTTACCCCCAACATTCACACTGTACCATCCATCCTCTTCTAGATCGCTTTCATCATCAAATTGTCCATCTTCTAACAGTTCCAACACATCCTCCCACATCAACCGTTCACCTGTCAGTCTCATTCTCTCCTTTCTCTTTCCACTCAGCCATTCACTCACCTTTCGCGGGATCGTGTCCAAAAACTTCCTCATGAGTGGTTTGCATTCATTTACATCATCATTACCATACCTCGTTCTTGCTATACTCTCAAGCCTATGTGCATACATATTCACACTTTCACTCTTCCCCATTCGAGCCTTCTCAAATTCATTCACCCTTTTATACTTCACACTCTCTTTCATTCGTTTCACCTGCCCAATCAATCTCTCCTTCACCACATCGTACCTTGGTTCCCCCACACTTGTAATCACGCGGAAAAACTCCAATACTTTTCCCTCCAAACATTCCCCCAAAACATTCATCCAGTATCCCTTATTCTCCGGGTACTTGAGCTTACAATAACGCTCTAAATTCCCCGAAGAATTCTTCCACACTTTTCCCACCATATAACCTAAATCGATCTATCTTTGGCACTTCCCTTATCAAAATACCCTTTCCCACAATCACTTCACTCTCAATTGAGCTGCCTTCACTCTCACTCATATCAATCATACCATCACTCTATCCTTCATCCGAGTACAATGAGTCCACACTCTTGCCTCTTACCTTCCTATCCTTCCCCTTTGCACCACTTTTCCTTCTTCTCTTGCATTCAACTCTCTTCCATTCTCCGTCCTTCCTATCATCCATAATCACCCTATCCTCTCTAGACTCACACACACTCCCATTGATCCCATTAGTCTAATCCCCAATTCAGTCAGAGCAGGGGTCAGGGTTGTAGGTCCTGGGGCTGATCCAGCCCCTGTCATCATGTTATACAGGTCCTGCATCCGTCAGTCCGTCTGATCCTGTTGGTCTCCTATTTCCTTCTTCATCTTATCAGTCTTTTCATTCATCCCTTTTATTTTATTCTCCATTCCCTCTATCATTCCCCGCAACATTTCACACTCCTCTTCCTTCTTTCTCAACTCCAGTCTCAATCGCACTACTTCTTCACTCAAAGTTTCAGCTACAGCCATTGTTCCCAAGTTAGTAAAAAGATAGGAGGAGGGTAAAATCAATCAAACTACTTCTACCAATATACAGACGAACTGCAATCAAATCAAATTCCTCCCGTTTCGAGATCTCAAGGTCCCTATTCGGGCGCCAAAATGTAGCAGGCCGAAAATCTAGACTAACCCGCGTTCCAACCTTATCCTAGGATTTATGGACCTTGAGAACCCCGAGGAAGAATTGATACAATTTGATATACAGTCCTTTACTTTACAAAAGAATACAGTTATATTTACAAAAATATGGGGTAAATATTTGCACAATAATTTATATTTACAAGGGAAGTGTGCACACTTCAAAATGAGGCCAAATTCCCCAATCCAAATAAGATACCAAAAGAGAATTTTATAACAGGCGAATACAACAAATTTACTTAAATATATCTACACAAAATAAAAAAACACAACAACAACCGAACGAAAAGGGGCATGCGCTATCACTTGTGTGCTGGAGGTGGGTGGTAGTAGGCTAACATAAAAGGAGGCAGGCTTGTCAGCCAATGCGGGTGTGGTGGTCCAGGTGTCTAGCGAGGTATGAAAGCCCTCCCTCTCAGGGCTGGGCGGAGCACTCATCTAGAGAACCCTTCTTGCTGTCAGTCCACGCTTCCACTCTCTGTAGAAGAGATATATCCTCCATTTATGACCCATTTACTTATACATGGAAGGGAAACTAATAAGTGGGCATTATCCGAGTAAATTTATCGACTAGCTTACCTCTAAATGTATATCCGATCAATCCTCAGCATCAACAATTCTCCAAATATTTAACTCTAAAAACTATTCTTTCAAAATATAATCTTTTGATAAAAGATTATTTTAAACAAAGTACAATCTGAGAAAGAAAAACAATTTTAATACATGAAATCAAATACATATATATACAAAGAGAAAATATAAAAAAAAAAACCTCATTCCCACTCACACACACATTCTTACAGAGGGAGGGAGAGGGTACAGAGAAAAGGGGTGGGAGAATGGCTCCTTTTACACACACTCACGTTCGCTCCACCACAGGGTGATTGGGGTAGGGTGGGGTGATCAATGCAATGAGGTGGGGTGATCAATGCATGATGATGGGAAAGGAATACAAAAAGCCTCAAGACCTATATATTTTTCACTCAGGCTTTATTTGCTCATGGCAACCATGAACTAAAGTCTCCATTTATTTATAGGAGGAATTAGGAATTGAGCAATAATAATGTGACAGTGAGGTTTCAGAGTCCTGTTTTTCACCATTGAGGATTAAAAATCACCAGGGATCAAATGAGGCACCTCAAATAATCCTGGAATCAATTTTCCACCACAGTAGCTGAATGTGCCTGTAAATTCTTTATGGATCTCTCACACATCCTGAGGTGTTGGATTTCTAACATCAAGGTAACGGGTTCAATCCCAGTGAGAGCAGATGCAAAAACCAGCATCATCACAGGCCAGATGATTACTGGCACTATCCCTGTTGGTGGTTCATACACCCCTATCATTTCCATTCCTGTCCTTACATCATAACATCCATTATCCTTGATGCAGAATGGGTGCCTATCTTTCTCTGAAGTCACAATGGATTCCAGTCGCTGATTAGTGTCAAAACCACAATACCAGTCAAGGACCTCCCACCCATACGAGGACCAGAAGTGCCTTCTGGTTTACTGTGGTCATCATTTTGATCTTAAAATGAATTACATGATCAGGTCAGAAGACTCCATCCATGATCGAGGGATATATATTTTTTTTAATTAAATTTAAAACCCAAGAATGAAATCAAATAACAGAGTGCGTGAAGAGAGGTTTTAAGATAGTAAAAATAGTGGAAGCGAGAGAGTCACAGGGTCTTTGTGCAGACATTTAGAGCCAGGAGGATGTACTGTAAATAAAGAAAATTCATTTTCATCATCTAACACAATAATTGGGAACTAAATAATGGCAGAATAAATTCCTTAACAGTCTATGGCTATTCTTAAAATGTACTGCAATTAATCATTACATATTATGAAAGTCATTATCACAGTGGGCAGCATAATCTTATTAAATGTAGGAATAAGTAATGTGAAAAATTACAAAGAACTCACCATTTCATCATCCAAGATACTATCAGTAACTATATTCTGTTTATCAGTCATGTCCATATTTGTCTCAAGATTTCTATATGCACAATTTATAGTAACTAAAGTTTCTGTTGGGGAAACTTGTTTCATACAAGTAGTTTAGTTTCTAATGAATGTTTTTTTCACCAGTGTCAGTTCATCACAAATTTATTTTACCTTGGGGAAAGAAATACGAGTCTGATTCATCTTGCAGTAGCAATAGCATTATTTGTTAAAAGGTTTTCAAAATGTACCTATTTACGCAGGATATTCTATAGTGCCCATTTTGAGACTGTCTAAGTCGCCATAATTTCTTAAAGCCTAATGCAGGGATAGATTAAAACAAACACAAAAAGTTAAAAAAAAACCCAAAACAACAAACAAAAATAAAACCAGAGGCAAAAAAGCAAATAGGTAGAAGAAAGTATGTTCCAGTGCTGGGGGCAGGTGGGCCTCCCTGCACCACAGAAGCATGCAACCGACTGATGTGTATAAACAGGATTAACATGAAAGACTTCACTCCTCCAAGAGTCAATTATGGATAAAGCATTTATGTATAAACCTAAAACAAGAGCATAAGTTTTTGGTGATTTGGAAAATAAATTACCTATGATACCTGATGGTAATTTTTTCTCAAGCACTATTGTGTAACTGCTGCATTAAAGATAGTGGTAATTTTTAATCTAGGATCTTCAAGTGCTGTGACATCTATATAATAAGTCAATGCTATTAATTTTGTTTTTTAAGTGGCCATCTTGCGACTGCCTAGGCCAAAAGTGGCTGTAATGACATTACAGCAACACAAAAACAACAGAAATAACAAAAATAGTCAAACTAATAAGCAAAACAAAACAAAACAGGGAAGGAATTATGCCCGACCGTTAGAGAGGGGCCCACCAACCCTCGGTGCATGAATATGCGGCCTACAACAAAGAGAGTCAAGTAAAATGGAGAAGGTCAGCCTCCTCCCAAAAGTCAGGGAGTCAATAAGTCTGTGTACACAAACCTGTACCGAGTACAAGGGACAAGCGATAGTGGCCCTGCTTGTCCCGATAGGAGTAAGGTACCGTGGGCAGAGATCACCTAAACTGGGACATGTACCATACAGTGTGGGGGAGAATGCAGTCCTCATAAGAGAGGGTGTGGGCAAGCCCTCCATCAAATAGCAGTGAACCCAATTCAAAGATGTACCCAATTCAAAGATGATACAAAGCAACCTGACACCATCACGGCATTGGAGGACAGGTAGTAGTAGTGGTTTGACAACCTACCTTTATCCAGGTGGATCTCCAACCGGATTATGAAATAGGTATAAAGATAAGCGTGACAATCGCAGGTGAGCCCAAGGGCACTGGGGGCCTGTCCTTCTTTAGGGAGAGGTGACACCAAAGAGCGTTCAGGTGAAACCTTCATCACCCTGGAGCAGAGGGACCTGTTCCTCATCAGAGGTATGTGGATATATATAACCAATGGCAGGATTCCTTGTGTGTTGTATTGTGAAGATGGGAGAAGAAAGAAAGCAGTGTTGTAATTGAGAAGTGTAAGATACTGTATATCCACTCCAATATAGGGGTGAGCACCGCACATCCACCAATTGTCAGCCAGATCTCTAAGTGTGCTGACGCTTGTGTCCGCTCTTGCTGCCAGATTGAACCCCCACTGCGACAATGGCAGACCAACGCTGTATCCACTCTGTTAGCAAGAGCTCTTGGGGGATTGATCTGGTCATCCAGTATTTGTGGACTCTTTTGGTGCCATCAATGGAGTGCTCATTCCCACATGTCCCAGAACCCAGTAGAAGATAATCTCAACATCCACCCGGCTCATGGAGCCATCAATATAGAATGGCATGGATCCAGAGTAGGGTACGTCACATCAATAGGGATGGAATTTCAAAATGAAATGATGTTAATGCGAAACTGTTTATTCTTTTCCTTTTCCAACAGAAAAAAAATGAGAGAAATTCATTTTTGATTGGACAATATCTTCTGGTCGCGCAGTCACCATGGCTGGGCAAAATTGCAGCATATTACACAAATCAGTGCTTCAACTTTGTCCGGCTTCCTTTCTTGGCCTTCGGATACATTTTCCGGTGCTCTTGGACAATGCACAGGAGGCATTGCAGCTGGTCCTCCAACTTCATGCGAGGGTTCTTAATGAAATCCTGCACCAGAGAGAGACCCCTCATTCTGTGGCGTCCTTGGTGATGAGAAGCCAACCTACTCGCCTTGCTCCAGCCTAGTATATGGGGTTTGTACCCCCATATGGTAAGATTGATGTCAAGGAACCCTTTGTCGATTTCCAGCAGATCCAGGAATTTCTCAGTGGTTTTCAGGATGAAGGAGGCAATGGTCTTGTTGCCTAAATCAGCCTCCTCAATGCAAACCTTGGGTGGAGGTTCCTCTGATGCCTCCATGCTTCGGAGGTTGGCAACAACATTCCGCTTCTCTTCCAGGGACAACTCATCATCAAAAAGCGCAAGACCAACTGTCACTTCTGACAGGTACCACATGTGACGTCCCAATGCTTTCAGCCCTTACTCTCTGATTGCCTTGTTCATCTCTTTGCGAGGGCTTTGTAAAGGTCAAGGTCGTTTCTTGGGGCTTTAGCTGAACATGCAGCTGAGAACGATGCTCGAATGTAATAGCATACAATGAAGATGCAGAACTCACCCAGCTTTGGAGGAATTGCAGCCTTGATAGTGTGTGAAGTGGACCACTGCCATTTGTTATATTCTGCGAACTGAGGCGCAAAGATCCACATTTTCAGAGCGTAAATCACTCTTGCCAGCCAGTGAGCCTGATGGACTGCTCCCGGCTAGTGGAAAGAGATCTTGCATCCATGAAGGATTCCACCAAGGAACACAACAAGAAGTTCTAGCAGTTCCCGGTAATCATCACATGGGTGGTACTGTCGTAGGTAGCCTTGGCAGAGTTTGAGGACCTCATCCACAGAGTCCTCCTAGAGCTCTTCATTTGCTGTCCTGTACTGGTCTTGATCAACAAACTGCCAGAACTCTCGGAAATGGACCAAGGCAGCAATATCTGGAATTTGAGATGCTTCTGAGATGAGGGTCAAGAAAACAGCTTACAGCAGAATTTCCAGCATATGATGGTGACAGGCCAGATGCAGCAAATCTTGACCAAGGATTTGCTGCAGTTGAATGTACACTCCACCCTTGGATCCCATAATGTCGAAGCACAATGCTCAAATTCGATCAGAAATAGCCCACTCAGATATAATGGAATGGATGGTATTTGCAGCAGGCTCTGCTTTGCCATCAGTGATGGGCACTGTGAGCATCTTCTCCATGCCGTTTTCAGAAACAAGGATCGGCAGTAGGTCCACAACGCTTTAATTTGTGAAGGAGGGCATAAGTTTTCCATCCTAGTGGAGTGTGACCAGTACATCAGAAGCAAAGTTTTATTTCAGCTCTGCAGCTTTTTTCTGGCGATGACATCTTTGCTGTCAATTGATAACGCTCACGCTCAACGACAATTCTCCAGCATTTGATCCGAGCTCCTCTGCAAATGGAAGCAGCACATGTGCAGCTTGATGGTCACTTATGTTGGTCTGGTCCAGAGTAGCAGAAACTTGCAGGGAAATGATTTTCTTCTGCAATGGTTCACGGTGGGATCATTTTGGTGGAGGAGTTACTATCACACCTTGCTCTTCAGATGAAGTGGGCGAGGTCAAAGACTCAAGTTCAACAGTGACCTGCTTTCTGCAAATGCTTGACTTTCCTTTGCAGCTCAACTTCTTTCATCATCACCCACTCCCCCACTGGTGTGTTTCTCTTTTTCTACCCAGGCTGGATCCACACCGCCCATCTTCCTCTGAGCTTCAAGAAACTCACAGTCCTCCTTGATCTTGATCAAATACATGGCCTCACGATGTGCTACATCAAACAAACTTTTCAGGGAAGCAACAAAATTGGCTTGGTTTTCCTTAGCTTGCCCTGTTGGCTGGGATTTTGATTTCTTCAATCCATTCTACTCTTCATGCAGACACCGTACTTGCTTGAGGATATCACACAGATCAATGGTCAGAATATTCACCTTGGAGTACTGATGTTGAACTTTGAGTGCCATCTGCCAAACTGAGAATGCAAATCATGATGGTTTAGCTTTGCGTGGTACTGCAAAACACACACAACTTCCTCACATTTTGGGAGAACACTCAATGGCAGCTGTTGAGTTGCTGGTGGTCCTAGGAGCAATAACTTGTCAGCGGACGTCATGGAAGACATTTGTAAAAAAGAAAAACAAAAGTCAATAAACAGGAGTATAAGATGGAGATCTCTCCATAACATTAAACAATACTGAAATCACTTCTTGCACTGCAAAACTGTACAAGGCGGGATCATGCCTTCGTTGGCATGGGGGTGGTGCAATAGGGACAAACTTCAAAGCATCTGCGCGACATAAAGATGTCATGCTACAAGACTTAGATTTTGCTTGTAGTGTTTCCTCATCAATATGCATGAACTGCTAGGTTCTGTGTTATAGTCCAAA
The DNA here is from genome assembly GCA_963969495.1 of Ceratothoa steindachneri. Lineage (NCBI taxonomy): Eukaryota > Metazoa > Arthropoda > Malacostraca > Isopoda > Cymothoidae > Ceratothoa > Ceratothoa steindachneri. The sequence goes on along the minus strand of OZ018333.1, from coordinate 31,111,534 downwards.
CAATTTTGATTTTTTTTTACTCACCCTAATCCAGTGATATGAAGTGCACTCCTAAAAGGCTGAATGCAATACTCTCGCACTGTGGAAGCTTTGGGAGCAGAGGCATGGAGAAATAGTTAAAGGTGGTACCCTCCACAGTGGCGTCCTGGGCAAAACCACAGGTGCCAGTGGCAAATGAGCAAAGCTGAGCTCTCAAAGGATTTTCCTTGTCCTAAATTCAAGGGGCTTGGGGCATGACCGGCGTCTCTCTGCGGCATAGGCACTGTCAAGTTCAGCTGTGGATGCAGACATTTGTTGGCAGAGACCAATGTGGTGGATTAAGTCCACCTACCTCAAAACACACTCAGAACTAAGAATGTCCATGGGATGGGGACAAAAGACCCTAAGGCTGCAAATATAAGCCTCCTAGGGTAGGCATTGGTCAAAAATATGACCAAGGAAACAGTGCTAATCCACCACTTCACAGCAAAGCGGCAACCACCTTAGTCTTCATTATCATCATCAATTTTGAAGGCTCCATACATGCTTGCACATCAGCCTTATTTACCTAATGGTGGCTTTCCATGCCCACTGCAGTAAGCCCACCTAATGGTTACTTTTACTTATGCCCAGAATGAAGATTACTCAGCAACTGTGCCAAAATGGAGCAGAAGTAATCTACATCAAAGTTGGCTGATGGTGGAATGTATACAGAAATAACTATACCTCAAACCAAGTACAGCTGCACTGCTACTGCCTGAAAGAAGGTATTTAAATTAAAGCAAAGAAAAAAATGGAGACATCATGCAAAGGTGTAAATGGCGCATTCACCTACTCAGCCCCCATCTCAGTGGTGGGGTTGTGAAACCCTTATACTCCTGGAGGGGGAGATGAGCTCACGCAGCTCCTCCCAGTTGGCCTGTAGTCTGGAGCAATTCTATTGAAGTAATATGCCCACCAGGCTTAGCTTGAGCCCTCTGTACATACTGGCACAGATACAATGTGACATGAAGTGTGCGCACAAAAGACCAAACGAAATATGCCCAATACTGTGGAAGTTTTGGGAGCAGAGTTCTGGCCATAAATAGTCAATGGTGGTGGCCTGGACTGAACCAGACATGCCATCATCCTGAGAGCTACACTGAGCTTTTGGAGTTTCCTAACTCTAACCCCAAAGGGCTTAGGGTATGACTTTTCTCTCAGCACTATAGGCACTGTTGAGATCAGCTGTAGATGTAGTTAAAGCAGTTGGTGATTGAGGGAGGCACCGGCTCACGCATACAGTGCATAATGCACTGTACACCGCTCAGAGCAGGTAGCATCTCCCCAGCATCGACAAGTAGGCTCTCAATGCAGGATGTACAGAAGGTACTGGTCACCAGACAGAGACCATTGTGGTGGATCGAGTCCACCTTCCACAATACCCGCTGGGCTGAGATGCCTAAAACTTGCATCTGTAGTCAAGCTGTGAATAAACAAAGGATCAATAGAAACATAAGGCAGTATCCCTATCAGCACCCCAGGTGCTGAATATCATATAACAAATAATGTTGATGTTTCGGGTACAAGATACTCTAAAGTTGCGAATATGAGCCTCCCAGGTCAGGCATTGGTCAAAAACAAGAAGGAAAAGTTGTGAATCCACCACTTACAGGTGAATCTCATTTAAGAACAAGTCCTGGTTGGGATTGAGCTGTGGTTGCCAGCACAAGTGCACCACCTTAGGGTTAAGATTCGTTTTAACACAAATACAATTTTGTAATTTTCATACAGAAACATTTCTAATTCAAAAAATGATTCTCACTAATATTATTTTTTGCTTCTGAAATTTAATATTAATAATAATAATAATAATAATAAGTCTTTTGTAATGTGCTCCTTAAGGCCTGAGGCCTTCCCAGAGCACACGTTGTGCTGAGATGAGAATGGAAATTCAATGGAAATTAAATGGAAATTCAAGAGGGGGAGAAGGCAATACTGAAAAGATGCGTTTTCAGGAGACGCTTAAATGTGGTAAGTGAGGGAGAAGACCTGATTTCAGCAGAAAGAGCATTCCACAACTTAGGGGCGCAGATTGAGAAGGAGCAGTCCCCCATTGAGCAGAGGGATGAACGAGGAATATTCAAAAGAGGTGCATGTGAATACTGAAGGTCCCGAGGGACATGGCGTGGCGAGAGGGCAGAAGAGAGGTAAGACAGGGCCTTGTTGTTTAGGGCCTTAAATGTGAAGAGAAGTATCTTGAAGTGAGTACAGGATCTGACAGGGAGCCAGTGCAGTTCATGCTCAAGGGTTTCAGGGGAGAGAAGTGAGGGTGACGGAGGAGAAGCCGGGCAGCATAGTTCTGTACAAGTTGAAGGGGCCGGAGATAGGAGGATGGCAGATTCACAAGCAGAGAGTTACAGTAGTCAAGGCATGAGGTGATGAAGGCATGAACAGCAGTCTCAAGACTTTGGCGATCAAAGTGAGAGTGAATGCGAGAGAAGTTATGAAGGAAACATAGAGAGGATTTGCTGACATGGCAGATATGAGGCTTAAAGGAGAGATGCTCATCAAAAACAACACCTAGATTCCTAACACAGTCAGAGAAAATGATAGTATTACCGCCCACCCAGAGTAAGCGAGGGAAAGAGAGATTTAGATTTTTTGACAAGAGCAGGGGTACCGATGAGGAGGACCTCAGTTTTGGAGTGATTAAGCCTGAGGAAGTTGGTAGAGAGCCAGTCAGAAATGGAGGAGTAGGCAGCCAGGAGGTCAGTGATAGAGTAGGCAAGAGACATGGGGGATGAGGAAACGAAAATTTGAGTGTCATCAGCATAGAGGTGGAAGGATAGACCGAGATTACGGAGAAGGAAACTAAGACAAAGAAGGTAGATACAAAATAGTAGAGGACCAAGGACAGAGCCTTGTGGCACTCCAAAGCGAATGGGGGTAGGAGTGGGATAAAACGTCATCAATCACAACGGATTGGGTACGAGACGAGAGGTAAGAGCGGAACCAGTCAAGCACGCTGCCTGATATGCCGAGGAAAGAGTGGAGACGATCAAGTAGGACGGTATGGTCAATAGTATCGAAGGCAGAGGAGAAGTCAAGTAGAACGAGGATGGAGGCACAACCCCTGTCCACAGCTCTTCGTAAGCAATTGGACACATTGAGAAGGGCGGTTTCTGTGGAGTGACCTGACTTGAAACCAGATTGATAGGTTTCATCAATGTTACAGGCCACCATGTGACTGTTGATGCATGAAGCAACCACTCTCTCCAGAACCTTAGAGAGAAAAGGAAGTTGTGAAATCGGGCGATAATTGGAAGGGTCAGTGGGGTTCAGTTGACGCTTTTTAAGAATCGGACGAATGTGGGCACGTTTGAAGGAAGAGGGAACAAGACCAGTTGCAAGTGAAGTGTTGAACAGGTGAAGAAGCGTTGGGAGGATAGCAGGCAGAATTTTACATAACAGTTTAGGCGGAAAAATGTCCTTTGGGGAGCCCGATTTCTTAGAATGCAAGAGCAGGGCTGTAAGCTCCAATGCGGTCACAGTGGGGAAAACGATAAGCGGCTGAGGCGGGAAGTCAGGGAGAATGGCAGGAGCCGGGACAGAAGGCTGAGGGAGGGAGGCACGGAGGTTAGTAACCTTATCTGCGAAGAAATTTGAGAGTGTAGCAGGGCTAATGGGTGGGGAGACCTGGGCTGGGGAAGTAAGATGGGAGAGCAGGCGGAAGACGGTACAGGGATCATTCCTATTATCAGTAAGCAGATTACGTGAGTAGGCATCACGAGCAGATTTTAATTTTGCCACGTAGGAAGCTGTCGCAAGTTGGAACGCCAGCAAGAGAGGGGTCGTGTCTTGCCCACGGGTGCGAGCTTTTCTAAGGACTCTTTCATGGGCACGCATGGACTGCCTAGCATGGAGGAGTTCCATAGAGTACCAAGGAGGACGGTGACAACGGGAGTTCGAAGGAGTGACAAGGGGAGAGTGGGCATCAAGACAAGTGAGAAGGGGTTGCTCCAAAGAAGAGAGGATCTAGTCAGGAGAGGCAGAAGCATCAATGGGAGGAAGTTTGGAGGCCACATCATTAGATAGGGAGGAAATATCAATGGAGGCTAGTCGACGGAAAGGCTTAGGATTATGAGACAGCTGGGGAGGTATATGGAATGGGATAGAGAAGTTGAAGTTGATAAGGAAGTGATCAGATATAGCATTGGACAAATTTGTAGTTGTGAGGTTGGAAATAAGACAGTCAGAGATTACAAGGTCTAAAATGCTACCGTGAGAGTGGGTAGGGGAAGAAACGGGTTGGGTGAGGGAGAAGAGATCAAGGATTTCAGAAAAGGCTTTGAAATTAGGATTGTGGCCAGGAGGGTTGAAATCACCGAGGATTAGCAGAGAACCAGTGGGGGAGAGGCCAGCGAGGAGGTTACTAAATTCATCAAGAAAAAGCTTGAGGGAGGAGCTGGGGTGGCAGTAGAGGACTAAGATAGTTAGAGAAGGGGTGGAATCAGAGACATTGATGAGCTCCTCAAAAGAAAGGAGAGGGGGAGAGGGCAGATTATTCAGAGGGAAGGAGGCACTGTGAATGAGAGCAACTCCACCACCGCAAGAGTTACGGGAGGTATGGGAGTGGACGTAACTATCAGGGGTAGCAAGATTTAAACAGCAAGCAGAAGGGGCAAGCCAAGTTTCCGTGAGTCCAAGGAGAGTGACTTGAGTGTTAACGAGCAGGTCATGAATGTAGTCAGCCTTCTTCAAGAGGCTTCTGACATTGAGGAGAGACGCTGAGAGAACGGGTGAAGGGGGAGGTGAAGAAGAATCAGGGGTCAGTGGAGGGGGGCTTGATTCAAGTAAAAAAGTTTTCTAAGAGCAGGAGCTAAACGGAAACCACGTTTAGTCTGGCGGCGGGAACAAGAAATTCCCAATGCATTAATGTGAGTAAGGGTGTTTTGAGAAACACTGGTAGCAGTTCCATTGAGGGCAAGAATCGTTAACCTATATATCATAGTATCTAAGTGACACAATAATGGGAGAAAAGCAAATTAACTATATAAGTAGAGTGGCTTAAGCGACACAATAATGGGAGAAACAACAATCGAGACAAAATAAAGAGTAATCGAATAGTGTGAACAAATAAAATTACGATAGAAAAAAGAAACAAGGGAAAAAAAGAAAAAAGTGATGAATCAGAATTAGCGGTCGGTGAGACAGAGCGGAGGTAACAACGAGGCAAGTTGAAAAAAAAACACGTGGGTGTGGGAAGACAGAGCAGAGGTAACAATGAGGCAGCTTGAAAAAAAACATGTGGGTGCTAAGGCGGGCAGGCTAGTAAGCAATACATAAAAGCACAAAAAAGCAACACAGCAAATGGTGAAAGCACAGGCAATAACATTGCAAAAAACAAAATTAAAACACAGCACAAACGTGCCAGGCGTTATGTAAAAAGATAACCTTGAATCTTTCTGCATCATTTTCAACTTTTGCCTTGATTCAATCATCTAGACCTGGGCTTTTGAGATCTAAAGCGATTTGCGCATCCACCTTTAGCAATATTCAATCAATACCATGTCTTTTTAGATCTGCTGGCACTTTGCACATGTGTCCTTAGCCAATGAACCTATGGAACTTTGTGTTATATTCCTGTGTATATTGAACTATTTATCGCTAGATTTTTTTCTTAGTTTATATAGTATAATGGCGTGCAGTGGCTGTACTAGGTCAGGATTAAAGCATTCAAAAGGGCGAAAAACCCAGCAAAACTTTCCATTAGTGCATTTAAGGGCACATGGCTTTCTAATGCCGCATTTGAACAAGTGCTAGCCTTTTATTTATAAACTGTGTGTGCACAAAGCTTTGATTCAAACTAAAGGCCTAACAACATTTATCAATCGACTTTTGCATTCAAATCTGAAGGTAGGCTTTCGAATTAGGAATATTATGATATTTTGTTTTTTAAGTTACAAAGCCTGCCCATTTCAAGTACCTAAAAAAAAAATTTGTAGCGGAAATAGCCTAAAGTAGTCTTAAATTATCAAGTTAGGTCGGATCTGGTTCTTTTAAATGATTTTGATAGTTTTTTCTTATGAACTTTTATGTGTCATTTTCAGATTTGAAACTCATTTTTGCTGAAAATGTATACTTTTCCTATTATGGACCTTCGGTCGATTATGGGAAAAGTATGCATTTGCGGGAAAAATGAGTGTCAGATCTGAAAAGTACACATAAAACTGCATAAGAAAAACATTTATAATTTCATTTGTTAAAATATGTTGAAATGAATCTTTACCAGATCATCCAACATGGAGTTGAATTTGCAGAAGCTGCATTGTGCGGAAGACAGGGGGCCTAGGCTATCCAGGATAAAGGTGGGATGGAGTGATATCTCTCCAGTTTGCAAAAAGTGAGCACAGTAGCGTCGCCAAGAGTCTGGAAGGATACCCTCTACACAGATCCTGTTGAAGAAATCTAACGGAAAGGCCATGCCTTGCTCACCTAGGTGTCGAAGCATGGTATACAGGATATGGGATGACCTGAAATAAGACCGGAATGCATCTCATTGAAGGGTTCTTCACGGACTACCACACCTACGCCAAGACCAAAATGGGGGACACACTCAGGTGGCAGCAGTCCTGAAAATATTTGAATGAAAAAGTGATCATTACCATGGAGGTTATCGACTATCTCATCCCAAACCAAGCTGTGCATCCAGTCCAGCTGCAGGGGCCATAACCTACTAATGGCGTTAAATCAACCGATTTTTCTGTCACAATAGAGACTAGCATAGCCGCTTACGCATAGCAATAAATAAATAAAAATAATTAAATTCTACGGAATTCCTGTAGCCCTAGAAATTACAGTCATTCTGAAGATCCATACCCTATGAGCTTTCCCACCTGCATTCCCATAATATTTCATCCATTCCACAATGTTTCACCTGTCTCATTAACTATCATTTTATTACTTGTTCCTGTGGGCGAGCGAGCGAACGAGGGATATGGGGGAGAACCCCCATATAGCAACCCATAGTATGGCTCAAAATTGGCCTCCAGTAACCAAACACAATAAAACAGGTAAAACTGAAGTAGTAAAATGACAATTAATGAGACAGTTAGGTGAAACATATTGGGAAATGGACAAAATATTATGGGAAAGCGAGCAAGGAAGCGAGCGGAGTATGGATCTGTAGGTTTACCAAAATCACATATAGCCTACACAGGTGCTCTTGCTCTTACAGGTACCCTAGGTTGGTCATCCCAGGGTTGGCCTTCGTATCGGCAGCTCGTGTAGATGGGGAAAAGAAAAAAAGAAGAGAAAAGGAAGAAAAAGAAAACCAAACAAAGTTAATTGACTTTGCTTCTTTCATGCCACACTTTTTCCAGGAATTCTTTAACAGCTCTAATCATCTCATCTGTTGTCTCATTGCATAGTCCTAGTAGCAGCATCATCCATTCCTTTCCAGTTTTTTCAATCACTTCATGTATTTCACAGCCACATTCAGTCAGGATAATACGCATCATCTCCATTTATCTCTATCATACTTCTCACATTCCAGTACTACATGTTCCACAGTCTCATCCTCACTTAATTCACACATCTGACATACCTTGCTTTGAGTTGCAGACCATCTATAGTTTCTTGCATTCACATCCATACATTGGGCCCTCACTCGGAAGAGTAGGTCACCAACCAGGCTTCCATCATACCACCTCACGTACACTGGGGATTCTTTCTCCTTGTACCATTCCAGGGTTTGCTTTTGTTACATTTCATTTTTCCACTTCTTTATCAATCTCAACCTTCCACTTTCTTGCATCCCACTCTAACCCTTCTCTATTCCTGCTCATCATTCTCCATTCATGCACATTTTCTCTACCTACCATACCATTCATATATGCCATTTTCTTACACTTCTTCCCCCATTTACTGTATCTTTCATTCAACAGATATACTTTCCTTGCCATTCTTGCATCATCCATTCATTCCAGTCTTATTTTTTACCTAAGGGTCGCTTTCACAAGTCTTTCTCTAAATGTGCTCCATCCCATATCACCTCAGAGCTGCTGTTGCTGCATACCTTGGAGCATTTAGTGCCATTCTAGCCACCCGGGTTTGTCCCCGTTCCAACTTTTCTATCTCACTCTCCTTCCACACATACTGCAAACATTTCTTTGTTGCTCTTACTATTCTTATTCTCTTATCATCTATATATTTTTTGGTAAATATGAAGATCGGCAGCGCGATCTTTGTTCTCAGTTGGCTGTCTGGCTTTGTTCTCAGTTGGCTGTCTGGCTTTGTTCTGGAAGGTTGTCTTGCAGGAAGCTCTTGATTCTCATTGTAAGATTGGGATATAATACTGATTTGGGTGTATAGTTTTTCTTGTATTTATTTAATACATCAATCACTGTGTAATAAATACATTAGTGATTAATACTTTTGGGGAAGATAACTGGCAGCAATCCTGAGCAAGAATTTTTTTGGGGTGAGTGTTAACTTTTTTCTTTGTAAATTTCTGAGAGTATGGCTGTTTGTATAGATGGTGAGAGCATGCCGTTTGAAAGTAGTGTGTATGTGGTGTGTGATGCATGTGGAGTTGAAAGGAGAGTGAATGTAACTGAATGCCGTGTGTGTTTTCTGGAAGGGGAGGTTAGGAGGTTGAGTGGGGAATGTAAGAGGTTGAATGATTTGGTGTTTGAGGTGAGAAGAGATGCAAGTGTGCGATTGAAGGGTGAGATTAGTGCTAAGAGGGTGGAAGATAGGGCTAGGACTGGGAACAGTGTGGAAGTTGTGAGTGATGATGAATGGTGGGTGAAAATGGATAGGATAGATAAGTTAGGACAGGTTAGGTGTGTGAATGAGAGGGACATAGAACCTGTTAGGTTGACTAACAGATTCAATGTCCTGAGAGAGGAAGAGTGTGAAAGTGATTTGCCTGGTGTGATTGTGGATGAAAGCAGGATGGGTGGTAGGGTGACTGAGAGCAGGAGGGAGGGTAATGTTAGGCCAAGACAGAATAGGAGAATGACTGAGGTGCTAGTGATGGGTGACTCTCAGATTAGGTATTTAGATAGGAAGTTGAGTGATAGCAAGTGGAAGGGAATGAGAGTTTGTCTGCCGGGTGCTGGTGTAAGTGATGTTTGTGAGAGGTATGATAGGCTGGTTTCTGGGTGTGAGAGGGATGCAGTTGTGATTACGCATGTGGGAGTGAATGATGTAAAGAAGGTGGGTACATGTGAGTTACGTGAGCAGTATAAAAGGTTAGTTGAAAGGATGAGTAAAAGCAGGGTAAAAGGTGTTGTTTCTGGTGTGCTTCCGAGATTGGATGTGGGGGTAGAATGGTTGTCGCGTGCAATTGGTTTGAATGAATTTGTGAAAGGACTGTGTGAGGAGTTAGGATTGGTGTTTGTAGATGTCTGGGGAGGGTTTTACGGGAATAGGAGGTTGTATGCGATGGATGGGCTCCATCTTAGTCGGGCAGGTGTTGAGGTTCTATGGGGGGAGCTGGATAGTGTGATTAGGTCCTTACGGGTGGGAAACTAGAAGCTGTTAGAGGTAAGGGAATAACAGGAATAGAGGGCAGGTGTAGGAAATGGAAGCGATGCAGAGATAGAGGAATAGCTAAGGGAGAGGGCATACTGATGCGTTATAGGGGGACTAATGCACAAGTGAATGAGCAGATAACTAGGAATAGAAAAGCACGATGCAATGAAGATGAGAATAATAAAAAAACCTTAAAAATATACTACACAAATGGTCGGAGTATAAGGAATAAGATAAATCTCTTAAGAGCGTTAGTGAGTGAAGAGAATTTTGATATAATTGCAATAACAGAGTCATGGCTTGATTTGGCAGGAAATCACTTTAAACCTGAGGTTGAGATTGAGGGCTTTAACATGTTCCATACAGATAGGAATAGGAAGAGAGGAGGAGGGGTTATTATTTATATTAAAGATAATCTCCAGTGTTGTGTAAACACTACAATTAAATTAGATGATAACACAGAGTCATTATGGCTAAATGTAAAGGAAGGTAAAAACAAGCTTGTCATAGGATTATTATACAGACCACCAAATCTTAGTAAGGAAGCTTCAAATCTTCTGTGGCAGGAGATTGAACGGGCATGTAGAAGTAAGCATGTGTGTATAATGGGCGATTTTAATTACAGAAATATAGACTGGGAAGCTCTTGTGGGTGATCAGGAGGCTGAGGAATTTTTGAATGTTGTCCAAGATAATTTTCTGAGGCAGATTATTAACGAACCCGCTAGAGGTAATAATATACTGGATTTAGTTCTCACAAATAGGGAAGAAGTTATTAAGGATACTGAGATTGGAGGAAATTTGGGTAATAGTGACCATTGTGAAATTAGATTCAAGATGAAATGGAATGGTATTGATAGTAGCATGAACAATGTTAAAATTCCTGACTTTAGAAGAGCAAATTATAATGGGCTAAGGACTTACCTGGAGGCAGTTGTACAGAAACCAGGCAATGAAATCAATTCAGGAATAGATTCAATGATATCAGTTAGTGGAGACAATAATCACCAGGAGGAAGAGATTACAATTGAAGAGGAGTATGAAAGAATAATTGAGCAATTAATTACAGGTCAGATGATTAACATTCCTTATAAGGAGATTAGGACTAAAAATAATGACCCAAAATGGATGACAGATAAAATTAAGCATTATATTGGCATTAAAAAGGGCATTTATAGGAAAATAAAAAATGGAGAGGATCACTTAAGGCAGAGATATAATGAACTAGCAAGAGATGTTAAAAAGTTAGTTAGAGTAGCAAGGAGAAATTATGAAATTAAAGTGGCAAATAGGGCAAAGGAAGATCCTAAAAGTTTTTATCAATTATACAAAACTAAGGTTAGAGATAAAATAGGCCCACTTATAGATTCCAATGGAGAATTAGTGAGTGATAGGGACTCAATGGCTGGAATGCTAAATGACTTTTTTCTCTCAGTATTTACACAGGAGGATACTCTAAATATACCCGAGGTGTCAATGATCTTTCGGGGTAATGATGAAGAGAAATTAAAGGATATCTTGATCACAAAGGAGATAGTGACAAAGGAAATTGATAAAATCAAAAGTAGTAAAGCACCCGGTCCTGATGAGGTCTTTCCTAGAATTTTGAAAGAATGTAAGGATGTGTTAAGTGAGCCCCTAGCATGCATCTTTAGAAAATCATTGGAGAGTGGCATTGTGCCAGTGGCATGGAAGAAAGCCAATGTGATACCTATATTTAAGAAAGGGGATAAAACAAATATGTCTAATTACAGACCAGTAAGTTTGACATCAGTGGTAGGGAAAATGATGGAATCTATTATAGCAAGGAATATTAGGGATCACTTGGATAAGCATAAGTTGATAAAAGAATCACAGCATGGCTTTAGTAAGGGTAAATCCTGCCTGACTAATTTGCTGTCTTTTTATAGTAAGGTATATGAAGCAGCAGATAATGATGAAAACTATGATATTTTATACTTGGACTTTAGTAAGGCTTTTGATTGAGTGCCACACTTACGGCTTCTGAGCAAAGTTAAAGCACACGGGATCGATGGCAGTATATTTAGGTGGATTCAGTCATGGCTTGGTGACAGACAGCAAAGAGTTAGTATAGATGGAGTTAAATCTGAGTGGGGGTGTGTTAGCAGTGGAGTTCCACAAGGATCTGTTTTGGGTCCCTTGCTATTCTTAATTTATATTAATGATCTTGACATAGGTATAAGTAGTGACCTGAGTAAATTTGCTGATGATACTAAGCTAGGTAGGGCCATTAGGGCTGATTCTGATGCTGTTGTAATGCAGGAGGAATTGACCATTCTGTCCAATTGGGCCGAGAAATGGCAAATGAAGTTTAACATAGACAAATGTAGTGTACTTAGTATAGGTAGAAATAATCCAATGAATAGTTATAAATTAAATGGGAGAAATTTAGGGAGGACCGATTGTGAGAGGGACTTGGGTATTTTGGTAAGTTCAGACCTTCGTCCTAGAAAGCAATGCCTAAATGCTAAGAATAAAGCTAATAGGATATTGGGATTCATTAGGAGGAGTGTAAGCAATAAGAGTGCTGAAGTCATTCTAAAACTGTATCTGGCGCTAGTTAGGCCTCATCTAGACTATGCAGTACAATTTTGGTCACCATATTATAGGAAGGATATTGATTTGCTTGAGTCTGTGCAGAGAAGGATGACAAAGATGATTGGTGGGCTAAGGAACTTACCTTATGGTGAAAGGCTCAGAAAACTAAATCTACATATATTGGAAAGGAGAAGAGTCAGAGGGGAATTGATTGAGGTCTTCAAATGGGTAAAAGGATATAATAAAGGGGATCTGGGTAAGGTTCTTATACTTAGTGAACATGACAGGACACGTAGCAATGGGTTTAAGCTTGATAATTATAGGTTTAGGAAGGAGATTGGGAGGAATTGGTTTACAAATCGTGTGGTAGATGAATGGAATAGGCTCACTAGACATGTGATAGAAGCCTCCTCTCTGGGTAGTTTTAAGAATAGATTAGATAAATATATGAATGAAGCTGCTAGATGGGACTGACTTTTTTATGTACATATGTATATATTTTTCTAAGGAGTGGGGAGATTATTTTGCGGTTGCATGAATGGACATAATCCTCTGGATGCATTTTATGTATATTGTAGATTAGATCTGACGAACTCCTGTAAAGGGTGACAATGTTGATGACTTTTCTCTGGTAAGAAATCTTTTGTGTGTTGACTGGAACAGGAGCTGCCAAGTGTAGGCCATGAATGGTCTTTTGCAGTCTCCTTCTTTTCTTATGTTCTTATGAATGATGTGACGCAAAATATTTTGTCCCTGTTCCTATATGTTTTACCTTTTTGGAGTAAATTCAATGGGACTGCTCATGGGGGGGGGTTATCACGGCAGGGGGACTGCAGTATATAATCATAATTGTTTATAGAATAATGTTCTAACATTTTTATTTAACCAAACAGTCATGAATATGCATGCGCGGGTGAATAAAACATACATGCCAAAAAAATACACTTTTTCAGGGAAAATGTATACATTCTAAAAGAGGTGCTTCAGGGATAGGAGGGCTGAGTTGTCTTTATACCAATGCTCGTAGTCTTAGAAATAAGAAGGATGAGTTATTCAGTTATATTATTGATGAAGATATAGATATAATATGTCTAATAGAATCATGGGTTAATGAAAATAAATTTAATGACAATGTGAGTGAATTTGAACTACAGGGTTATGATATGTATATTAGTCAAAGGAGAGATAGGACGGTGGTGGGTTGATTATTTATATCAGAAATAGCATTTCTTCAAATCTAAATAATTCTATAAAGCAAGAAGAAGTTGAGTCATTGTGGATAGATATTAGGGTCAGTAAAAATAGGCTAATATACTTGGGAGCCTTTTACAGACCACCCAGACAGAATGACTGTATTGATGAGCTAATGATCAGGGAAATAAGGAAAGGATGTGAATTAGATACAGTTATTATTGGTGACTTTAATTTAAATTCTGTGGACTGGGAAAATATGATAGGAAGGGATAGAGCAAGTTGTAAGTTTATAGAATGTTTTGAGAATAATTTTTTGACTCAATTTGTTAATAAGCCAACAAGGGGTGCCAATATCTTAGATCTGGTTCTTTCAAATGATGATCACCTGGTTCAGGAATCGACTGTCAGGGAAGCATTGGGAAATAGTGATCATCAGATGGTTCATTTTAACTTGGGAATAGTGAAAGGTAGAACGGTAATACTTCATATTAGGGGCGCACGGTAGGTGGCGCTGATAGTAGGCTAAAATTTGGGGGTACAATATATGTCTTATGACATAAGACTGTAGCTTCAGATGTGGCCAATCACGGCATTATTTTTTTATTTTTATTTTTTAGGGGTTTGTAACCTTTATTCTGTATTATTTACTAAATATCAGAGTTTCTGCTCGTTTATAGCTTTTTCTAAGTTAGGTAAGGTTTCTTGATGTCTTTTATTGTTTTTTCCTATTTTATGTTTCGCTGTGAACGATAAACAGCTTTTTACTGGCAACACCGTAGCAATAAATAGGACCTGCTGCGCAAATGTTTCTGTTTTGTCATGGCTTCTTCATGCTCTAGTTGTGCTTCTTTGTTATTCGAATTAAGGTTTATTTTGCATGACCACGAAAAACTTTCAGATTTTGTAGAGGCGCATAAACTAATCAAAAAAACTATAAAATGCCCAAAATGCAGTGCAAGTTTAAGTTTTTCAGAAAATTTAATGTTTCATTGCAATAAAATATATGTAAACGAAAACACTAAGTGACAGTGGTGCCGTTTCAAACAATCAGCGTGTAGAGGAACATTTTTCATGGGTTACCATTTAAGTTTAAAAGACATTGTTCAAATTTCATATTTTTTCGTAATTAATCGTTTTAGGAAAGTAAGTATTGTTTGTCATTAGGTTACCAGTTTTTTTTCTGCCAGTAAAAAGCTGTTGTCATTCACAGCGAAACAAAAAATAGGAAAAATAAAATAGGAAAAAAAATATTCAAGGGGACTGCTCGTGGGGGAGATATCACTGTGGGGGAACCCCCCTATGATAATCCTGAGTTTCAATTAATTTTGGGGGTCTGGGGGGCACAGCCCCCCAGTATATACTCATAAACAAAAAAATATAATGCCATGATTGGTCACATCTGATGCTACCGTCTGACATCATAAGACATATTGTAGCCCAAAATTGTAGCCTATAAACAGCACCAACTTCCGTGCACGCCTAATCTGAAGTATTACCAGTAGAACATCAACAAACTCCACCAAAACTCCAAATTTTTATAGGAGAGATTACAATGAATTACAAAACTTGCTAAATCAGATTAGGTAGGATATAGAATTCAGGGGAAAGAATATTTATGAGATGTAGGACACTTTTAAGACTATACTAAACATAGTCCAGGAGCAGTATATTCCAATGAAGGCTATTAGGAAGAAATGTAGGAAGCCGTTGTGGTGGAATCAGGAGATAGCTAGGAAAATTTCTGAGAAGCAAAGGGAATACCAGAGATTACAAAGTGAGAGTAGTTTAGATAATTTAAACCATTATAAGTCGACCAGAAATAAGCTAATGGGCGGCAGAAATTAATTTAGCTCAAAATAATTATAAAGATAAAAAAAAATCTTTATCTATTATAAAATTAATAACAAATCTAACAGTGATAAAATAGGGCCTATTAGATATGAAGAGGGTTTGAAAGAATCTGATGAGGAAATAGTAGAGGTTCTTAATGATCATTTTTCTTCAGTATTTACACAAGAGAATCAAGATAGATTAATTGATGATAATTCTAGGCTAAGGAAAGTAGTGTTGAATACCATTAATGTGAACAGGGAAATAATTAAAGGGCTTATATTGGAGTTAAATACGAGCAAGCATCTGGCCCAGACAACATTCATTCTAGGTTACTCAAAGGTGTAAAGAGTATTGCAGTAGCTCTTGATAAGTTATATACTAGATCACTAGAGTTGGAAGAAATACCTAACAATTGGAAATTAGTGAATGTAGTGCCAATTTTTAAAAAGGGAAGTAAAGAGGACCCGAATAACTTTAGGCCACTAAGCTTAACTTCTTTTGTTTGTAAAATCCTTGAGAAGATAGTTAAGAAGGGGATTTCTGACCATCTAGAGTATGGTAGGTTAATAAATGATGCTCAGCATGAGTTTAGAAGAGGTAGATCATATTTAACAAATTTAATGGATTTTATGGACTATGTTACTAAACAATTAGATAAGGGAGAGAATATTGATGTAATTTACTTAGATTTTAGCAAAGCTTTTGATAAGGTTCCACATAGGAAACTAGTTTACAAATTAAAAATGCATGGGATATGTGGTAAAGTTTTGAATTGGATAACTGAATGGCTGAAAGACAGGAAACAGAGAGTTGTGCTGAATGAGGTGAGGTCGCAGTGGAGGGACGTAATCAGTGGCGTACCTCAGGGATCCGTTCTAGGCCCTTTATTATTCATAGTTTATATAAATGATCTTGGGGAGGCTGTAAATAGCAAGGTGTCAATTTTTGCTGATGACACTAAATTGGCAGCTATAGTCAAAGTAGTGCAGGGTAGCTTTAAAGTGCAGAGTAACTTAAATAAGTTATTAGCTTGGGCTCAGAAGTGGCAAATTACTTTTAACCTTAAAAAATGCAAAGTTCTTAACATGGGAAGGGATAATAGGGAATTTAGCTATGAAATGGATGGGCATTGGCCGAATTCAGTTGATGAGAAGGACTTAGGCATAGTAGTAGATAGGTCAGTGAAGTTTTCAAAGCAGTGTATTGAGGCTAAAAATAGAGCAAATAGGGTGCTAGGATACATTAACAGGAATGTTAGCTACAAGAGTAAAGAGGTTATCCTTAAACTCTACAACCTGTATGTTAGGCCACATTTAGAGTACTGTATAAAAGCATAGTCACCACATTTTAGACATGATATCAACCTGCTAGTCAGTACAAAGGAGGGCAACAAAAATAATACCTTCCCTGAAGCACCTTAAATATGAAGATAGACTGAGGGTACTAAATATATTCTCATTTGAGAGAAGATGTGTGAGGGGAGATATGATTGAGCTTTTTAAAATCTGTTCTGGGATGGATAAGTTGGATTTTAGCAAGTTATTTGAGTTGGAAGGTAGTAATAGGACTAGGAGTCACCACTTAAAAAAAACAAAAAAAACAGAGGTGCAGGTTGGATGTTAGAAAATACTTTTTCACCAATAGAGTGGTAATTACTGGAATAGTTTGCCATCTGAGACAGTAGACAGTCCAAACTTGAATGCATTCAAACACAGATTAGATGATTTTATAGGGAGGGAGGGTTAACTTTGGTGAGTATTCTGGACTCATTCTTGTGGGTGCAGTTTTTTATTATTTTATATTACGATTGATTTGGATTTTGATGAATCTTGATAATGATGCTTTTTGTTTTAGACACATTCCTGTGTATGGTTTGAATTGTATATTGTAGATGCATAATCTGACACAATCCTATGGGTGCATTTTGACAGATGCAGATGACCTTTGATAGGCCCTTGTGTTGTTGTTGTTGTTGATTTGGGCTGCTTGGATGGTAATCACATGAGCCCTGCTGCAAGTAGTTTGTTGCATGTAGGTTACTTGGTCAAGTTATTTTAGATGGTACTTAATTAGTATTAGTTGTGATTTAAATTAATTGTTCATATTCTTGAGAGCTGTCCACTGTTGGTGATGAATTTTGCTGTCTCATTGAGGATTTTTGTTGATGGATGGAGGGGTCAAAACCTGCTCCATCTAGCAGGGTTGCCAAGGTTAGCTGACAGATTCCCAGGCTTGATAGGAGGGCCCTCAGTGTGGTACAGAGGCTGTGGAAGCGATGGCAGTGTAGCAGGAAGTGTTCCACTGTCTCCTCCTGATTCTGGCACCACCTGCAGTATGGGGAGTCCGTCAGGCAAAGTTTGTACCTGTGCCTTTTCAGGCCACAGTGTCCAGTCTTCAGGCGGAATAGGGCCACATCCAGGCGACGGTGCTTGTGGCGGCTCCACGGTGCAGGGGAGGTGTCACTGCGGATTTGTCCAAGGCTGTTTTCTTGTAGCACAAGTCTAAGTTCAGTGTCTCACTTCTTCTTGATCTTTCCTGGTAAGGGTTCGGGCATTGTGGTATTCAAGTTGGAGAGGTTCCTCTGTGTTTGGCACTGCCACCCTTGTGGCTTGATCAACAATTTTGTTTCCCTGAATTCCAACATGCGACAGAACCCACTGCAGTGTGATCTGCCATCCTCCTTTCTTGAGGTGGTGCAGTTGTGCCTGTATCTTGTGCACTGGGGTAGTGTAGGTGCGGGTGAGCCTATTGGTAATTAGTGCCAGACTAGTTTGGGAGTCAGTGTATATCACCACCTTGTCAGATGTTATAAGGTTGATGTTGTCCAGGGCATACAGGATGGCATGGAGGTCCTCAGCTATATTAGAGTGGCTGGGTGGTAGCCTCCAGGTTCTGCAAATTTTGGAGATGGGGAAGTAGACTGCCGATGATGAAATGCCCTTTTTTGGTGAGTGGGATCTGTCTGTAAAAACTGGGGTGTGTAAGGAGTACAGCTCATTATGCCTGTTGAGGAAAAGTTGCTGGGCAAATTGGGGTGGGTCCCTTCCCTTACGTAACATGAGGTCTAGGTGGAGGGAGATTTGGGACACAAGATCGTACTGTGGTGGAATTGGTGAGAGAGCTGAGTTTGGGCCTGGTATGTGGGGCAGAGGGAGTGAGGCATCTTCAAGGATTGAGACTGTTTTTTTTATCAGGGGGAGGTTCTTGATGGGGCCAACTCCTGGAGACATCAGAGCATTACTGAGTATTGTGGTGACTGGGTGGCTGGGTGGAGCTGTGGATGCCTTGTAGACTGTGTTGCACATTTTCACATGGTGGGTGTGGTCCAGTGGCAGAAGTCCTGTTGCCACATGGAGGCAGGGGATGGGTGTGGATATAAATGCCCCAGGAGCTATCCTCAGTGCGGTGTTCTGCACAGCATCCAGCTTTTTTAGGTTGGTAGATGAAGCAGATCCATAAATGGCCACCCCATATTGTAATTTGCTGAGGATGAAGGTTCTATACAGCATGAGTATTTTCCTGTCTGCACCCCAGCTGATCCCCGAGATCCGCTTCATGATGTCCATGCGCTTGAGGCAGGCAGTGCGGAGGTATGTAATGTGCTGCTTGAAAGTGAGGATGGGGCCGTCAAAAACTATGTGATGTGACATATGGGATGGCTGCCCTTTCTATGGTGATTGTTGGTAACTGAGGAATCCTCTTCTTTGTGAAATACATGAGGTGGCTTTTCTGTGGATTTATCTTCAGGTCCCATTGTGTTGACAACTAGTGTAACAGGTTTATTGTTTCTTGCATCCCCTCTTGTGCCTGTAGGAGTGTGTCAACTCTGTGCAGTATGGTGATGTCATCTGCATAGACCAGCAGGGTGGACTGTGATGTTGGGATGTCTCTCATCAGGATGTTAAATAGTGTGGGGCTCAGGACTGATCCTTGTGGTATGCCACGCTGGAGTGGGTATGGTGAAGAGAAGCTGGTTTCCCATGGCAAGTGAAAATGTCCTGAGGGTAAGGAAGTCCTGGAACCATCTTAGGGGGGGCGCCATTCAATCCAATTGTTGACAGTTTCTGAAGTATTCCCCCGTGCGATACTGGGTCAAACGCTCCCTGCAGGTCGATAAAAACTCTGAGGAGGATGGTTTGGGTCTGGTAGGCTCTCCTGATGTTATGTTCCATGATGAGGAGGAGGTCCTCTGTGTCTCTCTAAGGGCGGAAACCAAACTGGTATACTGGAAGAAGGTTGTTGTGTTCCAGCCACCAGGCGAGATGAGTGTTGATCAGCCTCTTCATCATTTTTTTTTTTTTTATTTAGGAGCCTATCTGGCAACTCTCCATCAACTTGCCCAGACATGAGAGAAGACTGATGGGCATGTAGGAGCTGGGGAGCTTTGGATCCTTGCCTGCCTTTGGTATGGGGATCAGCATTGCATACTTCCACGGTGTTGGGAAAGTTCCTGAACTCCAGCTTTGGTTGAAAAGTGTGATGAGCTGGGCACGTGCTGTGTTGGGAAGGTTGGTGATGAACTCATTAGGCACTTGGTCTGACCCCACTGCCTTCCCTTTTTTCAGGTCCTTTATTGCACAGTCCAGTTCATGGAGGGTGAGTGGAGATGACATGCTTGTTGAGGTGTGCAGAATTTCTAGTGTTTGGGGTGGAGCCAGGAAAGCAACAGGGTCTGGGAGGCCATAGATGGTGATGCAGTGTGCAGCCAGTAGTTCCGCTTGTTCAGATGGACACAGGACTCTTGTGGCTAGACCTCTTATGGAGAGAGAGGAAGGGGTGGGTCAACCAGACATGGCATGGATGAATTTAAATGTTTGTGCTGGACTGCTACGGAAGGATAGGGATTAACAATGGGTGATCCATGAGGCCTTTTTTGTGTGGGCTATTGTTTTTCTCTTGACTGCGTCGAGTCTGCGATATGTGATTTGGTGGTGTGGGCAGGAACACTTCCTCCAGGCACTCCAGGCTATTCTCTGATCACGTACCACCGTCTCACACAGTTCGTTCCACCAGGAAACTCAAGGATGGGGGTCGTATGTTCCGTTGAACCTTTTGAAGTGTTTGTGGCCTATTTCAGTCAGCTGTGTTGTTAGGTCAGCTGCCATGCTCTCGGTGTTTGGGGATGTGGGAGTTTGTATTGTGGCAGCATCTGCATTAAAAGCTTCCCATTTTCCTGTATTTAAGAGCCAGTGTGGTCTCAGGGAGATTGGTGAGGGGGCATTACCTCCTAGATGGATGAACACTGGGAGGTGGTCACTACCCATGTATGGGCCTACTTCAACTTCTGCATCACTGAATAGCCCACTTCCCAGGCAGAGGTCTAGAGTAGAGTGGGTGACCTTGAATGGATCAATCCTTGTGGGTAGACCTGGAGGGGTGATTGGGGTTAGTGGTGAGGTGAGCAGTGAATTAAAGAGGGAATGACCCATGGGGTTTATGGTGCTTCGAGGAATACCTGGTTGCCAGTGTGGGTGTCTTGCGTTGAAGTCTGCCATGACTAGTGTTGGTAGGGTTAGCTGGTTGAAGTAGTGAGTGAGTTCTGCTTCTGTTACATCAATGCATGGGTTATAACATATAAATATGGTCGCCCATCTCCTGTTCAAAGATATTTGCACTGCCATGGTTTCAAGTGTCCCTCCCAGGAATTGCTGCAGTGGGAATTCTGCACATGCCATCTTCTTGTGGGTAAGTAGGACAAGCCCTCCACCCTGCCTGTTTTGACAGTCCTTCCTAGGGATGTTGTAGCCCTGGAATGATATACTGAGGTGTCATTGGAGCCATGTCTCACAAATTCCTATTAGTAGTGGTCGGCACCTTTATGCCTGCAGTTTGACATCTGCCAGCTTGCGGGGGAGTGAGTGAGCATTCCAGAATATGATGGTGTTTTGCTGATGTGCCATGATTACTGGGTGAAGATAGCAAGAAGAACAGGGATGAGATGGCGGAGGATTGATAATATGGAGCAGCCTTGTTGGTAGAGTGAATAACCTTTTCGGAATATGTTGATAAGTGAAGGGACCAGTGACCACCAGTCGATGTCTGCCGAGTCGCCTGTCTTCTCCGGCATTTGGGGTGCGGAACTGGTCCTAGATTTAGTTCTTGTAACTTTTTCAGCATACGTTTGATAAGTGGGTTGTTCACTTTTCCTGGTGGTAGGTGTGTGTGTGGGTGGACCTCAATGTCAGCAAATGGATGGTGTGCGCTGGAGAGAACGTGCTGGCGGGCCGGTGTGTTGCCTGTAAAACGGCGGTGTGCTTGGGGGGGTGGGGGGGGGGTATCAGTGCGCTGAGAGGTTGTGGCATCTGCCTCACATGTGTACTGATCCTCATCTATCATGTCATTAAGGATAGCAAAAGAATTATCTAGAATCAAAGTGGGAAGTACTTTGTTCGGTACAGCAGGAGGAGAGATGCAAGTTCTTTAGGTATGTGTGCTGGTGTTAAATTGTGTGTTTGTGTTTGGGGAAATGGGCTTTGGTCTGATTTGTTTGAGTTTTGTGTTTGTGTCCTCTGTGTTCACTTTTTGTTGTCTGCAGGGTTCATTAATCTGTTCTGCCTTCAGCAGTGCTGGACAGTTCTTGCTTAATAAACGGTGATCTTCCCGGCAGAAGTAACAGTATGGGGTGTTCATGCACTGATTTCCCTCTGGTGTCTTGAAGGGGTGGTAGCCACTGCAGTTATTGCACCTCACCTTGTACCTGCTAGCTAGTGCTCCATGGCCAAACTGATAGCACCTGCGGCACTGGAGGGCTGGTAATTTGAATTCAGTCACATACTTCACTTGGTGCCCCAGTGTTATTTGCCCTGGAAGCTGAGTGCCCTGGAAGGCCAGCCTGAAAAACCTGGACCCATCTGCCTGTGGTGGTAAGGGCAGAACCTCCTTGAGAGTGACACCAACATGGTCTAGGAAGTCAAATTCTTCAGCCAGGTTCTCAGCAGTGTACTGGGGGCTGAACGGCCCCACCTTACCACACAGCAAGCCGGGGTTGAGGCCTCTGGACTCCCAGCACTGCACCGTCCATGGGCTAAGAGTGGTGATGGCTTCTAGCCTGCATGCCAGCTTGTTCAGGCCATCACGGATCACCTCCATCCGTATAGCCTGGCTGGAGCCCAGCTTCCTGACGCGGCCTTGCAGTATGTACTTCCCCAGGGAAGATTCATTAAGGGCCCTGGCCAGGGCTGTTGGTGGGCGGTCAGCATCTTACCTTCGGTGGACTTGATGTAAATTTTTACAGTTGCCTGTTCCTCACCTGGTCCATCCTCTCTTGGCTGGTCACTGTTATGATAATTTATCCTTACCGGCTATGGTGGGGGCTGGTTTGCGTTCATGGCAGATTTTGAGGTGGGTGGTTGATGGTCAGTGTCAGCCTCCACCTCCAGGGGTCGCTTAGCTGCTGGCGCGTGGTTTACCTGCATGGCAGCAGCTGGTTCATCTTCCTCTTCCTCAGAGTTACCCATGATGCACTAAAAATACATCCAGGTGTCTTCCGTGATGTCACTCAAAAAGGTATTGGGAAAAACAATCGAGAGAGAAACCAATACGAAGAAATCTCATCAAGAAACCTTTCAGAAAAGGCCTATTATAAATGCGATCTTTTGTTTTTCAAAACAAGATATTTTCCAAATTATCTTCTCGCTGAAGAGTCGACTGCCATCCAAGTAGTGAAAAGGGTGAATCTACACCCTTGTGACTTTTGACATCCTTGAAATTATGTTGTTGTTTTTGTTATTTCTGAGAGCTTTGATGCCTTGTGGCGTATGTGCCCTGTTGCTCGAGTCCCGCTTTATAGTCGCGGGAGTTGTTGGGATTTCCTCACGAATTCGCAGGTGAGGCAGATGATGGTGGATCGGTTGTGAGGGGAGACAGGGGGGGCAGCAGCCAGTAGTGTGGGTACGTCAAAGGTGGGGACATTCAGGATACGGAGTCTATGCCCCATGGCTTGGTGGTGGGAGTAGAAGCGGGGGCAGCAGAGTAGGAAGTGCTCCACTGTTTCCTCTATGTTCCGGCACCAGGGACAGAATGGGTCAGGGAAGAGGTTTATCTGGTGGAGGTGGGCGTTGAGGGATGTGTGGCCCAGCTGTAACCAGGTGAGGGTGACATCCAGGATCTATTGACTGTTGTCTGATCCAGGGTTGTGGTCAGGAGTCTGTGTGATAGCTGCCCATGGAGGTGTTGCAGAGGGAGTCATGGAGGCTGGCATCCCATGCTGAATGGCAGGCAGGGGAGAGTGTGTTTTTGGCAGTGGAGTGTGGGAGCGGAAGGGAAGTTATGTCCTCCTGAGTCAGGCCTTCTTGGCAGCAGCATCTGCTATATCGTTCCCTCTGATGTTTGAGTGGGATGGCATCCACTGGAGGGTGATCACCCATCCAGCCGATTTGAGGGACACTAGTAGGTTCTGCAGGATGTGAATGAGGGCAGTGGATGACCATGGGTGTCGGGAGAGTAGGAGTTGCAGAGATGACCAGGAATCTGTGAAAATAACTGTTCTGGTCGGGGCGTGGTTTGTGTTGAGGTGGCTCAGGGCCTGCCGGATTGCATATAGCTCCACGGTCACTATGTCTATCTCTGGAGGCAGCTGCCAGGTTTGGCAGATGGTGGAGTGGGGGACGTAAATGGCAACTGCAGTGAAAGGGGGGGATGGAAATCGGGAACCATCAGTGTATACCTGGAGTGCTTGGGAGGGAGGTTGGGTATGGTGAGAGCAAACATGGAGGTGAGGTCCATCGAGGGGGTGCGAGTATATTTTTGCTGGCAGGGGTGGGGCAGGCATAGTGTGATGTAGGTGAGCAGTGCTCGGACAAGTAGAGGCTGTTGTGCACCAGGAAGCCAGGTTGGGGCCTGTGGGTCTACTCCAGATGTGGAGTAGATGGCTGCAAGGGGGTGGGGAGGTGGTAAGGTCTGGATGTGGTGGTACTGGTGGCACAAGGCCTTCGTCTCTAGAGGTGTAGGGGAAGGAGGCCACATTCTGCATGGAGGGCTGAGATGGTGGAGGACCTCATTGCACCCATGGCTATCCTCAGGGCCGAGTGATGGATGATGTCCAGTTTACGGAACACTGTGGGGGCTGCAGAGCCATAGAGGCTGCTCCCGTAAGATAGTTTGGATCGGATGGCTACCAGATAATAGTGGAGGAGAAGGTCACGGCTGGTCCCCCATCAGACTCCTGCCACCCTTTTCATGATGTTGAGATGCTTGTTGCAGGAGATCCGTAGGTGTTCAATGTGGGGGGACCAGGTGAGGTGGGGGCCATCGAACCAGAAGCCAAGGAGGCGATGCGACCTGATGTATGGGACAGGGTGTCCCCTGATGCTGATGCTGGGTGAGGCTGTGACCCTCTTGAGAGTGAAACACATGGCTGCGCTTTTCAGGGCGATGATTGAAAGGCCCCAAGCAGTCATCCAGGCAGAGAGTGCGTTGGCTGCTTCCTGGAGGTGTAGCTAAGCCAGATCTTGAGTGGCTGCTCTGCTGATAATCGAGATATCATCAACATAGATAAAGAGGCGAGAGTGGTCTGGGATCCATAGGTCAGCGAGGAGAATGTTGAACAGAAGGGGGCTGAGGATGGAGCCCTGCGGGACACCTCTATGCATGGGAGACTGCGGAGAGAGTGAAGAACCAATAGCAACACGGAAGGTGCGGTTGGATTGGAATGAGTTGATCTATGTGAGGGGCGGACCAGTGATGCCCATCCTAGACAACTTATATAGGATGTCCTCATGGGGTGTGGAGTCGAAAGCCCCCCCCAGGTCCATGAACAGAGTGGTCATTACCTCTCTCCTCCAGTACGTGTCACAGATGTGGAATTCCATCTGCCCCAGAATGTCCAAGATGCTGCGGTGTAGACAGAAGCCACACTGCTCCGGGGGGAGTAGATTTTTGCTCTCTAGCCACTAGGAGAAATGAGTAGCGACCAGCCATTCAAGGAGCTTCCTGATGCAGGAGAGGAGTGCTATAGGGCGGTAACTTGCAGGTTGTGTGAGGACTTTTTCAGGCTTGTGGTATGGGGAATAGGATGGAAGACCTCCAGATTGATGGGAACGTGCCGGTTTGCCAGCTGGTGTTATATACAGAGAGGAAGGTCTGCTGTAGCTGGGGAGGTGCATGGGTGAGAAACTCATACGGTATGATATCAGGACCAGGTGTCTTGCCTGTGGAGAGGATAGACAGCCCCTCATGTATCCCCCTCATTCTAGGATACTTAAAGAAGGGGTAGAAAGTATCTCAATAGCTCTGGACAAGTTATATACTAGGTCATTGGAATATGGAGAAATACCCGATGATTGGAAGAGAGCGAATGTAGTCCCCATTTTCAAGAAGGGTAGTAAAGAGGATCCAAATAACTTTAGACCGGTTAGCCTAACTCCTGTAGTCTGTAAAATTCTTGAGAAAATAGTTAAAAAAGGGATTTGCCAACATCTAGAGAGGGAGGGGTCAATCAGCGATGCTCAGCATGGGTTTAGATCAGGTAGATCATGTTTGACTAACTTACTAGACTTTCTGGAGTTTGTAACAGATCAAGTAGATAAGGGAGAGAATGTAGATATAATTTACTTAGATTTTAGTAAAGCATTTGATAAGGTACCACACAGGAGACTAGTTCATAAATTAAAAATGATTGGGATATGTGGGGGTGTTTCAAATTGGATAGCTGAGTGGCTGAAAGACAGGAAGCAAAGGGTAGTGCTAAATGGTGTAAAGTCAGAGTGGAGGGATGTTATCAGTGGGGTTCCTCAGGGATCAGTTCTCGGTCCATTATTATTTGTCATCTATATAAACGATCTTGGGGAGGCAGTTAATAATAAAGTGTCAATTTTTGCGGATGATACCAAATTAGCAGCTGTAGTTAAAGATATTGATGATAATTTTAAAGTGCAGGGGGACTTAAATAAATTGTTATCCTGGGCACATAAGTGGCAAATGACTTTCAACCTTGATAAGTGCAAAGTTATTAACATGGGAAAAGATAATAGAGAATTTAAGTATGAAATGGATGGGCATTGGCTGAGCTCAGTAGAGGATGAGAAAGATCTAGGAGTAGTAATAGATAAGTCATTAAGGTTTTCTAAGCAGTGTATTGAAGCAAGAAATAGGGCAAATAGAGTGCTGGGTTTTATTAAGAGAAATGTCAGTTACAAAAGTAAGGAGGTTATTCTTAAACTCTATAACTCTTATGTTAGGCCACATCTAGAGTACTGTATACAGGCATGGTCCCCACATTTTAGACACGATATTAACCTTCTTGAGTCAGTGCAACGGAGGGCAACAAAGATTATTCCTTCCCTGAGGCACCTTGAATATGAAGATAGACTGAGGGTATTAAATATGTTCTCGTTCGAAAGGAGGTGTGTGAGAGGGGATATGATTGAGCTGTTTAAAATTTTTTCCGGGATAGATAAATTGGATGTTAGCAAGTTTTTTGAGTTAGATGATGGAAATCGGACTAGAGGTCACCACTTGAAAATTAAAAAGCAAGGGTGTAGGTTGGATTTAAGAAAATATTTTTTCACCAATAGAGTGGTAGACTTCTGGAACAAATTGCCGCAGAGGGTAGTAGGTAGTCCAAATCTAAATGTATTTAAGAGTAGGTTGGATGAGTTTATGGGAAGGGAAGGTTGTGATGGTTCCTAAGTTTTGTATATATTAATATTGTTTGTATATATCTATAGCTGCATGATTTAGTTCTTGACAAGCCTTGATTGGTGATATCCTTGTTTCTGGATGCAATCCTCTGGATGTAGTTTTCCTGGGAGTTTGGGTGCCTTGAAAAAGAGGCCGCTTGACTCGGATGACCTATGATGAGCCCTTGTGGCTTTTGTCATCCGTTATATTATATTGTGGGGGACTTTGATTTTGTCTTCCCCTGGTGATGGTGCTTTTTGTGGGTGGGTTTTGACGGAGGCGGATGACCTTTGATAGGCCCTTGTGGCTTTTGTCATCCGTGTAATTATGTTATGTTATGTTATGTTAGCTCACCTGGGGTGAATGTCTGGGTGAGTTTGGGGGTGCCAGCAGAAGAGAGGGAGGCTATGAGAAAATCTGCTGAGGTTGGGGGGAGCTGTGGGGGTAGGTGGCGGCTGGCTTTTGATACGTAGTAAGCAGCAAGGGTGTAGGTTTTCTGTGCATTGGTGTTGATGGGCATGGTGCCGGCACTCAGGGGGAGTTGGAAGTCCCATGTGCGCTTTGTGGATGATGTTGTGGAGATGGAGGAACAGTGGGAACTCCAGGAATTTTGTTGGGCCCTGAAGATTGTTCGAGAGCAAGCAGCATTGAGCTTTTAGTACTCGGCCCCTAGTTGTGGAGTGGGGCATTTCCGCACATGGTTACATGCCTGTCTGCGAGCTTTAACGGCTTGTTCGCATTCCTCACTCCACCATGACCAAACTTGTTTATATAAGAAGAACATAAGAAAAGAAGGAGACTGCAAAAGACCATTCATGGCCTACACTTGGCAGCTCCTGTTCCAGTCAACACACAAAAGATTTCTTACCAGAGAAAAGTCATCAACATTGTCACCCTTTACAGGAGTTCGTCAGATCTAATCTACAATATACATAAAATGCATCCAGAGGATTATGTCCATTCATGCAACCGCAAAATAATCTCCCCACTCCTTAGAAAAATATATACATATGTACATAAAAAAGTCAGTCCCATCTAGCAGCTTCATTCATATATTTATCTAATCTATTCTTAAAACTACCCAGAGAGGAGGCTTCTATCACATGTCTAGTGAGCCTATTCCATTCATCTACCACACGATTTGTAAACCAATTCCTCCCAATCTCCTTCCTAAACCTATAATTATCAAGCTTAAACCCATTGCTACGTGTTCTGTCATGTTCACTAAGTATAAGAACCTTACCCAGATCCCCTTTATTATATGTAGATTTAGTTTTCTGAGCCTTTCACCATAAGGTAAGTTCCTTAGCCCACCAATCATCTTTGTCATCCTTCTCTGCACAGACTCAAGCAAATCAATATCCTTCCTATAATATGGTGACCAAAATTGTACTGCATAGTCTAGATGAGGTCTAACTAGCGCCAGATACAGTTTTAGAATGACTTCAGCACTCTTATTGCTTACACTCCTCCTAATGAATCCCAATATCCTATTAGCTTTATTCTTAGCATTTAGGCATTGCTTTCTAGGACGAAGGTCTGAACTTACCAAAATACCCAAGTCCCTCTCACAATCGGTCCTCCCTAAATTTCTCCCATTTAATTTATAACTATTCATTGGATTATTTCTACCTATACTAAGTACACTACATTTGTCTATGTTAAACTTCATTTGCCATTTCTCGGCCCAATTGGACAGAATGGTCAATTCTTCCTGCATTACAACAGCATCAGAATCAGCCCTAATGGCCCTACCTAGCTTAGTATCATCAGCAAATTTACTCAGGTCACTACTTAGCGCCAGATCTAGACTGTAGCTACTTTCAAATACTTTTATATTGTTAAAAAACATGGTATTTTTCTTGCAGAACAAGTTCAGTTCATCTAATAGACAAAAAAACTTTTCTTTCAATTTCTCCCTTTCGAGATTGGCAGCTGGGTATTGCTTTGAAATTACAAGGGGCGGTCAATAAGTTTTGCGAATCGGTAGGGCAAAACAGGGAAAGGGTGGTGGCTGTTTGTGGGGGTGTTAGGACAAGTTATGACAAGTCAGGACCTGCAGCCGCATGCTCCTGCCTCCTCTATTTAAAAAGCAGTAGCTGATCGCAGATCGTCAGTCACAAATTTTTCAACAATGGAGAAGGTTGAGCACCGCGCACTGATCAAATATTTGACCAAGGAAGGGAAGAATGCAAAAGAGATCCATGAACGCATGGTTGCAGTGTACACCGACACCGCCCCTTCCTATGCAACCATTGCTCGCTGGAATAGGGAGTTCCGCCATGGTCGTGAGTCCCTTGAGGATGATCCCCGATGAGGACGCCCATTATACGTGACCAACGAGGACAATGTGGCCCGTGTGGAGATGATGATCCTCGACAATCGACGGGTGAAGATCGAAGGAATCGCGCGAGAACTTGGAATATCACATGGAAGTGATATCAACATCATCCATGATAATTTGGCCATGACCAAGGTCTCTGCCCGTTGGGTCCCGAGAAACCTCACGCCCTATGATCAACTTCAATGTCGTCAAAGTCCACAAGGCCAGAGTTGCACAAGCTACCCTGCATGAGTGCGGATTCAAGGAGCTCAACCATCCCCCCTACAGTTCAGATCTGGCCCCTAGCGACTATTTTTTATTCCACCAACTCAGGGCTGAACTGTGTGGACGCCGGTTTGGGGACGATGAAAATGTCCAGCTTGCAGTCCAGGAGTGGATTGAACAGCAGTCGGGAATTCGAAGCCTCAGGGACAAGTGGCACAAGTGGATTGAAGTCGACGGTAGTTATATTGAAAAATAATAAAACACTTTTCCTCATATTTCGTTTCCTTATGTCCGAAATGCAAAACTTATTAAACCGCCCCTCGAATATTATGTTATGTTAAATCAATCAACAAAATTTTCGTCACCATAGATACCACATATCCTATACATAGCGAGTTAAATAATTCTACCGAATTACCGTAGCCATAGAGATAGAATACTACTGGTTACCAGGATAACGGGAAACAGTCGTACACCAAAGAGAAAGGATTCCCGACAACTGAGATGTCACTCTCACTTCCATTTATTGTACAGTTACCGCTCATAACATTTATTCACTTAAGGCTTGGTCTTTCGGTGTGTCACTGAGTTCACCCTAAACCAGGTCTGGGCAACCCTTGGCACGCGTACCAGACGTGGTACGCCAACGACTTCTTAACATTCTCGCGAAGCCAAATAATCACATTAAATAAATCCTAAATAAATGTATCCCCCAGTGGTGGGCGCGTCAGGTAAATTTCGCCGGTCTGTCAATCGTCATTCGCCAGCGGCTGGCCTGCCAGTCCGTCATCATCAGTCTGTCATTATTTCAGGCCAGCCCAGTACGTCAGTCGTCATTCCGAAACTCCGACATCGTTATTTTAACCGCGCTTCCGTCATTACTAAATTACAGTTCGTCACCACTATTTTAGGACCGTTAGTAAAAAACTGTTTACAACGGTAACAGCGCACAATTTTATTCATTTAGAAACAGTTTGGACTACTTTAAACACAAAAAATATAAATTATTATACTATTACTGCTGCTCCTCCTGCTTCTCCTCCCCAAACTGCCACTTGTAGCTGGGGTAACCCAACAGGGACATGTTCACCATGAGGAACACCAGCTTCTGGACGTTGGCGCTGGCCAGGGAGCCCTCATCGGCCTGAGAATGTCGCCGGCTGTGGAGAGCATCCTATCCACGGCAGCGGAGCTAGGGAAGGGGGAGGGGTTGTACTTGATGAACAAGTCTACCGGGGCATTCCTGTGCTCCTTGGGGAAGAGGGCTTCCGCTGGAGCTTCCAGCCCTGGATGCTGGCCTTCAGCACCTGGTCCACATCCGGGCTGATCACCTCCTGGTCGGCGCCAAACAGCTCCCTGTAATCAGCATTAGCTGTTTAATGAACTTTTCAAAAAAAGAGAATTAATAGAATGGTTTAAAAAAAAACAAATTGTGAGGAATAGACAATAGTTATGTTTAAAGTTTTGAATTGAAATATGAACCCTTACTTGAAAACCATGTCCTGTTGGCTCTTCACGTCAGACTTGGCCTGGGTTGCCTGTTGCTCCTGCTGCTCCTCCTTAGGCCGCACCATGGCCTTTAGTTCCCTGAGGATCCTGCCCTTGATGGCATCGGCCTGGTCAGGGATGATCCTCGCCAGGACGGCAGGGGTGAATGAGAGGTTCAAGGCAGAGGCTATGAGCAGGTCTTCTTGGTTCTCAAAAAGGGAGCCAAACCTATAAATGAAGCATAAATCTCAGTTCCAAAAGGTGAAAACATAAAGTTGTCAATAAGATATATATAGATATATATATATTATATATATATATATATATATATATATATATATATATATATATATATATATATATATATATATATATATATATATATATTATTGTATATATATATATATATATATATATATATATATATATATATATATATATATATATATATATATATATATATATATATATATATATATATACGTAGGTGAGTCAAAAAGTTCTCAGACAAATGGCAGATTATTGAAATGTTCGATTTTGTACAAGTAAATACAGGGTCAAACACGACTTTCATGTTTTCTGAACAATTCCTACAAAATTCGTCATTCAATTTGTCGAGACTCTTTGTATTAGATGTGCTTCAAAAAGGTTACTTTTTTGAACCCATAAAATGGCAAATTTTGAGATAAGAGCGAACATTAAATTCCTGACTAAACTTGATTGGAAGCCTGTTAAGATTATTGACGCTCTACAACAGGTTTATGGTGACTCTTCGCCATGTAGAGCGGTAGTTTACGACTGGATTAAGCGCTTCAAGGGGGGCAGAGAAGAAGTTGAAGATGATCCACGTGAAGGGAGACCCTCCACCTCCATTAACCCAGAAAATGTCGAGCTTGTGAGGAATCTAGTGGATAAAGATCGCCGTATTACTATTGATGAAGTTGCCAATGCATGTGAAATCTCTCATGGCTCAGCATTTGGAATTCTAACTGAAAATCTTGGCCTGAGCAAGCTTTCAGCACGTTGGGTCCCAAAAGCGTTGCGAGAAGACCAGCTGAATCATAGGGCCAACCTTTCTTTGGCTATTTTGACCAAGATTGAAGCAAACGAGGATAGTTTTTTTGAGCGCCTCGTAACGGGAGATGAAACTTGGGTGTATCAGTTTGATCCTGAAAGTAAAAATCAATCAAAAGAGTGGCACCCAAGGGGGGCAGCAGGGCCTATCAAGTTCAAGACAGAGAGGTCCGTTAAGAAGATAATGGCTACAGTTTTTTGGGATTCGGAGGGAATTATTTTAATAGACTTCTTAGAAGGACAAAAAACTGTTACATCCAGCTATTACGAAGGAGTTTTAAGGAAGCTGAAAACTTCAATAGCCAAAAAACGACGAGGAAAGCTCCACAAGCAAATCTTGTTCCACCATGACAATGCCCCTGCACATTCGTCCAAAGCTGTGAGATCTCAGCTACGGGAATTTCGATGGGAAACTCTTGCTCATCCCCCTTATAGCCCTGATTTAGCACCCTCTGACTTTTTTCTGTTTCCAAATTTAAAGGGACACCTAAAAGGAACCCGGTTTCAATCATTAGATGAAGCAAAAAAGCAGGTCATTACTTGGTGCCAGAGACAACCCCGTGAATTCTACAAAGATGGTCTTTACCGTTGGATTCATAGATTAAGAAAGTGTATAGATGTTAATGGAGCTTATGTAGAAAAATGATTACAGTATTATTACAAATAAAAATTTTATGCCATTTATCTGAGAACTTTTTGACTCCCCCTCGTATATATATATATATATATATATATATATATATATATATATATCAAATTCTCTGAGGAGGGACTGGACCAGGGGCTCTGCTCACCCCTCTGCTGGTGCTGCAGCAGCCACCTCTTCAAGACCAGGAGCGTCGGGAGGAGGGTGCCCATGTAGGCGTTGTCCTCCCCCTGCAGGCTGTCCAAGATGTCCGCCACAGGCTTCGTGACATCCCTGTACTCTGTCAGGACCTGAAAAGTTCAAAAGGAAACTAGATGCGCGGCCGACTCAACCGCGGCCAAAATTGGTTGTTTTCGCCTAAACCTAAATGGGCCCCAGGGGACCCATAAATATAGCATGAACTATAAATAAGAAAACTTGCTAGTTTTGCGACTTTTGCCAATCGCTAATAGTTTATGGATTAAATTAATATGATTTTTTTCATACTTTGATCTCCTGATCCAGAATTGCCACTCCTGCCTTGCCCCTGAGCTGGTGAATTTTGATGTTGATGGCCTCCATCTGCTCAGGAAGAGACATCACCTGCAACAGCACCTTCACACTTTTGAAGCGAAGTAGGGGTTCCACCAACAGAAATAAACACATTTTTTTAAAAATATATAGAGAATTAATGCAATTCATAGTTCGGATGTTGTAAAAAAGCGTCAGTAAATTATTAAGATATTAGCGTCGGCGATTAGGTGCAATTTTTAATTTTAATATAATAATTTTTAAGACTTACCGAACTACAACAGGAGTTATCAGCTTCCTCTTGACGGCCTCCTTGATCTGATTGGTGGCAATGGGGATCCAGTTCTGGAGGTTCCAGAGGTGCTGGGCCTTGGTGGTTGCCTTGTGCCAGGGAGTGTTCCACTTGCTCCAACCCATGATCTCACTGATGTCATTGGTTGCCATGAGGTTCAAGGTATGCGCGCTGAAACAAAAGAAATATGAAGTTTTAATATTTCTTTGTTATCAACTTTAATGATAACATTTGTCATTTCCATTTGATCATTTCTTTATAGAGTGGCGCCACACTTTAAAGTTTAAATTTTCAAAATCCGTTATTTCTTACCTACAGCGGCGGTGAGGTGGCAGAGTGATCTGGGTCTCGGCGTCAATGTCCTCGCCGTCTAGGTGTCCCTGGACGTCGCCAGGCTATCACAGCACAACTTCATCCTCCTCCTTTTGAACCGCCTCTTTCTCCTCCGATTCCCCAAAGGCGTTAAAGGCCGCGACGTAGTTTGCGCCGTTGTATGTGGTGGGGGCTACCACCTTCTTGACAATGCAAAACTTCTGGTGGACGTCATCGATGACTTCCCCCAGGAGCTGATGTGCCTGGCTGACCTAAGAAAAATATTTGTTGCTTTGGTTCTAAATATCTATTCAGTACCTATTAGGCTTTTTAAAATTTTACACTAGGGCCTAAGTGAAATAATTCAAATCAATATAACAATATATAGTTAAATATTAATTTTTAAATTCAAACAGATATCTTTTCATTTTACCTTCAACTCCCTGCAAGCCAGGGTTGCCTTCTTCCTCTTCAGGCTGGGCTGATCTATCCAGTGCACAGTCATGCCCAGGAAGGCACTGTGGAAAAATTAGAATATTAATAATGTAATAGATATATGTATATTTTATTTATTAGCAGAATATTTTAAATATGTAAAGTATAATATTATATTAAATATAAATATTTTTAGTAATTTATAGTTTTACCGGCTGTGCGCCTTCCAGCTGTCAGCAGTGGTTGCCACCCAATTCTGCTGAACAGAAGGTTATTGACTTCCAGCTTGGCTTTGTCCATCAGCTCCTCCAGGTCCCTCCCCAGGGTCCTCCTGGACACAAGGTGGAACTCAGGACTGAGGTAGGCAAACAGCTCCCTGGTGTAGGGGTGTTCACAAAGGCTAAGGGGGAAAAGTGTCTCCACAAACCACCTGTAAATGGAAATTCAAAAATAATTTCATACATTTCCTAATAAACATTAATGATTAATTAAATTAGCGGCATTATGAATAAATAAAATCGTCAATTTTAACTACTTAAAAATTTCAAACAACTTTGAAACTTACACAAAGCTAAAAGATAATTGGTACCAGTATTTTTTCTATTTTATTTTTCCTTATCTTGTGAACATCTGCCTGGCCTTGTCCTGGCTGAACTTGTCCCTGAAAGATTCCACCATGGAGAGCTGGCGCTGCTTGGAGGGACGATCAATAGACCGGCCACGCTTGCTGTTTCCAGCCAGCGCAGCTGTGAGCTCGGGCTTCTTTCCAGGGTGCACCTATTTGAACAAAAAATAAATTGTAAAATTAATGTTTATTAAATTATTATTATTTTCAGAATTAATTGTATAACTTATTTTATACTTTATATTTATTATGTACCTAAGTAGGAAAGTCTAACTGTTTTAATTAAAATAAATTATAAACTTTTAAGTTTTAACTCACAGTTTGATAGTGCGCGCTAAGATGGGCCCTGGAAACTGAGGCGTAGGTTGCACCCTTGTTATTGCACCCAGGCTGCATGCACTTAGCCGAGCTAGTGTGCACTTTCTTCTTTCCCTCGCCTTCAGTTTTCAAGAACTTTGAAAAGATATAAAACCTAAAAGAAAAGAATTTCAAAAAATAGTTAAATACGTGATGAACTGGTGAGTCGTGAAATATTTTTTTCAAATAAACAAACTTTATTAAGTGACGCGACCAGCTAAAATTAAATATTAAAAATGTGATTTTCTTACATTTCGCAGTACTGGAGGTAGCCTTTGAGTTCCCTGAAGGCTCTGTTGTTGTCCTGGTCCCCAGCATCACCTGTCTCCTCCACCTCCTCAGGTTCCTCCAGGGGCTGGGTGTCATGCAGAGACTCGGCACCAAGCACCATGCCGGCGTTACCGTGCTGGCTCTGGTCCATTTCACTGTATCTGGCACTCACGGGTGTGCTGGCTCTGACCTCACGCTACTTAGCATACTATTAGGTCTATCACTATCAGTAGACACACTCCTGCTCCTGTCTTTGCCAAGATATATACCCATGATCTATAAAAGTCGAGAAATACGGTGAAAAACAATGTTACTTCACTTGATGAAAAGCAGGTTGGAATACTAAAGCCCCGTCTACACTAGATAAATTTCTTTTGTAACAAGTTGAAACTTTTGAAACAAGTTATAACTGCACCGCAGAAGCGGAGAGCTTGCAACAAACAACCTTTCAGTACGAAAACCAGCAGGCTACTGATATGACGTGGCAAGGTTGCCAGATTTTATCAGTAAAAGTAGCAAAAAAACTGCAAAAAAGTAGCAGATTTCGATAAAAAGGAGCCCAATATATATATATATATATATATATATATATATATATATATATATATATATATATATATATATATATAAAGGGTGTTCCAATAAGTTGGACCGATTTTAAATGTGAGTTAAGTTTAAGTCTCTAATGATTTTTTCTTTTTCTTTTAGATTTAACAACTGCAGTCTTTGGCAACTTCAACCATGGAAAGATTAACAATCGAACAAGGTGTTAAATTTATCGGGGCCTATTACGAAAATGGACGTTTAATCATAAACGCATTTCGGGCACTTCGCGATTATTCGGTCAACATAATTGACCAACCGAGAGTGCATTTGGGAAAAGTGTTCGTAAATTCAAACAAACGGGGTTGGTGGCAGATATGAAAACGCCATTGCGTGCTTGTTTACGCCATTCAGCTGAAAACATTGCTGCAGTGCGCGAGAATGTGGCCGAAGATCCAGACTCCTCTATTTGTCATCGCGCGCAGGAATTGAACCTCTCGACAACAACGTTACATCGAATTTTGACAACAGACTTGTCTCTTCACGCTTAGAAAATTCAATTGACACAAGAAATGAAGACTGCTGACCATTTGAAGCGCCGTACATTTTTCGCCAAAAAAATCATCTTTAGTGATGAAGCCCATTTTCATCTTGGTGGATTCGTTAATTAGAAGAATTGTCGCACTTGGGCTGATGAAAATCCCAGGAAGATTGTTGAAAAGCCACTGCATCCACAAAAGGTAACTGTTTGGTGTATATTTTTTGCTAGCGGAATCATTGGGCCGTATTTCTTCGAAAACGATGCTAAGAATTCTGTTACGGTGACAGGCGAGCGATACTGTGCCATGATAACCAACTTTTTATGGCCTGAATTGAATTCTATGGATGTCGAAGATTTGTGGTTTCAACAGGAAGGCGCCACATGCCACACAGCCAATGCAACAATGGCTTTATTGAATGAGAAGTTCCCAAGTAGCATCATCTCTCGAAACAGCGAAGTCAATTAGCCACCACGATCATGTGACTTGACGCCTTTAGATTTCTTCTTTTGGGGTCATCTCAAAAGTAAAGTCTATGCAAACACGCAAACAACAATTCAACAGATGAAGGATTAGATAATATGGCATATTGGTGAAATCGAGGAGCAACTATGCAGATACGTCATAAAAAATTTTGACAATCGAGTGGAGGTGTGCCGTCGAAGCCTTGGCAGACATTTAGGTGATATTATTTTTCAAACATAATTGCCATGACTCAACTAACATGATCCAATAGTGTAATCAATAAATTTTCATCAATAACACTGTTTTATTTACTGGTAACTTCGATCTGTCTTAATGGAACACCCTTTATATATATATATATATATATATATATATATATATATATATATATATATATATATATATATATATATATATATATATATATATATATATATATATATATATATATATATATATACAGAGCAGGCCCTACGCAAAATAACGACGTGCCCGGCCCATTAAAAAGTTATTGCACAAAATATATTGTTTAAGCCAGTGCAAACAGAATTAGATAAAAATAGGATATACAAAAACAAACCTGCTTCATATGAATAAAATTCAATAAAGTTTTACAGCACACATGAACAAATTCAACTCCACTTTAAATGAAACAAAATGCGCCAACGTGTGCCGCAAAACATTATTTGCCAAAGGTCGTCCTTGCTTTTCGGGTTAGTGACGGTTCGCGTGAAGGCCGAAAATCGCTTCCGTCGGCGCTTATTCCGTCAGTGTTTCAAAGTTTCCGTAGGTCGTCAGTCCGCCAGCGAAACGGGAGTCCGTCAGTGACGGACTGACGGACTGCCCCCAACTGGTATCACTGACTTCTTTTCGATGGCAATCGAGAGCCTTACACTGTTGTAAATTATCTGCCATCAGTGATGCAGTATCAGAAGCCTCAATAATGGTAAATAAATAAAAGGTCAACAATTTCGCGACTCTATAAGTTACTATGTCGATCCGTCTTATGGTAACCATTTTACTAGCCAATGAGTTTTTTTTAGCAATATCATAGTAACTATTTGGCCAATTCTAACGAAATTTGAGACCCTTATGTTGTTTTACATTCTCTTTCGAATTATAGAATTATATCATTCCCAAGGTTACTCCGGGAATTATTAAAAGTTTTGAAGGTCATATGGTTATAATTCAGAATAATTGAGAGCACGCAACTTAGTTCTGTTGACCTGTTTTCTGCAACATTTATAAAGGATTAAGAATCAATACGAGGTTTTCTTTAATTTCATATCCGTTCGTTGTGTTTTACTGGAGTAAAATGATTAAGAGATTGGACATTGTAATGAATTAGCACGTCATAAAACTTGGCATCAAAGATCCGGCCTATTTTTGTAAAAAAAAAGGTTGACCATTCCTGGCCTAGACTCATTATGAATCATCTAGCGCACCTCGCATATACACTCCTTCTCAACTTCCATCAGGTGAGGCCTATCTTTCTCGCACAACTTTAAAGAAAACTCAACTCTTCCATCTCACCTTTTCTTTCCACTAAATACATCCCTTTATCACAAATCCTTCTTCTCACGAATGTTTCGCCCCCACATGTTCGTCATCACGGGAATTCCGGGTGGAGAAATCCCCCAATTCCTCCCCCGCAGTGGGGGGGATTCCCACTCGCCAAGGACGCCAGCGTTGTCGATCGTGACCTTGTATGGAGGCGGAATATTTACCAATTTATGGGGCCGTAAGATTATCAGTTTATTGGGGTTACTAGTTTATTAGTTTCCCGGTACTCGAGGTGAAGAGGGACTCTTAAAAGGACGTAGAAAAAAAAAAATTCTTATACTGGCCTATTAAAGGGGCCAGCGGCACGTCATGAGTACATCGCGGTCAATAAATAGGATTTCAATTGTACGCAAAGTATTGGGTTCAAAAGCGACAAGATTTAATTAAGAGAACCAAACGGGTTCCGTAACGCTATTAAGGGAGTAAACGGTGTTAACGAATTAGGATTATTTCTGACTCTAACTGATTAATTCTTCTGTAACTTTCTGCTGAAAAAATAAAATGTCTGACTATATATGCGTTCGTTTCATAAGGAGCGTGGCCTAGACGTTTCGGTGTGCTGCTGCTGCTGCTATTACGAATACAATTCCATTACGAATACTATGCCAATTACTAGTGTGGATAGAGGGGAGTAGGAAAAGGGGCAAAGAAACAATAATAGCATAGGCGAGTTGCGAACAGCTTTCCGCGTCGCTGGACCACTGTTAGCAGGCGGCGAATCCACTCGGCCATCCTGAGTCTTAAAAAAGACTCATTCAAACGAAGTTTTTAAGCCGCTCGCCTGCACTTCTCGCACGCTATACAGCCACCCTCCTAGAAGCGGGGCGTATTTTGTTAAAATGAAGAGAGCCCGTTTGGAAATGTTTTCTAAGGGCTAACTATCCCCCTCTCGGGTCTGGGCACCATTGTAAATAGAGGGGAGTAGGATAAAGGGCAAAGAAAAAATAATAGCGTAGGCGAGTTGCGAACAGCTTCTCGCGTCGCTGGACCACTGTTAGCCAGCGGCGAATCCACTGGGCCAACCTGAGTCTCAAAATGACTCATTTAAACGAAGTTTTTAAGCCGCTCGCCTGCACTTCTCGCACGCTATACTACTACTATGGATATTACCATAGGTGGGCGTTATCGCGATAACGATTTCGGGTTATCGGTTATCCGATATTTTTGCCGCGTTATCGTTCATCGGTATTGCCGATACTTTTGTTCTACAATAGCGATAATCGATAATTTCACTTTTAGGTTCCAGTTTAGCACAGGGGCGAGCCGCGCGTGCCTTTGGGGCAGAAAGAGCTAGGTCCGAGCTTGGAACCGAACGTATGTTCCCGGGCTTCTTCCGTTCTAATTTTTTTGTGCACGTGTATATGAATGCATGTACTATTTGGTGATATTTTGTAATATCCGTTTATTAACGTTTTGAACACTCACGAAGTTACGCCCCTATTGTAAACTGATCGTATTTTTATTGTAATTTAGTAGTGCAGTGCTTTGCTATTTTATAGTATTGAATTAGTGATGGCGTCGCAAGATACTGTGCCCGCATCAAGCCAAAAAGACTCAACGGAGTCTATTAACTCTAGTATCGGAATTTTGGATTTATTGATTTATCGGTTATCACCTTATCGGGCGATAAATTTATCGCCAGTTATCGATTATCGGTTATTGTTATCAATTTATCGGTATAGTGATACATTTTTTCGTTATCACGCCCATCAATCGTTATTACTACTACTATGACTATTATTATGACTAAGACTATTTCTACTACTACTATCTATGCGAAAAAATATGCAGCAATCAAAGCTTAATACTTTGTCCTTCTAAGTTAATTGAGTGATCTCTTGCAATCCCTTGACCCAAGAGATATCCAATTTATGACACTCTTCTGTCTCCTCCCTCCCAGGCAACCATGAATGGGGATTTTGTTAACATCCATTTCCCCATTTGGATCACATGATACCATATCCGCCCTACTTTCGGGGATGGCATATGTTCATATGAGAAAAGTTGGGCAGCTTATCTTCATGTGAGAAAAGATGGTGGCTTATCTTCACGTGAGAAAGGTCGGGATGGCATCTCTCCAAGTGAAAAAACTGGGGAATTATTTTGGGGTGTAGGTTTTCGAGTAACTTATCTTCAGGGGATTTTCCCATTCCCTATATAATATCATTTATTGTCTATTTCTCTTTATCGCGCATTTATATCTATCTTTTCGGAACCCCCACCATTATTTTGCTTCTGGCTGATATTCTCCTCTTTTGCGCTCATATTCAGTGCGACAAGATTTTTCATCCTATGTCACAGCCCTCTGACGTTACTTTAGTTCCGCCCCTTTCCAAAGTTACGCCCACTGTTCATTAATCAACGCCAACCCGCCTTGTTCACACCCTGAAGGTGGATTTCTCGGTACAGGACGGATTAGGTTTGGTCCCTCCCTTCCGGGTTACCTACTTGTCAATGACATTCACATTAACTGGTTAACCGTCGCTCATAAAGCAACAGAAGCAGCCATATCGTTTGTAGCTTAGCGGTTCACAGGAGGTGGCATAAGGTATCATCTGGTAGGGATTGTGTTATATAATAGATAGGCTCCTGGCGCCAAATTGCAGGGTTTAATAGGCTCAGCGAGAAACTCCACTATTGGACGCTCGGTGGATTGATCAAATCATAACAAGTGGCCTTACAGTTAAATATAGGAAATAATATG
Source organism: Ceratothoa steindachneri (assembly GCA_963969495.1). Taxonomy (NCBI): domain Eukaryota; kingdom Metazoa; phylum Arthropoda; class Malacostraca; order Isopoda; family Cymothoidae; genus Ceratothoa; species Ceratothoa steindachneri. Next base: position 31,070,458 of record OZ018333.1, on the reverse strand, counting down.
TCTAATGTGAGAATAATGAGATTAAAATATGTGTGAATGTGTATATATTTGTATAGCAAATAAGGAAATGAAAATACATATGTGAATTTGTATGAATAAAAATGTGGCAAGCGGTCGTTAGAGTGACGCGCGAGAACACACAAAAATACAAACGCAAAAAGCCGATATCAGGTCGGACACCTGAGTCAATACGAGGTCACGCATAAACAAACATTCGCGTTTTGGGAAAGAGATATAAGAAAACGGAAGACTACAAAGCAGCTGAGCAAATAGACTTTGAACATGAGAAATTTAGCACATATCTGTGACGAGCGGTTCCTATAATAAAGATAAAACTATTGGAAATATATTGGTATATCTTACACACACAGCTGTTTGGTAGCTTCGCCTTAGGGGTGGAAAATTTACGAACCAAACCAGTGGGTTCCGTCCCCACGGAAAAGCCTAGGTCACGCACCTTAGGAAACGAACGCATATATAGTCAGACATTTCCTTTTTTTCAGCAGAGAGATACAGAAGAATTAATCAATTAGACTCAGAAAGAATCCTCATTCGTTAACACCGTTTACTCCCTTGATAGCGTTACGGAACTCGTTTAATTCGCTTAAGTCTTGTCGCTTTTGAACCCAATGCTTTGCGTAGAATTGAAAGCCTATTTATTGACCTCGAAGTACTCGTAACGTGCCGCTATTAAAGACAACCTTGTATTGATTCTTAATTCTTAAAAAAAGTTGCGGAAAAAAGGTCAACAGAACTAAGTCGCGTGCTCTCAATTGTTCTGAGTTATGACTATATGACCTTCAAAACTTTCAATAATTCCCGCAGTAACCTTGGCAATTATATAATTCGGAAGAGAATGTAAAACAACATAAGTCATAAGGGTTTGAAATTTCGTTAGAATCGGGCCAATAGTACGATGTTATTGCCAAATAATTCCCGGACTAACCTTAAAGGGACCTTGGCAATTACATCATTCGAAAGAGAATGTAAAACAACATGAGCCTTTCAAAATTCGTTAGAATCGGCCGAATAGTTACTATGTTATTGCTAAAAACTCAATGGCATGTAAAATGGTTACCATAAGACGGACCGACAGAGTAACTTATAGAGTTGCGAATTGTTGACCTTTTATTTATTTACCATTATTGAGAATTCTGTTGTTGAATCAATGATGGCAGATAATTTACTTCATGTTGTACAACATGCGCGTGCCATTGAAAAGAAGTCGGTGATATATTTATTTAGGGTTTATTTAATGTGATCATTTTCCTTCGCGAGGATGTTAAGAAGTAGTAGGCGTACCACGTTTGGCACGCGTGCAAAGGGTTGCCAAAGCCTTTTCTAGGATGAACTTACTGACACAACAAAAGACCAAACCTTAAGCGAATAAAAGTTATGAGCGATAGCTGTACAACAGATGGAAGTGAAAGTGGCATCATGTCCCCTACTTGTTCAGCTTCTTCATTGAAGAACTTTTGGGTAAATTAAAGAGGGAAAGTCAAGGAGTATTGATTGGAGATCGCATATTGACATCCCTGGGATTTATTGAAACAGCAGAGGGTTTGCAGAGACTTTTGAATGTGGTGTACCAGTATGTCGAAAATTGGAGAGTAAAATTTAGTAGAGGAAAATGCAAAATAATGATAGTTGGAGAACGATGAAATGAAAGATGGATCCTAGGAAATGACATCCTAGAAGTGGTAAATGATTATAGATACTTGGGTATGACACTCTGCAACCTGAGGGATATATTTGAGAAGCATAAGAGAGAAAATGAATTAAATATGCTAAAAATGACTGGCTTGCTAAGGTACATGGCGACTAAACAAGCAATAAGTTTAAAATGATAAGAGTATGGAATTTGCTTATTAATGGGATTGATTTTAGTTAATGAATCAGCCTAAATAGCTATTTAAAAACCATCACCATAAATTTGTTGAGTTTGGATATAAATAGTCGCCTGCTGCTTTTTAGGCCTAAAGATTGATGTGAAATGAATTAAGAAAACTTGTGAACTAGGTTTATAAGAAAAATAGAAATAAACAAAATAAATATACTTACAAAATCAACGAATGTACCATGAGAGAATTGAATTGAGGAATACAACGTAAGATGTTTCAAAGTAAATATGATTAAATAACAAGGTGTAAAGTAACTAAGAAATGAAATAACTAAGATATGAAGTGACTATGTTGTAAAGTGACTATGATAGTATGTGAATTGGGATCTGCAATGAGAGAAGTAACAAGAATTAGGACCTACTCTCGTATGGCAGTTGGCAGAAAATAATTGTGAGGGGATTTATAACTATCTTGATTGGAAGTAAAGTCGAGTACGTTTGGATGGTGACGCGAAGACAAATGAGAGAGAGAATTCGCGTTATTTCACAATTGGTGAAATGCGTGTGTTTGTATGTGCTTGGAATTCTAAGAGATGTTGTTTGAACCAGTGCGTTAAATGAAATCATTTTCTCGTCACGGGATAATTTAATTATTAAAGGTTACATAAAATAAATGAATTGCAAAAAGTTATGCATAAAATAATTGAATGATTGAATTGACAAAAGTTAAGTTAAATAAATGAATGAATTATTAAGTTGTACATAAATTGCATGAATGATTTAAATGAAAAAAAATAAAATAAATGAATTATTTGAATTTTATACATAATATATATATACATAATATATATATATATATATATATATATATATATATATATATATATATATATATATATATATATATATATATATATATATATATATATATATATATATATATAAATTTCCAAGGAGGATTTTATTATAGAAATGCCCAGAGGGCATTGCTATAACACTTTCCCCTAAGTAGGTTACCCCCCTTTTTCTATTTTGAGATTACAAGTCCGAGTACCGACGAGGCCTCCTGACGACGCGGCCGGAGCGTGTGATGACAGTACCATTGATTTGGCTAAGGATACGTGGACACAGATTTTCTGTGGCAGTGCAGTAGCGTTGGGCGAGGCACTGGAACGAGAGAAGGTTGATGGAGCGAAGGTGATCCGCTTGTTTGTTCATTCCGAGATGGCGTCAAGCGGGATGTGGGAGTCTTGAGTCCCGTTGTCCGCTGACAGAGGGACCAATGGGGGAGAGATTTGCTCCTTACTAACCACTTCTGTCGACGATATTTTCTGCAGCAAAACGGAGGGTGGAGTTGGAGTAACATGGGTGGTTAAAAGGGCGGGGTTGAGGTTGTTTTGGGGGATTACTGTACCATAAAGTGGTATGATATATATATATATATATATATATATATATATATATATATATATATATATATATATATATATATATATATATATATATATATATAAATTTCCAAGGAGGATTTTATTATATGTAGAAATGCCCAGAGGGCATTGCTATAACACTTTCCCCTAAGTAGGTTACCCCCCTTTTTCTATTTTGAGATTACAAGTCCGAGTACCGACGAGGCCTCCTGACGACGCGGCCGGAGCGTGTGATGACAGTACCATTGATTTGGCTAAGGATACGTGGACACAGATTTTCTGTGGCAGTGCAGTAGCGATGGCGCCAAGCGGGATGTGGGAGTCTTGAGTCCCGTTGTCCGCTGACAGAGGGACCAATGGGGGAGAGATTTGCTCCTTACTAACCACTTCTGTCGACGATATTTTCTGCAGCAAAACGGAGGGTGGAGTTGGAGTAACATGGGTGGTTAAAAGGGCGGGGTTGAGGTTGTTTTGGGGGATTACTGTACCATAAAGTGGTATGATAGGAGGAGAATGAGGTGATAGTGGTTCTAAATAAACATTTTCGGTATAAACGGTTTGATGACGTGTTGCCAGAGCGCTATGTGAGTGCAAGCAAATTGATGGCGTGTTGCCAGAGCACTATGGGAGTGCGAGAACTGATAACGTGTTGTCATAGCTGTGTGTGAGTGACTTAATGGAATGTTGCAAACGTTTGATGGCGTGTTGCCAGATCACTATGTGAGTGCGAGAGAATTGATGGCGTGTTGCCAGAGCACTATATGAGTGCGAGAGAATTGATGGCGTGTAGCCAGAGCACTATGTGAGTGTGAGCGATTTGATGTCGATATGAAGTGACAATTGAGTGTGGGTCTAAATGCAAAAGTGAGGACCTACTTGAATAAGTGAAGGGAGATGTAGGTGGTAGATGTTGACCCGTTTATCGTTTATCCCTTGAAATGTTAGTTTAAAGGATGTGATTGAGAGACTGGAGTGAGAGGAATGCGAGAATTTGAGGATTTGAAGAAAGTAGGTGAGATGGGTGAAGTGGGAAAACTGGAGGGTTGAGGTTAGAAGATGGTACTGGTTCCAAATATGTACACGGTTGCAAGCATTTTAGAGCTTGTGCACCATATTTGTTATGGTACCAGAACAGTTTGAGTTTAATGAGAGGTAAAGGATACGTTATGCTTCGGGAGACTACTTGACGCAGGATGTGAAGAAGAAGCATAACGGTAGCTACAAGGCTGTGTACAGTGTACAGTGTTGTGCCCGTACCTTTGATGATACCAGCATAGGCCCTAATGGTGTAGAAGATGGTGAGAATAGTTGGAAGAATGAGGTTAAAAATTTTACTGTCTCTCACCTCTTGCATCGGGATGCCCTCGTTGGTTTCTCTTTCGTGAACCAGAACGGGACCTGCGCCTTCGATCGCCAAACCCGTGTCCGTGCTCGCTCTATGATTCTAGATGCAGCTTTAACCGCTGGATGTCGGCTTCCATCCTCCGTATTGAAGCTTCAAGGTCCCTCGATAGAGAAGATGGAACCCTTAAACGCTCGGCCCAGTCGTCAGAGGAGCTCGACGTTCCTCGAACCTGAGAAATTAAAAGATTGTTAAATGGGCCGTGAGTTTGACCGTTGCCCCAATTCGCATAAGGACTCTTGTATAATTTGTCTTCGGCTGCAGCAGTCTCCTCAATGCTCGTGGGGCCCGAGCTTAGGATCAGTGGCCTGATTCCCTCTGGGACTCCTCTCATGAAAATTTCAATGAGAAGAGGGGTAAAAAATTCGGTTTGAGCACCTTTTACCCTGATAAGGTCCTTCAGATGCGTCACGAAAGAAATAGGACTCTTATCTCCCATTTCCTGAGTATTCAGGAGCTCTCTCAGGTCGTCTATTTGGGACCAACTGTATTTGTTGAGGAAAGCCTCCTTCAGGCGGTTTAGAATGCCAGACTGTTCCCCGTTATTTAACACTTCCCTGAATTGTATAAAGATACTTGTGGCAACCGCTGAATTATTGCTGCATCTTTCTCTTCTTCGGTGATGATCTAAGGTTCAAAGAGGAGGGAAGAGACTTCCAACCATGTAATTGAGTTTGCAGGATCATATACGGGAAACGAGAGCTACGCATGTGCCTGCCTATGCGTGGACTCGAGATTCGAGGTTGACGGGTGGTTATGATAATCGGGTTTGCCGCTAACAGATCTTCTTATTTGTTGTGTTTGATCCATTATAGTCACTATGTTTTATGTGTAATTTGAATGAATGTGTTGATGTGAGTGAAGTAGTTGTGGCTGTGTGCACGTGTGTGGAAATCATTCACGATCACCGAAATGTGAAGAAATAAAAATAATTATGAGAAATAAAGGAAATCTTCCACTCGTTGTATATAAGGGATATAATTAAATTAAAGTGATTTGAATTATGACAATTGGAAGAGGGATGAAAAAGATAACACGCAATATTAAAAATAAACACGTGAATAAAAAATGCTGTTCTAGCGAGGATTTAAGAAAAATGACGCGCATAGTTCGAGAAATTATTTTAACGTTTAAAGTTATTTATTGATTGACGGGAGATTATTAAATTCTGGGCACCACTTTATGCTATTTGATTATTAATGGGATTGATTTTAGTTAATAAATGAGCCTAAATATCTATTTAAAAACCATTACCATAAATTTCTTGGGTTTGGATAGAAATAGTCGTCTGCTGCTTTTTAGGCCTGACGACTGATGCAAAATGAATTTAGAAAACTTCTGAACTAGGTTTGTAAGAAAACCAGAAATAAAAAAAATAAATATATTTACAAAATCAACGAATACACAATGAGAGAATTGAATGAGGAATACAACGTAAGATGTGGTAAAGTAAATATGATAAAGTAAGATGTGGTAAAGTAACTATGCTTTAAAATAACAAGGTATAAAGTAACTAACATATGAAATGACTAGGATATGAAGTGACTATGATGGTATGTGAATTGGGATCTGCAATGGGAGAAATAACCAGAATTAAGACCTACTCTCGTATGGCAGTTTGCAGAGAATAATTGCGAGAGGATTTATAACTTACCTTGATTAGAAGTAAAGTCAAGCATGTTTGGATGGTGACGCAAACACAAATGAGAGAGAGAATTCGCGTTATTCCACAATTGGTGAAATGCGTGTGATTGTATGTGCTTGGAATTCTAAGAGATGTTGTTTGAACCAGTGCGTTAAATGAAATCAGTTTCTCGTCACGGGATAATTGAATTATTAAAGGTTACATAAAATAAATGAATTGCAAAAAGTTAGGCATAATATAATTGAATGATTGAATTGACAAAAGTTAAGTAAAATGAATGAATTAATTATTAAGTTGTACATAAATTGCATGAATGATTTAAATGACAAAAGCAAAATAAATGAATTATTTGAATTTTATACATAATATATATATATATATATATATATATTTAAGTTTTTCAGGAGGATTTTATTATAGGAATGCCCGGAGGGCATTGCTATAAGAGAACTGTAGAAATGGATAGCAGTTCCAAGAAGCCTGTATGGGTATGAAGTCTATAAAGTGACAAAGGTAGAATTGTATAGAATGGAAAAGATCCAAAGTAAAGTGGCAAGAATAGCACTAGGAGCCAATCCCTATGTAGCAATAAAGGCACTGAGATGAAAAATGGGCTAGAGTAGGTATGAAGAGAGGGTGGCAAAGATGAGGGCAAATTATAAGTTGAGACTGCAAGGGATGGGAATAGAGACCTTGGCAGGCTATGTGTAGGCTGCCTACGATAGGATTGAGTGGCGCAAAGAGGTAATGAGAGTGGATACAAAGTATGAATTGGAAGCAATCTATATAGAGGATAGAGTAAAAGGAAAACTGAAGCAGAAAATATTAGACACAGGAGAAAGGTTCTGGAGAAGAGGAATATATGGCGAGAGAAGTCTAAACTTTTACCGAGACGAATAGGAGTCTTGTATTGCAGATATGTATGATGAGATTTTGCAAGCCAGCTACTATTTAAGGCATGGGCTGGATCCTTTGAGGTGAAAGAGCGAACATATAGATGGAGTGGAGGAGAAGACAGATTCGAGTAGTGGCTATTGGGGCAGATATAATCTATAGCACATTTGATTGTTGTACAGTCTTGAGAGGGAGAAATTAAAAGAAGAATTAGTGATAGAGCGGGAAAGAGAAAAGTGGGAGGAGGTAGAGAGAAGGGAGGATTATAAACTGAGTGTGGTGCTAGGATTGGAGTGTGGAAAAAAAGATATAGCTGACAAGAGAATAGGAATAGTAAGAGCAATAAAGAAATCTTTGCCATGTTTTGGAAGAGAATTGAATAAGGGTAATTAATTATTTCTCATATCCACAGAAAATAAATGCCATATCACGATACAAAGGGTGGCTCAACAACCTGAACCTCAGTTATCCTTTATCTTTTCTCTTTGGTGTGTGATTGTTTCCCGTTACCCTGGCAACCAATATTTTATCTCTATGGCTACGGTAATTCATTAGAATTATTTAACGTGCTTTGCATATGATATGTGTGGTATCTATGGTGACGAAAATTTGTTTTATTTATTTATACCTTGTTTACATTTTTTAGGCATGTACTAATAAGTTATAATCTATAAATATCAGCTAACCAGTGTATTTAAATTTTGTTTTATAATAAAAATCATCGATACTTAAATTCATAAAAGAAAAATGAATCAAGTCAACGTAGATATATGTGGCACCTGTAAACGGCAGGTTAAAGAAAGTGATAATGGCCTACAATGCCAACTATGGTTCCATTGTGGCTGTGAAAAAATAGGAAAGGAGCTATACGGGATATTACAAAATACAAGGATCAACTATGGTTCTGCAAGAAATGCAAACCAGAATTGAAAAATGCAGCAAGAAAGATCAGCAAGCTGGAGGAGGAAAACAAAAACCTAAAAAATAAAATACAAGAGCTAGAAGGTAAATTTAACGATTTAAAAGTCAATATAATAAAAGAAACAACAGAAATAATAATGAGTAATTTAGAAGAGATAAAAGACAAAGAAAGGAGGAAAAATAATATAGTCATATATAATGTATCAGAATCTAACAAAGAAAATGCAGAGGAAAGGCAAAAGGAGGATGAAAGATGCCAAGATCTCTTTGTAAACACCCTAAGAGTAAATTGTAACAATGTAAAAACTGTAAGAATGGGAAGGAAACACGATTGTGACCTAAGAAAAAGGCCATTACTAGTTTTATTAAATGATCAAAATGATAAATGGAGCATTATAAAAGATGCTAAAATATGAAACTGATCTAACAAAAAAAGGAATGGGAATTTCACCAGACTATACAAAGAAGGAAAGAGACAACAACAAAAGGATTAGAGATGAACTAAGACAAAAAAAAAGAAAAAGGAGATCAGGGCTGGTACATCTACAAAGGAGATTTAATCAGAAGAAACAACTTTTGACAAGACAAAAATCGGATGACCTATGATGGGCCCTTGTGGCCTTTGTCATCTGTTATATTATATTGTGGGGGACTTTGATTTTGTCTTCTCCTGGTGATGGTGCTTTTTGAGGGTTGGTTTTGACGGATGTGGATGACCTTTGATAGGCCCTTGTGGCCTTTGTCATCTGTTATATTATATTGTGGGGGACTTTGATTTTGTGTTCCCCTGGTGATGGTGCTTTTTGTGGGTGTGTTTTGACGGATGCGGATGACCTTTGATAGGCCCTTGTGGCTTTTGTCATCCGTGAAATTATGTTATGTTATGTTATGTTAATATTGGAGGAAAATCTACCAAAAGTATGAGAAATAAATAGATAATATATGGAATGAAGACATTAAAAAATCATATATAGAAGAAATTAGGAACAATAATGAGAATAAAACAAAGATTGTTTATAAAATAAAAGCCCCTAAACACGTAATAGAACATTTAGATTACGATTTCAAAACATGAAATGGTGAAATAGTAAAAGAAGCAGAGATAATCAGAGAACACATAGATATGGCATTTGAAATCAAAGATTAAATAACAGCATAGAACAAAATAAAAGAGAAGAAGTAAAAGCGCAGATAAAGATGCTAAGGAAAAGGAAGGCTGCAGGACCAAATGAATTAATACCAGAACTATTTAAAGCAAGGAAAAAAAATGATTAGTGTATAAGAAATATTACTGACTGTTTCAATAAAATAATAGAAACTGGCAAAACACCAGATGATTCGAAAATTTCCAAAACAAAAATGATACCAAAGAATACAAGACCAGAAACTAAAGACCTCAGACCAATAGCATTAACAAACATAGACTATAAATTATTTATGTCACTAGTAAAAAACAAATTAGAAGACCATATAAAAAATATGGTCTTCAGAACTGCAAGCAGGCTTCACAAAAGGAAGAATGATATAAGATAATTTAATGGTTGTAAAATACTGTATAGAAGAAAGCTACAGGAACAAAAAAGCATTAGTAATAGCGGCAATAGACTTCCAAAAAGCTTTTGACTCGATAAGAAGAGAAAACATGATTGAACACCTAATGAAATATAAAGTACACCCACAGATAATAGACATAATAGCAAAAATATATAATAATGGTAAAATAAAAATACAACTAAGTGCAGAAAAAGAGCAAATCATAGAGGTCACAAGTGGAATAAAGCAGGGGTGCACCATCTCTGCCACCCTATTTAAACTAACTACTTATCAAATAATAGAAGAACTACAGAGAAGTGGAATGGGGTTCAAGGATAAAAATGTCAAGAATAATACTCTATTCTTTGCAGATGATGGACCCCAATTGTCACAATCTATAGAAGAGTTTGTAAAGAAGATAAAGCTTCTAACACACTTAGCAAGAAAAAATGGCCTAGAAATTAATAAAATAAAAAGCAAATTTATTATATATAACATGAAAGAGCAACCAGTGGAAATAGAAGGGGTAGAAGTAGGCAACAGTATAAAATACCTAGGAGTTTACCATTAACAAAAAAATAAAGTGTTTCAAAGACCACATCAGACAAATACATAAGAAGATGCAAACAATGGCAAATATGACATACCCAATAATTGCAAAAAGCTGCAATAAAATAGAAATTGGGAAAACATATTGGAACAAACCTTGTGATACTGAGCTTACTCTACGCCACAAATGTAATAGATCTAAACCAGGGAGAAATAGATAAAATACAAAAAATGGAGAACAAGGTTAACAGAACAATATTATCAGCCAACAAAAGAGCTCCCATAAGCAGCATAAGAGGAGAGATAGGGGCATCACTCGTCATCACAAGGGTAATGAGAAATAAACTATCATTCTTGCAAGACATACTAAAAGAAAAGAAAAGTCAATTGATAATAAACATAATGGAATATACACTGGAAAACAAGAAAACAGACTATATGAAAGAAATCAATAAATATATGGACAACCTAAATCTAAATATTAGACAACTAGGGCAGATATCAAAAGATGACCTGCAAAATAAGAGAATGGGATACCAATATCTGGAGACAAGATATCCAAGCAAAAATCTCGTTAAACATATATAGAATATTGAGAAAGGAGATGGGAGGACAAGAGTACATATATGATAACACTTTTAACATAACATAACATAACATAAGTGCAGGACAAATACATTAGAGCTAACAGGATTGGCACAGCAAGAAAATCAAGACTGTCCAATCTGTGGTAAAGAAAGAGAGGATGTAGGACACTTTTTACTAATATGTGAAGGATATTCAAATACCAGAGAGAAGTATGCTGAACTACAGCAACCATACATAGAGAACAAAGAACATCTAATAGGCATGCTTTTATTCGACAATAAATTCAAAAGTAAGGAAATTTTAGTGAAATTATGGAATCAAAGGAAGAGAAAGATTAGAGAGACAACTCCCATGATAATAAAGGAATGTATATATATATATAACAAACAAACAAAACTAACCTAATTATATTTTACAGGAGTGCCGTAACAAAGGCAATACTCCCACAATATCATCTGATCTGATATATTTATATGTAGGCTATGTGATTTCTATGGCTACATTAATTCCGTAGAATGATTTAAGGTAAATATTTAGTTTAGCGGCTCAGCTGAAAAAGTGGAATTTTGTGTGTTTACCTTTCGTTCACTCCTGCCGGAATATTCATCTGCGAAAAAAGCATGTGGAGCATAGTCTAAAGATGAACTGAACTTGTTCTACAAGAAAATACTGCGGTTTTTAACAATATAAAAGTATTTGAAAGTAGCTACAGTCTAGTTCCGTGAGATGTAAAAAAGGTTTGGTCTAAAGCACGTTTTAATTGAGTCTTTCAAGAGAACGACATTGCCCGCTATGGACGATGACATGGCCTCTGCCTTCCCTCTCCTTCTAGCCCCCACTACCACCTCAAAAAGAGGACCTACCTCACCCCCACAGCCCAATGGGAAAGCCCAAGGACCAATGATGAGCCCCCACAACAGGGAAAAGAACCGAGGATGATCTCTTTCCTCCTCCGAGTCAAAAATAGCACCCAAGTTTTCGCTAACCCCTCCTGTGTGTCCTCCTCCTGCATGATTTCCCCCTGGACAAGTATGTAATCTAAGTAAGAAATCTTTTGTGTGTTGAATGGAACAGGAGCTGCCAAGTGTAGGCCATGAATGGTCTTTTGCAGTCTCCTTCTTTTCTTATGTTCTTTAGGCGAGACTCGCTGTCTTGGCAACGGCTTGTCCCTAGTTGTAGCAGTGTGGGAACACACACTAAATAAAGTGCCACTCCTGCTACAACCAGCCTTCACCCTTGGGGAATTGGAAGTCACCTGCCGCCAAGCAGAGAGGGAGGGCACTTCCCACCATCAATACGCCAAGGTCGGACCCCTCTCTGAAGATACCAGCATAGAGGAAATCAAAGAACCTTTAGGACACTCGACGGAGACCAAATCATAGAGTGGATCCACCCCTGCCACCTCCCCCGCTACACCACCTGTAAATTGCTCCGCCTCAAGGCGACTGGCACGATCCCAACAAAAGTGTATATAGGCCATATGGTCTATACAACACAGAGCTACCTCCTCCCCATCCTCCGGTGCCCTGTGTGCCAGCGCATTGGCCACTCCTCCATACACTGCTCCTGCTGCAGCGGCCCTCACCCTCACAAGGATGTTGACACCAGCAACCCTTGCACAAAACCCTACCACTGCGGTGGCCCCCACAGCCCCAGATCAGCAAACTGCCCCCATAACAAGCGGGCCCATGACCTATATGTACGGCTGACAGAGGAAAAACAAGCCCTCCCTCAGATCAATAAGCAACTCTGTGCCCTACCTTTCCCTAAGCCCTCTCAAACACGCCCCGCTCCACCCTCTAGGGCCCCAGCACCCTCCAACCCTGTCCAACCCTCACTCACCTACGCGAATGTTGTCACCCATAACAGCTTCACAACTCTACAGGACTCAGAAGAGGAGGAGACTCCCTCCCAAGAGGCAGCACCACCCCTATCCCTCCTGTCCACCCTGATCCTCCATGTCCGGGCCATCATCGCTGCCGCTCCAATCCCTCTGCCCCAAATGCCCCACCCAAGGACCGCTCTCCCCCAACACACCAAGAGGAACCAAACACCAATGTAGCCACAGCAGAGACCCTCCACCCTCCTCCTTCCCTACCTATCACCAATAACCGTCCCGCTTCACCCTCCGAGCACACCCAATCATCAACCCTCATCTCAACCCCTGCCACCCCCCCCCCACCTAAGGAACAAGTGATCAGACAGATTCTCTCCATCATCATGGACATAACATAACATAATTTCCCGGATGACAAAAGCCACAAGGGCCTATCAAAGGTCATCCGCATCCATCAAAACCCACCCACATAGGACTATATCAATAATCACCAGGGGAAGACAAAATCAAAGTCCCCCACAATATAATATAACAGATGACAAAGGCCACAAGGGCCCATCATAGGTCATCCGAGTCAAATAGCCTCTTTTTTAAGGTACCTAAACTCCCAAGAAAACTACATCCAGATGATTGCATACAGAAACAAGGGTATCACCAATCAAGGCTTGTCAAGAACTAAATCATGCAGCTATAGATATATACAAACAATATTAATATATACAAAACCTAGGAACCATCACAACCTTCCCTCCCCATAAACTCATCCAACCTACTCTTAAATACATTTAAATTTGGACTACTTACTACCCTCCACGGCAATTTGTTCCAGAAGTTCACCACTCTATTGGTGAAAAAATATTTTCTTAAATCCAACCTACACCCTTGCTTTTTAATTTTCAAATGGTGACCTCTAGTCCAATTTCCATCATCTAACTCAAAAAACTTGCTAACATCCAATTTATCTATCCCAGAAAAATGTTTAAACAGCTCAATTATATCCCCTCTCACACACCTCCTTTCGAACGAGAACATATTTAATACCCTCAGTCTATCTATATATTCAAGGTGCCTCAGGGAAGGAGTAATCTTTGTTGCCCTCCGTTGCACTGACTCAAGAAGGTTAATATCGTGTCTAAAATGTGGGGACCATGCCTGTATACAGTACTCTAGATATGGCCTAACATAAGAGTTATAGAGTTTAAGAATAACCTCCTTACACTTTTGTAACTAACATTTATCTTAATGAAACCCAGCACTCTATTTGCCCTATTTCTTGCTTCAATACACTGCTTAGAAAACCTTAATGACTTATCTATTACTACTCCTAGATCTTTCTCATCCTCTACTGAGCTCAGCCAATGCCCATCCATTTCATAGTTAAATTCTCTATTATCTTTTCCCATGTTAATAACTTTGCACTTATCAAGGTTGAAAGTCATTTGCCACTTATGTGCCCAGGATAACAATTTATTTAAATCCCCCTGCACTTTAAAATTATCACCAATATCTTTAACTACAGCTGCTAATTTGGTATGCGCAAAAATTGACACTTTATTATTCACGGCCTCCCCAAGATCGTTTATATAGATGACAAATTATAATGGACCGAGAACTGATTCCTGAGCAACCTCACTGATAATATCCCTCCACTCTGACTTTACACCATTTAGCACTACCCTTTGCTTCCTATCTTTCAGCCACTCAGCTATCCAATTTGAAACACCCCCACATATCCCAATCATTTTTAATTTATGAACTAGTCTCCTATGTGGTACCTTATCAAATGCTTTACTAAAATCCAAGTAAATTACATTGACATTCTCTCCCTTATCTACTTGATTTGTTACGAACTCCAGAAAGTCTAGTAAATTACTCAAACATGATCTACCTGATCATGGACCTTTTCATTTATTTACCATCAATGAGACTTCTGCTGCTGCCTCACTGATAACATAATTTATAACAAGTTGTACACAATACAGTTGATATATAAAATAAATTAGAGACACATTTAGTTTTCTTAAGTTAAGCATTTGGTTTCGCGTGCCGGTAGAAGTCCTTGGCATGTCACGTTTAGCACGCATGCCAAAGGTTGCCCAGGTCTGATCTAGATTATGGTAGGTTAATAAATGATGCTCAGCATGGGTTTAGAAGAGGTAGATCGTGTTTAACAAATTTACTGGATTTTATGGATTATGTTAATAAACACTTAGATAAGGGAGAGAATGTTGATATAATTTACTTAGATTTTAGCAAAGCTTTTGATAAGGTTCCATGTAAGAGACTAGTTCATAAATTAAAAATGCATGGGATATGTGGTAAAGCTTTGAATTGGATAACTGGATGGCTGAAAGACAGGAAACAGAGAGTTGTGCTGAATGGGGTGAGGTCACAGTGGAGGGACATTATCAGTGGCGTACCTCAGGGATCTGTCTAAGCCCTTTATTATTCATAGTTTATATAAATGATCTTGGGCAGGCTGTAAATAGTAAGGTGTCAATTTTTTCTGATGATACTAAATTGGCCGCTGTAGTCAAAGAAGTTGAGGGTAGCTTTAAATTGCAAAGTGACTTAAATAAGTTATTAGCTTGGTCTCAGCAGTGGCAGATGACTTTTAACCTTAAAAAATGCAAAGTTCTTAACATGGGAAGGGATAATAGGGCATTTAGCTATGAAATGGATGGGTATTGGCTGAATTCAGTTGAGGATGAGAAGGACTTAGGGGTAGTAGTAGATAGGTCAGTGAAGTTTTCAAAGCAGTGTATTGAGGCAAAAAATAGAGCAAATAGGGTGCTAGGATACATTAAGAGGAATGAGAGCTACTAGAGTAAAGAGCTTATCCTTAAACTCTACAACTTGTATGTTAGGCAACATTTAGAATATTGTATACAAGCATGGTCACCACATTTTAGACATGACTTCAACCTGCTAGAGTCAGTACAAAGAAGGGCAACAAAAATAATACCTTCCCTGAAGCTCCTTGAATATGAAATAGACTGAGGGTACTAAATATGTTTTCATTTGAGAGAAGATGTGTGAGTGGAGATATGATTGAGCTTTTTAAAATCTGCTCTGGAATGGATAAGTTTGATTTTAGCAAGTTATTTGAGTTGGAAGGTAGTAATATGACTAGGGGTCACCACTTAAAAAAATAAAAAACAAAGGTGCAGCTTGGATGTTAGAAATTGTAGTTTTTGTTCCTAAAGGGAATCGTTTTCAAAAAATGGCACTTGCGAGATACCCGTCAAAATGGTTGCTTTGGCGGCTGTATTTTAGAATTAATGCTCTCGCATCACGCCATACCCATTCGATATTTTGTGTACTTGCCCCAGTCTTTGGATCCACAAAATTCTTTGAATGGTTGACGGTTCTGTGCTGGTAACCTTTAACTCGAAACCTGAGTAGGCGGGCCAGCAATCAGAAATAATGAGCGTTCCCGGCAAAATCTACTTTTTAATAATGGTGAGAAGTGTTTCTTTTGCTCGATCTGGAACGGTGACCATAAAAACGTTTTTTGTTTCCCTTTCAAACCCACCAAAAAAACCCCTACCATTAACCACTCTTCTCTTATTATGTTTACATTTCCCAAACTTGGCCTCATCAATTTCCACCACTTTACCGACCCCGCCTAATTGTTTAAAATTTTTTTCACAATAGTCAATTGCTACCTCCCTACAGAAACTAAACTAGTCAACCAAAGTTTTTTTTGGAAACATCAACCTCCTCTAAGATGCATTCCAGAGTATTTTGGTTTCCCACAAACCAATAAATGATCATTTCTATAGGGAGCTGAGCCTTTGAAAAATTTTTTCCATTGAGAGCAGATTGTTAAAAAAAATGGCATACATTTTCACCACTGTTTTTGTCACGTTTATTTTTTTTGCACTTAAATGTATAATCATGTATTTCTATGGGTTTAGCACAATGCCTACAAGGGATTGATAATGGGATTAAATTGTGCTCGCCGAAAAATTTAATTACTTTCTCACGGTCACTAATTAATGAGCCAAGGGATAAACAATTGATTGGACAAACTTCACATGGGCTTTTCATAATTCAAACTGCTTGAAATTAACGATTGTTTGCAAGTTTAGGATTCCTGCCAAAAAAAATGGTTGAAACAAAAAGATTGAATTATTATTTTAAAATAGTAAGGAAACAACATACAGAAATTACCAAAGAAAAATAAAAAAATAATTTAACAAAAAAATTCTACAAAAAAATATAAATAAAAACTGTAGGAATTAATAGCATATTGTTCGTTGATGGATGATGACATTGAAATTGTAGCAAAACCCCCCTGCCAAACTAGTTCCAAGATAATTTTGAAATATTTATGCTAAAAGAATAAACAATTTAATAAAATGATTGATAAATGATAGATTATATATATATATATATATATAAAAGAGAATTGAGTGAAAAAATGTTATGAAAATAAAGTCACAAAGAGTACAAAACAAAGCATTGTTCATTGACGGATGACAGCATTGAAATTGTAGCAAAACATGGTTTTATAAACATTGAGTGCCACCCCCCCTCTTTTACTGCTATTTCAGTTGATCATTATAGCGAAAGAGGATGAAACATAGAAAAACAGCTTCAATCGCCCAATGATCTTGTCAGAATTGTCCGGAACAGCTCGCCTTCAACTTTACCATATTTTTACATTGAGTGAGCTGCATTCTGTTCTCACTCCAGGTCATCCCATATCCCATGCATCGACACCTGGGTGAGAGAGGCATGGCCTTTCTGTTGGATTTGTTCAACAGGATCTGGGTAGAGGGTATCCTCCCAGACTCCTGGTGAATCGCTACTGTGCTCACTTTTCGCCAACTGGGGAGATATCACTCTACCCTACCTGTCTTCCGCACAGTACAACTTCTGCAAATTCCACTCTAGGTTGCATCCAACATGGAGTGGAATTTGATTGGGAATGCTGTCTGCGAGGCCTTCCTTCGTAGACAGCACTATGCCAAGGTTTTTTCCGATCTGGAGAAGTTCTATGATACCGCATGGTGATAAGGTATAATGGAGACTCTCCACAGGATGGGATGAGGGCCCCTCCTCCATATCATTATCTCAGTTTTTGCGAGATTGTCAATTTTTTTGTACAGGTGGCGGGCGGCCTCTCCAGCCCAATGCAACAGGAACAGGGTGTCCAGCAGGAAAGTGTCCTCACTGCCACACTCTTTGCTGGGCATCAATGCCATTACCACATGGATGACCTTTGGATCTCTTTTGGTGCAGGCCAGATGGTGACTGGAGCCTTGGCCAAGACTAAGGTGGTGCACAGCTCCATCCCGACCAGGACTTGTTCTTAAATGAGATTCACCTGAAGTGGTGGATTCACAACTTTTCCTTCTTGTTTTCGACCAATGCCCAACCTGGGAGGCTCATATTCGCAGCTTTAGAGTATCTTGTACCCGAACCATCAACATTATTTGTTATATGATATTCAGCACCTGGGGTGCTGATAGGGATACTGCCTTATGTTGCTATTGATCCTTTGTTCATTTACAGCTTGACTACGGATGCAAGTTTTATGCATCCCAGCTGAGTGTGTGTTGAGGAAGGTGGATTTGATCCACCACAATGGTCTCTGTCTGGTGACCAGTGCCTTCTACACATCCTGCATTGAGAACCTACTTGTCGATGCTGGGGAGATGCCACCTGCTCTGAATGGTGTACAGTGCATTATGCACTGTATGTGTGAGCTGGTGCCTCCCTCAGTCACCAACTACTTTCACTACATCCACAGCTGATCTCAACAGTGCCTATAGTGCTGAGAGACAACAGCCATACCCTAAGCCCTTTAGGGTTACAGTTAGGAAACTCTGAAAGCTCAGTGTACCTCTCAGGATGATGGCGTGTCTGGTTCTGTCCAGGCCACCACCATGGAGGGTACCACCTTTAACTATTTATTGCCACAACTCTGCTCCCAAAACTTCCACAGCACTGGGCATATTTCATTTGGTCTTTTGGGTGCCTACTTCATGTCATATTGTATCTGTGCCAGTATGTACAGATGGCTTGAGATAAGCCTAGTGGGCATATTCCTTCAATGGAATTGCTGTGGAGGCTTGTTTCCCCCTCCCGGGGTATAAAGGTTTCATAACCTCACCATTGTGAGATGGGGGCTGGGCAGGAGGATGCGCCATTTACACCTTTCATGATGTCTCCATTCTTTTCTTTGCTTTAAATAACTCCTTTCAGGCAGTAGCAGTGCAGCTGTACTTGGTGTGAGGTATAGTTATTTCTGTATACATTCCACAATCAGCCAACTTTGATGGGGGTTACTTCTGCTGTGCCTTGGCAAAGTTGGTGAATCGTCTCCTCTCTGGGGAGACTACTCGATCAATCCCAGGGCTCAGGTCCTTGCCAACCTGATCCCCGAGCTAGAGATAGGTGTCCTAAATTTGGATGATTTTATGCATCACTGCCAGAGAAAAGCTTCATTTACTTATCCCTCTGCTCTCTTTTGTGTGGGAGATTGTCAATAACCTCCGCAGTATTGATCACTTTCCCAGGTGGTATGATACCACAATGTAATATGGTATCATGGAGATTCTTCACATAATGGGGGTGAGGGGACATCTCCCAATCTTATTTCTGAGTTTTGGGGAGATCACTGATTCTGTGTACAGGTGGAGGGGACCCTTTCTAGCCCAATTGAACAGGAAGAGGGTGTCCCACTGGAAAAGAGCCTCAGTAGGATGGTCTCCCTATGGTCTATGTATATGACCTTCTGAGCTATTTAGTGCTCACCAGATGCTAACTCTGGAGCGTCAACTCCAAACATAAAACTGCATCTCTGGCTATGCCAAAGCCCACCTCATCACAAGAGATGTGGTGAGGTGGGCAATGAGAAAATTAGGGATTGAGGAGTGGTTGGTTGTGGTGGTCATGGCTATGTACGAAGGTTTGACAACCCAGGTGAGGGTAAATGGAGAATTGAGTGATGACTTCTCTGTGAAGGGTGGTGTGCTACAGGGATCCGTTTTGAGTCCCTTGCTCTTTGTTATGGTCCTGGAAGTGCTGTCACAGAATTTTAGAACAGGATTGCCATTCGAGTTGTATGTTGTGACCTAGTGCTGATTGCTAAGGATGAGAGAACGGCACTTGAGAAATTCAGGTTAGGAGGGAAGGGATGAATTCCAAGGAGCTGAAAGTGAATTTGGATAAAACGAAGATGATGATTTCAAGAGTGGGTGGTGGTAATGACATCATTCAGGGTATGTAGCCATGTACAGTCTGTCACAGAGGGGTATGGAATAACTCTATCCTGTGTAATGGATGTGATTTGTGTGTGCATAAAAGTGGTATCGGGGGTAGGCTGCTGAATGATGTAGAGTTTTAGTGCACTGTGTGTAGAGGAGAGGATTGTATTTGATGGTGTGTTGCTTAAATGCGTAGAGGAGTTCTGCTATCTGGGAGGTATGATCAGTGCAGGGAAAGGTGCTGGGGCAAGTTCCGTGGCAAGGGTTAGGAGTGGTTGGAAAAAGTCCAGAGAGCTGCTTCCTCTCTATGCCGAGGTTTTTTTTCCCTCAGCGCCTGTACACTGTGTGCATATGAAGCGCGATGTTGTATGGCAGCGAAACTTGGCCTGTAAAGCAAGAGGACATCCAGAGAATGGTGATATGGATGTGCAGAGCATCTCTGAATTTGAGGTTTGGAGGTAACAGAGTTGCGAACTGTGAATTAAGGGATAGATTGGGGATAGAATGCATTAGTGTAGCACTGAGAAGAGGCAGACAGGTGGTTCGGTCATGTGGAGAGGATGGAAGATAATAATTGTGTGAAGGGTGTTCGGAGTAGTTTGGAGGTTGGGAGTATAGCTGCCAAAGGAAAATGTGGAATGAGGTCATTCAGAGGGACCTCAGACATATAAGTTTGAATAGAAAAACAGCCAGAGATAAAGCCGACATTAGGTAAAAAAGGCCAACAGTATTCAAGCATGTATGGAGCCTTAAAAAATGATGATAATAAGGACTAAGGTGGTGCATTTCTTCTGCCAATTACGGCTCCACCCCAAACCTTACTTGTTCGTAAATGGGGCTTTGTTGTGAAGTGGTCGATTAGCACTGTTTCATTGCTCATATTTTTGACCAATGCCTACCCTGGGAGGCTTATATTTGCAGCCTTAGGGTCTCTGTCCACATCCCATGGACATGCTTAGTTCCGAGCGTGTATTGTGGTAAGTGGACTCAATCCACCACATTGGTCTCCGGCAACAAATGTCACTGCACCCACAGCTCATCTTGAAGGTGCCTATGCCGCAGAGAGATGCTGGTCATACCCCAAGCCCTTTGAGTTTAGGACAAGGAAAATCCTTTGAGAGCTCAGCTTAGCTCTTTTGCCACTGGCACCTCTGGTTTTGCCTAGGACGCCACTGTGGAGGGTACCACCTTTGGCTATTTCTCACCATGCCTCTGCTACTAAAGCTTCCACAGTGCCAGATTATTGCATTCAACCTTTTAGGAGCGCACTTCATATCACTCTGGATCCATGCCATTCTATATTGATGGCTTCATGAGCCGGGTGGATGTTGAGATTATCTTCTGCTGGGTTCCTGGACATCTGGGAATGAGCACTCCATTGATGGCTCCAAAAGAGTCCACAAGTACTGGATGACCAGATCTATCCCCCAAGAGCTCTTGCTAACTGAGTGGATACAGCATTGGTCTGCCATTGTCGCAGCGGCGGTTCGATCCGGCAAGAGCGGGCACAAACATCAGCACACGTAGACATCTGGCTGCCAATTGGTGGACCTGCTGTGCTCACACCTATATTGGGGTGGGTATATCTTTCACTTCTGAATTACAACTATGCTTTCTTTCTTCTCCAATCTTCACAACACAACACACCACACTCTGTTCCAAGGAATCCTGCCAATGGCTATCTATATCTACATACCTCTTACGCGGAACAGGTTGAGGATTCGTGGAACAATTTCCAAAATAAGTTCATGAGTCTTCAATCAAGTTGCATCCCTCTGAAATGCCTCCGTTGGTCTTCTGTTCAACCAAAGTGGTTTAATCGAGAAATCGGCCAACTGCTTATGGAGAAGAGAAATGCGTACCGGCGATCGAAGATCTCGGGTGCCTTTGACGAGTACCGGAGGCTAGCCAGGAGAGTGAAGTCCAGCATAAGGGCGGCTAAGCGTACTGAGGAACTCCGAGTGGCGAGACTCTGCAAGGAGAATCCCAAGGAGTTCTTCGGCTATGTAAATAGCTGTAAACCAGTCCATCGTAGGATTGGGCCCTTAGTGGACGAGGAGGGTGCATTAACTCACTCAGATGCAGAAAATGCTAACCTTCTCAATGACTACTTCTCCTCAGTGTTTACTAAAGAGTGTGGTCCCATCCCCCAGCCCACGTATTCCTACCCGGGGGAAAAGCTGGAGGCAATGGACTTCACCGAAGGAGAAATAAAGAAAAAGATCGCTGACCTAAAAATGAATAAGTCCCCTGGACCGGACGGGTTTCTACCCAAGGTGTTGAAGGAAGTGTGCGATGAAGTATCACGACATCTGTGCGCTATCTTTAACATGTCAATCCGGACCAAATGCGTTCCTAGAGACTGGCGTGAGGCGGAGGTGACTCTAATCTTCAAGAAAGGAGACCCCAGCCATCCGTCAAACTACCGACCTATCAGTCTGACTTCTATAGTCGGTAAACTCATGGAAAGCATGATAGTGGACAAAATGACGTCGTATTTAGAGTCAAACCTGCTACTGAGGAGTTCCTTGCACGGCTTCCGAAGGCAACGGTCATGCCTGACGAACCTTGTGGAATTCTTCCACTTCGTTTTCAGTGAGCACGATCGGGACAAGGCGGTGGATGTGGTTTACTTAGACTTTCAGAAAGCCTTTGATAAGGTACCACACCTCCGCCTTCTCCGGAAAGTTCGAG
The DNA here is from genome assembly GCA_963969495.1 of Ceratothoa steindachneri. Lineage (NCBI taxonomy): Eukaryota > Metazoa > Arthropoda > Malacostraca > Isopoda > Cymothoidae > Ceratothoa > Ceratothoa steindachneri. The sequence continues at coordinate 31,047,905 of OZ018333.1, read as the reverse complement.
CGCTGGGCATAGACGGAAAAGTAGCCGGCTGGATCAAGAACTGGCTAAGTGGCAGACGGCAACGGGTGGTGGTAAATGGACAGGCTTCTGAGTGGGTGCCCGTTACTAGCGGGGTGCCTCAAGGTTCTGTCCTGGGACCACTACTATTCATCATCTACGTCAACGACATGGACAGTGACATGGTTGCCAAGATTTCCAAATTTGCCGACGATACCAAGCTTGGTATGAACGTTGCAAAGGATGGAAATACTGCCCCCCTGCAGGAAGATCTTGTGAAGATTGGGGAGTGGTCCGGCATGTGGCAAATGCCTTTTAACGTGGGGAAATGCAAAGTAATGCATATCGGCCACAGAAACCCCCAATCTCATTATATCCCTAAGGGCACTGCTCTTGAGTCGAGTGACACTGAGAAGGACTTGGGTGTTACTATCACTAGCGACCTCAAGTTCTCGAAACATTGCATCGAGGCAGAGAAGAAAGCCCAAAGGATGTTAGGCTACATAAAGCGCCAGTTTGGATACCGTAACAAGGAGATAGTACTTTGTCTGTACAACTTCCTCGTTCGGCCGCACCTGGAGTATGCCGTACAATTTTGGAGTCCTTCGTTTCGAAAGGACATCGCAAGGTTGGAACGCGTACAAGCTAGGGCAACCAAGCTGATTCCCTCTATCCGACATAAAAGTTATGAGGATAGACTAGGGGAATTAGATCTGTTCTTGCTGGAAACCCGTAGACTGCGTGGTCAGCTCATCGAAGTTTTCGAAATGCTTCGAGGGTTTGACAATGTTGACTACCGGGATATTTTCACACTGAGTGAGAATAGAATGCGCAATCACGGCTTCAAACTTGAACTGAAACATTACAACCGCAATATGTGTGGAAATTTTTTCACTTACAGTATCTGCGGTAAGTGGAACACACTTCCAGTGGAAGTTGTCAACAGTGAATCTGTTGACCAGTTTAAGTCAAGACTAGACAAAGTCTTGAAAAGTGGCTGTTTAGGGACGCAAAACAATTGAGCAGTCATGTGCCTGCTCGATTGATAGTCCAAAGGTACCCTCTTTGAATGGACCGTAAGGTCTCCTAGGGTACTTACTTTCCTTGTTACTCTGTCCCGGGGTGATGAAGTTTCACCTGAACGCTGTTTGGTGTAAAGGCATAATACTTCCTGGCACCTCTCCTTAAAGAGGGACAGGCCGTGCCCTTGGGCTCACCTGCAATTGTCACGCTGATCTTTATGCCTATTTCATTATCCAGTCAGAGATCCACCTGGATAAAGGCAGGTTGTCAAACCACTACTACTACCTGTCCCCCATTGCCATGATGGTATCGGGTTGCTTTGTATCGTCTTTGAATTGGGCACATTTGTGGGTTCACCGCTATTTGATGGAGGGCTTGCCCACACCATATTATGAGGACTGCATTCTCCCGCACACTATGGCACATGTCCCAGTCTAGGTGATCTCTGCCCACAGTACCTTACTCCTATCAGGACGAGCAGGGCCACTATCGCTTGTCCCTTGTATTCGGTACAGGTTTGTGTACACAAACTTATTGACTCCCTGACTTTTGGGAGGAGGCTGACCTTCTCCATTTTACTTGATTCTCTTTGTTGTAGGCCGCATATTCATGCACCGAGGGTTGGTGGGCACCTCTCTAATGGCCGGGCATACTTCCTTCCCTGTTTTGTTTTGTTTTGCTTATTAGTTTGCTATTTTTGTTATTTCTGTTGTTTTTATGTTGCTGTAATGTCATTACGGCCACTTTTGGCCTAGGCAGTGAAGAGATGGCCACTTAAAAACAAAATTAATTGCATTGACTTATTATATAGGTGTCACAGCACTTGAAGATCCTAGATTGAAAATTACTACTATCTTTAATTCAGCAGTTACACAATAGTGTTTAAGAAAAAATTACCATCAGGTATCACAGGTAATTTATTTTCCAAATCACCAAAAACTTATGCTCTTGTTTTAGGTTTATACATAAATGCTTTATCCATAATAGACTCTTGGAGGATTGAAATCTCTCATGTTAATCGTGTTTATACACATCAGTCGGTTGCATGTTTCTGTGGTGCAGGGAGGCCCACCTGCCCCCAGCACTGGAACACACTTTCTCCTACCTATTTGCTTTTTTTGCTTCTGGTTTTATTTTTGTTTGTTGTTTTGGGTTTTTTTTTTTCCTTTTGTGTTTGTTTGATCGATCCCTGCATTAGGCTGTAAGGAATTATGGCAACTTAGGGCAGTCACAAAATGGGCACTATAGAATATCCTGCGTAAATAGGTACATTTTGAAAATCTTTTAACAAATAATGCTATTGCTACTGCACGATGAATCAGACTCGTATTTCTTTCCCCAAGGTAAAATAAATTTGTGATGAACTGACACTGGTGAAAAAAACATTTATTAGAAACTAAAGTACTTGTATGAAACAAGTTTCCCCAACAGAAACTTTAGTGACTATAAATTGTGCATATAGAAATCTTGAAACAAACATATACATGACTGATAAACAGAATATATTTACTGATAGTATCTTGGATGATGAAATGGTGAGTTTTTTGTAATTTTCACATGTTACTTATTCCTACATTTAATAAGATTACGCTTCCCACTGTGATAATGACTTTAAAAATATGTAATGATTAATTGCAGTACATTTTAAGAATAACCATAGACTGTTAAAGAATTTATTCTGCCATTATTTAGTTCCCAATTATTGTGTTAGATGATGAAAATGAATTTTCTTCATTACAGTACATCCTCCTGGCTCTAAATGTCTGCAGGAAGACCCTGTGACTCTCTCGCTTCTACTATTTTACTGTCTATCTTAAAATCGCTCTTCATGCACTCTGTTATATGATTTCATTCTTGGGTTTTAAATTTAATTAAAAAAAAATATATATCCCTCGATCATGGATGGAGTCTTCTGACCTGATGATGTAATTCATTTTAAGATCAAAATGATGACCACAGTAAACCAGAAGGCACCACCGGTCCTCATGTGTGTGGGAGGTTCTTGAGTGGCATTGTGGTTTTGACACTAATCAGCGACTGTGGAATCCATTGTGACCTCAGAGAAAGATGGGTACCCATTCTGCATCAAGGATAATGGATGTTATGATGTAAGGACAGGAATGGAAATGATAGGGGTGTATGAACCACCAATAGGGATAGCGCCAGTAATCATCTGGCCTGTGATGATGCTGGTTTTTGCATCTGCTCTCACTGGGATTGAACCCGTTACCTTGATGTTAGAAATCCAACACCTCAGGACGTGTGAGAGATCCATAAAGAATTTACAGGCACATTCAGCTACTGTGGTGGAAAATTGATGACAGGATTATTTGAGGTGCCTCATTTGATCCCTGGTGATTTTTATTCCTCAATGGTGAAAAACAGGACTCTGAAACCTCAGTGTCACATTATTATTGCTCAATTCCTAATTCCTCCCATAAATAAATGGAGACTTTAGTTCATGGTTGCCATGAGCAAATAAAGCCTGAGTGAAAAATATCATGGCAGAATGTACCTATATAGATAGGTCTTGAGGCTTTTTGTATTCCTTTCCCATCATCTTGCATTGATCACCCCACCTCATGGCATTGATCACCCCACCCTACCTCATGGCATTGATCACCCCACCCCACCCCAATCACCCCACCCCACCTCATGGCCTAAAGAAAAAACAAATATTTTTCCTCCATTGTAGGATACATTTAAAGACCTGTCAATTAAAGGAATAAAGGAAGAGGTCTTTGTAGAGCCACTTATGAGTGATTTCAGCAATAAAAAGGGGGGGATTATTGCACTAATTGTGTATAATTATTCACTTTCACTAATTTTAATTTCTATGGTCTGTACAATTCTAATATATGGTAATTATGTGAACAAGATTTAATGTTTCATTGTTCAGTATCAAGAGCATTTGACCTATTCAATTACCAGGTCTGAGTGGCTAAATAAGCCACTTGAAAACTTTTGGTTATTTAAGCTTTTGTGGCCAATAAATATGCTAGATTCTTTTACACTCAATAATTAAGAGTACAATAGTTATATTTTTGTCCTTTTTACTTGTGTTCATGCGACTCTATAAGTTATTATGTTAGTCCATAGGTAGGTTGTTTAGATGGTAACCATTTTACCTTTCAATGAGTTTTTTTTGTCAATAAGAATCTCCGCAATTCCCACCTGTTCAACTTTACTTTAGGAGATTGGAGTGAGTTTTATGAAAGAAGAAATTAAGGAAGAATTTATAGAGGAAGAGAGTCTTCTGTCTGAAAGTGGAAGGAGATTCAGTTCCTCAAGTGAAAACTCAACACCAGATGCCTCCACTCAAACAACACTTCTCAACTGCATCATAAAACAGGTAATTTTGCTCCTTTTAATACCAAGTTTATTTAAAAATTTTAATTCAGGGATTAAATAATTTATAGCACCATTAAAGAGGTAATATTAAAATGTGTCAAATGCTATGTCTTAATATTTTTAATAGAGTGAATAATAGTTATAGAAATTGCTTTGTTGTTGATAAAAAAAAAATGGTGCTCAGCGTTTAGACAATGTAAAGGGAATGGGAGCTGCCTGGCAAGCTCTACCCCCCCTCCTCTCCCACCAGAGGGCAAAAGAAAGAGAGTTTGAGAGTGGTCATGTCATTTGTAAGTGAATATGACAAAATCACTCCACCTGGATGCGATGGTGTAGTGGGACCACCCCACTTGAATGTATTCCATATGAGGTTAAGTTGCAATAGAATGTTCACTTCCTATCTGTTGTATGGACTGCTATAAATTCTCACCATCATGCAACTGCTTCTGTCCACTTTAACCTGACCCCTCAGGACAATTTTGCTGGATGTACAGCCCCACTTAATCTCCCTAGCGGTCGGAGGGGGCAGAGATATTATCTTCTCCCAGGGAGCAACAAAAAAGGGATGGGAAGGGGAGGTAGCTTTAGGGGCATTCTCTGTGAAGTGTACACACCCTCCTGACACCTTGGTCACAGAATCGCATGAAATTTACATCATTTGTTGGTTATGATAAATCTATGGGCAATTATGTGACACTGGGTATACTTACTAAAAGTATCATTGACCCAGAAATTATGGTGATATCATATACCTACATAAGTTCTAACCATGGCATGGCCTATATACCTCTTATATAATCTTTTTGAATCAATAAATAATACATCACTGCCTATATACACTTTATACATCCTTGGGTGTTTTATCGCATTAAAGATGGAAAACTCTGTCATGACTCATACACCATAATTTCAGTGTAACATCCACGATAATGTGTCAGTGCATCTATTTCAGCGAATGTTGATAGAGTATCTGAAATCAGTATTGGAAATGGTAAAGAAAATTTACTACTTTTCGGACGGATCTGCAGCAAAGTATAAAAACTGTAAATCTTTCCAGAATCTTTGCTGGCATAAAGAGGAATATGGTATAGAAGCAGAGTGGCATTTTTTTGCCACTAGCCATGGGAAGGGCCCATCAGATGGTGTAGGTGGCACCATCAAAAGGGAGGCTACTAAAGAGAGCTTGAGAAGACCCTATGACAAACAGATTGTATCACCAAGAGATTTTTTTGTATTTGCTGAAACTCTTGGGAATATGAAGTTTGAATATGGAACTCAAAAGGAATATGAAGAGGAGGAAGAACTTTTGAAAACCAGACCTGCAACCAAAACTATTCCAGGCACACAAAAACTTCATTCGTTCATTCCAATATCAAAGGAGGCTCTCCTAAGTTCGCCTATTTAGTCTCTGTGAGACTTTTAGATTAGAATTAATCACAAAAAATATTTCATGTCCAGTGTTCAATGGAAAACTTGCAGGCTATGTCACTGTGATTTACGATGGACATTGGTGGCTTGCTTGCATAACCGAAGCTTTTCCAGTCACAAGAAGTGATTGTGAAATTTTTTCACCCGCATGGACCTTCTCACAGTTTTTGCTTCCCTGAAATAGAAGATTCTTGTACTATGGACATCTCTGACATTTTGGTGTCAGTAGAACCAAAAACTGCAACAGGAAGAAGCTACATGATTAGCAAGAAGGAGTCTGATGCAACAAACAAAGTGATGGTTCTGATCAAATGAGTACCTAGGTATTTATTAAATAATGTTTTGTCTAAAAGTTTTTATTTACATTATTGTCTTAAATAATCTTTTGTCTAATGTTTTGTATTAAATAATATTTTGTATAGGTAATAAAAATTGTAAATTTGTAATATTTGGAAGGTATTATGTTGTTTGTCTCACATTTCTGAAATGATAAAAAATAATCTTTTGTTTTATTGAATCTAAGACTGAAAAGAGGCAGGGCAGCCTAGGAAGGGGGAGAGGTTGTGTTTAGAAAGACTGAAATATGATGACCGTGTCAAGATACATGAAACTTTCTCAAAATCACTATTTACTAACACTGTCTGATGTCATAAACAGCTCCAGTAGAGCAGACATGACTGAAAATACCACCCACCTGATGGTATATAAATGCCCATGGATTCAAAACCCATGGAGATCCCATTTTTATTTTTCTTGGAGTTATGGAGGATAAATAGAGCTAACTCTAGAAAAATTTTTGGAGGATCAAAGTTGCACTTTGGCCAGGGTCAAAGAGTTCAAAAAAGGGGTCATCATGGCAAAAGTTGTCCTAAGAATGTCATTCTTCCACTCATTTGAAAGATCTCTTTCTTCTGAGCATTTTGGTACCAAAATCGTTCTGATCGGTTAAGTTATGACCTTGCAAACTTTTTTAGTCAACCAGTTTGACCAAAAATTGACCTAGCCATAAAAATGGCCATGGGTGACCCAGAGCCATAAAAATTGGTATGTGATGTTATTTCACCAGACCCAACTTGCATGCAAAAAATCATCAAAATCCATGACATAGTTTTAAGATTTTGCCAAAAAGTGTGTACACTTCACGTAGAATGCCCCTTTAGTGGCATTGAACTGTGCAAATCCCTACTCTATAAAGAAAGCAGTTAATAACACTGTAACATGATTTTTGTCTTTGGGTAGCAACTGTTATTTCCTATTTTCTTGTTTCTAGAATACATGAAAAAACAGTTATTTATTTCAAACTTTGCTTTTGTGTATATAAAATTAACCTATTCCATCTGGAAGGAAGTGGCAAATTTGAAGTTTCATTTTCATAAAGTAAAAACAAAACATAATACAAAAATAGCATTTATTTATTCTAGAATTATATGTGAGACAATTAAAATATTAGAAATGAGTAGTTTCCTGTGATTTACCCTTATACTGTAAATAAATTTCCCCCAATCAGCTCCCAAATATAGTCTCCCATCAGATTTTCATTATATGATCCTTGATACCAGTGTTCAAAGTCCAGTAGAAAGTGCTCGCCATGCTCCTCAGAATACGCTCCCATGTTCTCCTTAAATTCAACAACATGAGCTTCAAGAATATGGACTTTCAGGGACATCCTGCAACCCATCTTGCCGTAGTTTCTCACAAGTTCTCAACAAGCTTTACATAGTTTTCGGCTTTGTGATTACTTAGGAAGCCTCGAACCTTGTGATAAAGCTGTCCCATGCTGCCTTTTCCATCCTAGTGAGTTCTCTGGAAACTCCTTGCACTCCATGGTCTTTTTTATTTGTGGACCGACGAAGACCCCGGCTTCCACCTTTGCTGTAGATAGCTTAGGAAAGAAATCTTGAAGATACTTGAAAGCTGCAGACTCCTAATCTCGGCCTCTGATGAATTGTTTCATAAGGCCCAATCTTAAGTGCTGAGGATGAAACAGTACTTTTCGGGGGTCCAACAAAGGCTCCCATTTGACGTTTCTCCCCACACTAAACTCGGTCTGTTGTTTCCAATTCCGCTGATGGTAGTGTGCCAAAGTGTCCCTGCTGTCCCAAAGGCAAAGATAACAAGGAAACTTAGTAAAGCCGCCTTGGAGATCCATCAATAAGGCCACCATTTTTAGGTCTCTGATAACCTCCCAACCATACTCTTCATATGAAGCAGCAATGCTTTGCAGCTCCTGATGAGCTGTCAATGAAGAGGCGCCACTCATTGGGGTTACAGGCAATTCCGATTGCCTCAAACTGACCAGTCACATTCTGAAAAAAGCAAAGCTCATCTTGACATGTAAAAAGAAGCTTGAAAAACACTGGTGACACTTTCTCTGACCTGATAATTGCACACTGTCATCTAACAAGTCCCACTGCTTGAGTCTCGAAGTTAAAAGCTTGGCATTGGACTTTGTGAGACCAAGATCTCTGACAAGGTTGTTGAGATCTGTTTGGTTGGGGTAGTACGGGTTTCTTCCCTCAGTTGCACTTCTGTAATCTGGATCAATGATTTCATCCTCTTCTGAACTGCTTTTCCTTTCTAAAAACTGCTGCTCTCCTTTTGGAGGAGCGGGTGTGGGGAGCTCAGAACTGTGTGGCACTGGTGCAATAGATGACTGAAGGTCTGGATACATGATTACAGGCGCATTTTTGCCTGCTCAATGTTTGGAAGGGTTCACCATGCAGAAGAAACAATTGCTTGAGTTGTCAGTTGGTTCCCTTTCATTTTCATTGAACTATCCAGCTTACTATTAGCATTTATTTGCATTAGACTTTAATATATATATATATATATATATATATATATATATATATATATATATATATATATATATATATATATATATATATATATAAGGACTCCTAACGTCTTAACCACACAAACATCTTAGATGTAGTCTCACACTCACACTCCGAAATACAATATATTTAAACACGTCATTCCACGTTTCGATTATAAAAATAAAATAATTTTCACTGTTAACAAATCAAGTTAAATTCCTAGAAAATCATAAATGAAAAACTCGAAAGAATTTGTATGAATATACAAATACTTTTCACAGTGTTATTAGAAATGTTAAAAAAAAATCCAGTGTCCAAATAAACAAAACACATTGTATATATATTACCTTCCAAAGTTTTTTTGCAGAGCTCACCCCCATTAGGGGCGCGGTGATTTGCCTTCCCGGCCACTGTGCTGATGGGACTCAGCACCCCATCCGGCCCCAGCTTAGCCTCTTCTCCTTCTTTCAGACAGCCTGTATTTCTCCCCTACAACTTTCTCTGGTCAGCCTCTATTTTCAACGGGTAGATGCTGACCTTCTTCTCAGCCAACTATCCCGGATTGGGGCTGAGGGGGGAGGGGACAATGTTCCCTAACCCCTAAACTCTGGTTTGAGATGGTGGGTTTTTAACAACCTGCTTCATCCCCACCCATACCTTCGTCACACCTCTTTTTCTTCTCACTTCACTATCTTTGTTTTATGTCGTGCCCAAGGTGGAGCTGCCATTTCACCAGGCAGGAGGAGTGGCCTAAAAGGATGGCACTTGGCTCTTCCAGCCCCATATGCACTCCTCGCAGAGCAGGCCACTGCGAGGGTGATTAGCGTTTGCTTCCCACAGAAAGAATAGGGTCCCCCATGCCCGATGATGAAAATCTAATAAAAAAAACATCTTCTCCTCTTTCCCTCACGATCGACAGAGCTGCCTTCGGGCAGCAGTACTGAAAAAAATGGAGCCCCCTTCCTGTGCTCTTGCAGGGGACCCTCCAAATCTCTTTAACCGGAGGCTTACTCCTCTCCTTTGCCTGCAGGTGTAGGGGACTCCCCATCACCCCCTTGTCTGTAGGTCCCTTCGGGCGCCTCCCTCTTTCCAGCACCAGTCCCCCATTTACTTTCCAAGGGGACTGCCAAGAAAGCCAGCAGGAAGCCCATAGCCGACCGCTCACCATTAAAGTGGCCTGTCTTCTCTCAAAAGACCTGCTGGCTCAAATATTAAACCTAGTGGGGGTCAAGGCCTGTGCCTCCCCATACTCGACTAGTGAAACGCTGCCAATGGGACCTGTGATGTCCAGGGGGGGCTGGGATGGCCAAATGGAGCCCCCTACCCTCCATGATAGTCATGGCCCTTTGGGCAATCTAGCCTCAGACAGTAGGGTCTTCCATGGGGGTGAATCTGGGCTCGGCACCAAGCACTGAACTCAAATCCGCTTCTATGCAAGGTCCTCCTCAAATGGCTCGGGTCTCCAAGGCAGTACAAGGAGGGGAGGGATCTCCTTATCAGGCTGGTGCCCCTGTGACTGCCAGGACCTTCTCCATTTCGGAGAAGGACCTTGGTGAGGCCGGTCCATCCTGCCGGCAGAGGGGAGAAGTGGGTTCATTCGCCACCCTCCTCTCTTAAAAAAAACAAAAAAACAAGAAAAGGTCTAAAAAGACTCAGGGCTCCTCTCCATCCACAAGGGCTGCCACTTCGGTAAGCGACCAAGCCAAGCTTGGCACATCCGGCCCCTCTGCCCCCCATCCCCAGGTGCAGAGGCCCCTGACTAAGACCAAAAGGGCTAGTGCCCAGAGTGGAGCCTCGATTACATCAGGGACCCTCATTCAGAGATTACCTGGTATTTTTGAGCCCCTGGCTTCAAACACTTCCTGGTTATTTGCTCCACTGATGGCAGCATGTTGGCTAAGGGTAACATGATCCATCAGAGGAGAGCTTTAGCTATTGTGATTGGTAGAGAGCCAAAGGTGACGTGTTCCTCAGACAGGAGCCTTTTGGCAAATGTGTCGAATCCCTCCGAGGCAGCCATGATTAGTCCCCTTCGGACACTTGAGTGCACGCCTGTGAGTGTGATGCTGCACTCTACCATGAACTTTATGAAAGGTGTAGTTTTTCAGAGGGAACTCGTGGACTACTCCATAGAGGATATCACCTTAGAGCGGGCAAGGTTGAGCATGTGATGAGAAAACAGGGAGGGGCTTCGAGACCCACCCCTACACTCTTTGTCCCGTTTGACTGTGACAAGCTCCCTGAGCCGGTGCGTGCTGGTTGGTGTCGCTACCGTGTGAAGGCATTCGTGCCACTGCCGCGGAGGTGCTATTACTGCCACCGATTTGGCCATACTAATCACTCCTGTCAACGTGCAAAGTCGGGGTTACCCGAAATCTGTGTAAGTTGTTCCAAGGCCGCACACGATAAGTCCAACTCATGTGTGGCCAAGTGTGTCAATTGCGGAGAGCCGCACCCCACTTCTTCAAAGCTATGTGGTGCATACCTCCTTGAGAAAGAAATCCTGGCTGTTCAGGCCCAGGATTGACTCTCATTTCATGAGGTTAAGGAGTTGGTCCTGGTGCACCCCGCGCTACCCGGGGCATCCTAGGCCCCAATCTTGAAAAAGACACCCTCTGCTCTGCTCCTGGTCCCACCAGGCCTTACGATTACAGTCACTTCTGCGCCCATTCGGAACCCTTCTGTGGGTTCTACCCGCCCCGGGCGCTGCACTGGCAAAGCTGGTTGCAAAAAGGGTCCACAGCCAGCCCCTGTTAAAACCAGGGCTCCCCCCCCCCTTCCCTTAGCCCTAGCGTGACCGTTTCCCGTAAGGCAAAACGGCCACACGCCTTCACCAAGTTGTTTGACTCACAGGAGGCAACACCCCTGAACTTGGTCACGAGGCCAACTTCCAGGGTTCCTAAAGCTGCCCCCCGAAAGGAGGACAGCAACAAAGGAGCTTCGGCTCCCTTGCCGATGCCCAGTGGTGGGCTGGGTGGCTTGGAGTCTGTGGATCCTTGAAAAGAGCCACCCCACCTGCCTAAGGTTTCAAGGCTGAGGGAGGAAAAGACTTGCATGGTGAGCCCAACCTCCCCCAATAAGTCCTTGAAGGCAACAATAGCTTCAGCGCATTGTCTGGCCAACAGTGCCCGGAGTTCTGCCTCTGGGAAGCGTACGGCCATTCCTGTGACGGTCTTCTCTTCAAAGAACGCCCTCACGTATCCTCCTAGCTAGGCCTGGAGGGTATATTCCTTCAATGGAATTGACGCGGACTCCAGGCCAGCTGAGAGGAGCTGTGGAGGCTCATCTCCTTCCCTTCCCCGTTAGCTATCTTTTATCTTTTTGCAGGAGACCATGCTGGGTGCATGCCCCCTGCCCACCCTCCTGGGGTATAAGGGTTTGTGACCCCACTACCACGGGATGGGGGATGGGTGGGAGAATGTGCGATTTACACCCGGCATGATTTCTCCATTCTTCTCTTTTCTTTAGATACCTCCTTTCAGGCAGTAGCTGTGCAGCTGCACCTTGATAGGGGATATACTGTTATTTTCACGCACATTCCACTGTCAGCCGACTTTGATGCGGGGGGCTTATGCTGTGTCATGGCACGGAGATCTAAACGGTAGACACCCCCTCTGGGGAGACTACTCTATTAATCCCCAAGGTCAAGTCCTTGCCGACCTGATCAACGAGCTTAAGATGGGTGTCCTAAATGTAGATGAGTTTATGCATCACTGCCTGAGGACCGCTTCATTTTCCTGCCTTGATCTATCTTTGTGCTCTCCGGATGCACAGTCTGATTTTGATTGGGGGGTGGTCGATGACTTCCATGGTAGTGATCACTTTCCCATTCAAATATCATTTTCTGGGCCACTACTGCCCGAGAGCCCCCCAGTGTTGCTTGGCAGGTGCGGTGGACTGCATTTCAAGAAATGACTGAATTCTCTATTTCAGTTGAGCTTAGGTCGGTAGATGAGGCTGTTGAGTTCTTCTCCGACAATCTCATCGCCGCAGGGCCTAACTACTATTCCTAGAAGGACTGGCCATTTTATATGCTGACTACTTCCGTGGTGGTCAGCCCAGTGTGAGACGGCCCTCAAACAGAAGTGTTATGCCTACATGCGCTATAAGCGCCTGCCCGAACGATTTCACTGTCTGTGAATTTCGTCGGGCCATGGATAGGTTCCGGTATATTTCAAAGCATACCTGCCACTCTTCTTGTCAGGCATATGTGTCTAAACTTAACGGGAAGACCCCTCTAGCAGATGTGTGGAAGCGAGTAAAAAGGATTCAGGGCAAGTTCTCATTGGACCCCCCTCCCATTCTCCAGGAGAATGGGACAGCAATCTTGGACCCTGCGTCTGTGGCAGAATCCTTTGCGGCCTTTTTCTCTACATTCTCTAGTGGGGATGCTACTCTGCCAGCATTCAATGTGCGTTGTGATGTCGCGGAAGGCCGCTGACTAGACTTTACTTCCAGAGGCGGGAACCCTTTAATGACAGGTTTAATCTGAGGGAGTTGCGTTCCACTCTTGCTTGTGCACGGACACTGCCCATGGTCCAGACGATGTCCCGTACGCCATGCTTCAACACCTGGGTGAGCAAGGCATGGCCTTTCTTTTAGATCTGTTCAACAGGATCTGGGTGGAAGGTCTCCTCCCGGATTCCTGCCGAATCGCTACTGTGCTCACCTTTTGCAAACCGGGCAGAGATCACTCTACTCCAGCCGGTTTCCACCCAATCTCTCTAACCTCTTGCGTGTGCAAGTTGATGGAGAAATTGGTAAATATTAGATTAGCCTTTTTTCTGGACAGTGGAGGCCATCTCTCTTCTGCACAGTGCCCCTTCCGCAAGTTCCACTCCATATCTGGTGCTCTGCTCCGACTGGAAAATGCCATCTGCGAGACCCTCCTTCTTAGACAGCAATATGCCACGGTGTTTTTTGATCTGGAGAAGGCCTATGATACCGCATGGTGATAAGGTATCATGGAGACTCTCCACGCGATGGGGGTGAGGGGACGCCTCCCAATGTTTATATCTGAATTTTTGTGAGATCGGCGATTCCTCGTACGTGGGGGGGAGCCCTCTCCGGCCCAATGGAGCAGGAAGAGGGTGTCCCACAGGGAAGTGTCCTCAGTGTCACACTCTTTGCCCTGAGCATCAACAGCATCACTTTGGTGCTGCCAGAAGATTTTCTCACTACGCTCTATGTGGATGACCTTATGATCTCTTTTGGCGAGGCCCAAATGTCAACTCTTGCTTGAGCATCGCCTCCAACAGGCATTGAACCATGTCTCGCTATGCTGAAGTGCACAGGTTTCGGTTTTCCTTGGCCAAGACTAAGGTGGTGCACTTCTGCTGCCATCCACGACTTCACCCTGACCCAGACTTGTTTCTTAATGGTGTACGCCTGGAAGTGGTTCAATCGCACCATTTCCTTGGTCTTTTATTTGACCGACCATGGATATTCTCCATTCCATGATGTTCAGCGCTTGGGGCACTGATAGGGCTACTGCCTTACTTTTTTATTGATCCTTTGTTTGTTCGAAGCTCGACTACGGATGCAAGTTTTATGCCTCTGCAGCAGAGCGTGTATTGCAGAAGTTGGACACGATCCACCACACCGGACTTTGCCTGGTGACCTGTGCCTTCTGCACCCTCCCCATTGAGAGCCTACTAGTTGATGCTGGGAGATGCCACTCACTCTATGCCATGTACAGTGCATTATTTGCCTGTATGCGCGAGCCCGGTGCCTACCTCAGTCGCCAACAGCTTTTACTGCATCTGCAGCTGATTTTGACGGTGTCTATGCTGCCGAGAGACCCCAGTCATACCCTAAGCCCTTTCGGTTTAGGGCTAGGAAATTCCTTTGAGAGCTAGGTATAGCTCTCGGGCCGGTGGCACCCCTGGTTCTGCCCAGGATGCCACCCTGGAGGGTACCACCTTTGGCTATTTGTCGCCATGCCTCTGCTCCCAAAGCTTGTACAGCTCGGGAGTATTGTGTTTGACCTTTTTGGAGCACACCTCGTGTCACACTGGAGCCGTGCTAGTGTATACAGATGGCTCCAAGTCTCAAGAAGGGGTCAGCTTCCATCCCCTATCCCCTCTTTTTGAAGTCAGCGGGACTCTGCCAGACGCTGCATCTGTCTTCATGGCTGAGCTGGTGGCAATACACCACTCGGTATGTGAGATTACGTGATGTGCCCAGTTCAGAGACTGGATTGTGATCTATAGCGACTCACAAAGCACCCTGAGTGCTCTCGGGGCATTGAAATCTCCACATCCCCTGGTTTGCAATATCCGTGACACCACAGTTTTGGCAAGCTGGGCTGATGTTGAGATTATTTTGTGCTGGGTTCCTGGACATTTAAAAATTGCAGGGAATGAGTGCACCAAAGAGTCTGCGAGGACTCAGTCATTGGACCAGCGTTTCACTCTTCCTTACACCGACTACATGGCAGGAATACGGGCAGCTCTTCAGGCTGCTTGGCAAAGGAGATGGGAGACTGTCAAAGGGAACTTAAAGTTGCGTGCCATTGCGCCATGGACCTAGCCCCTATTGATGCGAAGGCTTCAGGTTGCTTTCTGTTGTCTCCGAATTGGACACAATCGCGGGACGCACCGCCATTTGATGGAGCGCTTGCCAGTGCCCTACTGTGAAGACAGCATTGTACCCTAGACTTTTTGGCACATTCTTGTTGAATGTCCTAGTCTGGATGATCTCTGCAGCCATTACCTGTCCTGGTACTGGGATGGGTGGGGTCACTAACTCCTGTCCTTTGTACTCAGGAGGAGTTCGTGCACATTGACTAGTGGGTAGACTTATAGACTTTTGGGGGGAGGCTGGCTTTCTCCCCTTTATTTAACTAGCTTTTTTTTGTAGGTTGCATGTTCCTGCACTGGGGATGGAACCTACCCCCGATGCCGGAGCTTGCTTCCTCCTTGTTGCCTTTTTCTCTTTTTTATTGTTGTTTGTTTTTTGCATATTCTTATTTTAAAGTAGCCTAGTGCTAGGCTGTCCTGAGTGTGGCGACTTGTGCCCAAGTGGGTAGTCACCAGATAGGCTCCTAAAATTTCAAAAATTTTGGGGGCAGAACTTGCAGGTGTAATCAGGGGCCCAAGGTTTGCCTTGATCTCTGACTGGTATGCAGAAATATACCTTTAAGCAGATCTCTCTACAGAGTACTTTTTCGCTCTTGTCTTAATAAATTTGCTACAGACATAACAAAATTCATCTGTCAGATGCTTACAACCTCTTGATGCTATGTGTGATAAATGCTTCTATCAATGTTAAGTGATGATGTCTGCGCTGTGATGGCAGAGCTAAACTGATTTGTTGAGTAGACATTCTTTATATTGATACAGTCATCTATCTACATTGCCAGACTGTTCTAGAAATTCTTCAAACATATAAAAAATTCTCAAAAGTTCTAGAAAGCTCTACAGTTTATTTTTCACTTGCTGTCTAGATCACACACACACACACACAAAAATATAATGGAAATAATAGCTATTACTACTGTATTACTTTTTCTATAACTCTTTAAATACAGGATATCATGTTTATACCATAACTGAAAAAAAACATAAGCCTTGAAACTTTTTATATATTTTACTATTTGCATCATAATTAATGTTATTTACCATAAATGGGCTAATTTAAAATTACCTTTTTTTTATTTAATAGAGCCACAAATAATTGAGAAATTACACTTTTAACCCAAGGACAAGACAAAAGTAAAGTTTTGTTACACAGTGTAATTCTTTTGTGAGTACTCTCTGGTAGATATTTGTGGTAAATTGTGAATTTGAGGGTTCTGATGACTTTTATATGCATGTTTAGTAAATAGTTAAATTTTGTTTTACTAAGAATAAAAATGATGCTTTGGTCCCTCCTTAGATGCATACCTAGTGAGCTGTTGGGTGATGCTTGGTTCAGCAAACTTCCTCATCCCAACTGGTGAATGGGATGTTGATGAAGCCTCCTCATCCTGAATGTTGGTGTGTGTTTGAGGGGGGGAGTACATGCTCATTCAGTTGAGACAGGAAGATGGGAAAGAATTAAGCAGAAAGAAAAGAGGAAGCAATCAAAATAACTACATTCTGACTTTAAATACTATTCCCATAAAATGGCTAACGGTTTCTAGTTTAAAAGCCAATTTTACCTGTGGTTGGTTGTAGGATCTGAGTGGATGGAAATTATTTTAATTTGTTTTTCCCTTATAACTAGACAATAAAAAGAGATTAAATGGAATTAAAGTGTCTTATTTCTTTAGGAAACTGCAGAGACTTTAGCCAAGGAAGAGATCCTTGAGATTACAGAACCTTTTATGGATGAAAATGAAGCTGCGCATCATTCCAAAGATGAAAACCAACTCAAGGAAAACTATAGTGAATTATTATTACAAAATTCCAATCAAGAAACAATAAATCCTATAGATCATCAGGTAATTAATTCTGGGCATTATGCTGATGATTTAATCACATTTACACATTTCTATCAACACTTCTCACACTCCTACCTAGATTTGCTACAACAAATAATAAACCTACCTTTTACCTATTATCCACAATGGTTGATAAGTTTCCTTGGTGCCTAACACTGCACCTTTGCATCTTGTGGCTCTGTGCAGTTAATGCCCCTTATAATCTTGACATGACTGAGAGATATATCCCAATGGGATTTATGGTCAGTTTGTCATAGTAGTTGATGGATCACCGCTCTTGAACCTCTTCAATTTTGCTGAAATGTCTTGGTCTCCTTGAGTTTCTAGCAAACCCCTTTACTCCTTGGTCCCATGACACTTAGGAAAAGTGGGTCCTGCCTATCAAAATCCAAGAGAGTAGGAGTCCTTAATCTCTTGGTTAGGTAGGTTGATAGCTGAGATATTCACTTCTTGCAGTTGAAAGTGCTGTAAGATGAGAAGTAATGGAAGGTAGGTTAATAGCTCAAATGTCAACCTCTTGCAGTTGAAAGTGCTGTAAGATGAGAAGTAATGGAAGGTAGCTTAATATCTGAGATGTCCACCTCTTGCATTTGGAAGTGCTGTAGAATGAAAAGTAATTGGAAGGTAGGTTAATAACTGATGTTGACCCGACCTCTTGTAGTTGGAAGTGTTGTAGAATGAGAAGTAATGGAAGGTAGGTTAATAGCTGAGAAGTTGACCTTGTGTACTTGCAAGTTCTGTAGGATGAGAAGTAATGGAAGGTAGGTTAATAGCTGAGCATATCCACCTATTACAGTTGGAAGTATTATAAAATGAGAAATAGAGAAAGTTAGCCATTTTTATCAAAACGCTTGCCTTACTGGGCCTTACTGTTGAACAACCAACTAAAACCATCTTTGTGATATTCCTTATATTAAAATCTTCATCTACTTTATCACAATGAGATGGTGCACATTAACACCACTGTCAACATAACCTGGTTCTATTGTGACAGCATAGTTGGAATCCTGCCCTTCAATCCCTGCCGCCCCAACAGGAACACCCAAGTGTTTGAGTGGAGGATAGTGAGGGGGCCAGTTTAATATTTATTTTATTTAAAAGAAATGGCAAATAATGAAAAAAAAGAGAGGCAAAAACAAATGGCAATCCCCAAATGATCGCAATTATGAATGTCAAAGAAACATACAGCCTTACCTCCTAAACCCCAAATAATTATGTATACACACACTAGGGTGGTACCCCCCCCCAATTTTTTTTTAGTTATTTATCTCCACATGCCTGATTGTATTACCACATTGAACAGTAGGTCACATACTCAATTTAATCAAAATCGAACAATATTTACTGGTCGCTATATGGATCTTAACTTATTAATCTGCTGGTAAAATTAATTTTGGGGATAGAAATGAACAGTCTTTGCAAATACTAGTTTATTTGAAATAGATCTTGGTGTTGAAAGACAATTTTTTTTTAAATATTTATATTAAAGTAAAAGAAAAATAGTTAAATGGCAAATGATTTCTTTTTGACACAAATTATAACTAAAATTGCTGATTAAACATTGATCCTTTTGAACATGAGGGAAAATTTTTGTGATGTTTTGCCACAAGTCTGAGAAGCAACTGTTTCTGTTCTTCATCTTTTGTTAGAGATGAATTATACGATTTGATGTTCAATACCTCTTTCTGCTGGATCTTTAACAACCATTAAGTTAATCACTCGACGTTGTAATTCTTGAAAGCACGTATTCTCTTCCCAAGAACTTGGGTTAGTCTTCAGGAATGTATCCTCTGCAAACTTGTATCCATCTTTCATTAGGAAACTGAAGATTAGTTTAGTTTTTTGAGTTATCAGTTCATGTAAGTCCAAATCCTCAATTTTTTTTTGTAAGATTCAATCAGCGAACAACTTTGGTGTTTTCATTATGTTGGAGATTGGAGACCATCTTCTGTTTGGTCTCAGCATTAATTCTATGATTGAAAAATGCAAGACCAACAAGATGTTCTCCAAGATACCAAAGGTGTCTGTGAAGGGCTGTGGTTGCTTCTTTAGATATTGCCTGATTTGGGTACTTTTGCAAAGTTTTAAGAAGCATAATGTCATTTAAAGGAACATTAATTCCAAAATGGGCTTCATTCCAAAAACGGGAGTAGACCAAAGCAATAAAAAGAGCACTCTGTAATATTGGCCTTTTCACATTCTGCTAGTTTCAGTTGATGCTTAAACAAGTATATTTTCAGGACATATCTAGCCTTAGCCATCCAGCTGCATGATGAGTCGCTCCTGGGGTTCTTAATGTAACTTCTGTCTTATCAATGCCCCCAAGAAAGATGAGACTGAGTCGCAGCAATTCTTCATAATCATCACGCAACTGATGAGATTTAAAAGCTTGCTGAAAATATGAGACCATTTCTCCTCAAAGATTATGCATTACTGGATTGATGAATAAACTACTATCCGCCTCTAAAAAAGAATCCTTTTTAAGTGACGACCATTGTTCTTTAAAATGGTCAAAGAGACTCCTCTTTGGACCACTTGTAGGCCCAAGTAAAATATTGCAAGCACATGACAACATAATTTCAAAAATATGATGATGGCATGCAATCCAAACAAATTCCCTTTCTAATACTTTCTCAATTATGTTACAGGCTCCTTTTTCTAGGCCTGTATTTGATGCAGTTGTGTCAAATACAAGGCCTTGAACTTCGTCACGAAGATTCCAGTCATTAATTGATGAAATGCATGCCATAGCCTGTTCTTCTCCTGTTGCTTGTGTTATTTTTGGCACACCAAGAAGTTTTTCCATTCGTTCTACTGTTTCCTTTGCTCCATCAATAGCAGGTAGTAGTTTTCCATCCCAGTGAAGAAGGATCAGTCCTTCAACAGATAACGAAGCTTTGTCTTCATTGTATGTTGCCTCTCTTACTTGCTTTCTGGAACGTCGTATGGAACTCCTGGAAAGTGTCATAGCTGCAATATCCTGACCCAAGGCTTGTGCTATTGATCCAGCAACCATTGTTGCTTTTCTATCCGTAATATTTGCACGATCAAGAACAGCAGCCACACCTGAAGTTGTAAAGATATTTTTTAAATTTGAAGGACTACATTGTGCATTCTTTTTTCTAGTTGAAGAAGGTGGACAAAACTCTTTGCCTGCCGCAATTAAACTTTCTCCTTCAGATGATGATGACTCGAAATCTGCATGAGCAGCAGCCTCTGCTTGATTTTTAGAAGTATATACTTTTTCTTTGTATTGTAAAGCCTTCTCATGTCGATATCTTTTGCGGGATTCCTCGGCTGAAGTAATCTTATCATGGCACGGCATACTGCAGGAGAAAATGTTCTCTCTCTGCATCAACAGAAATTGGCGGTCTTCTTCATTTTTTACCACCTTCAAAGCATTTTTTGAGGCTATGTCAAAAAGTTTTGAAAGAGTAGATTCAAAACTATGCTCATTCATTCTACATGAGTGCAGTTAGGTTTTGCGGTTCTTCTTCAAAGAAAGGTATTCTTCATACAACCTTGTGAGTTTCCTAATGCAAAAGTCTATTCGCTGTGTGGGAATTCAGGCTCTTTCCCATACTTTTATGACATTTTTGCAACGAGGTTGTAACTTTGTGTCAAAGTCATTGACTCCACTTGATGGTGGTATTGAACAACATGAAGCACATCACTACATGCTGGTAGTCTTGCATATGAAAGCTCACTAGTAGGATGTCCTAAAAGTCAGACTGCCGCAGATGAACGAGTACTTCCAGCCATAATCTGAAACAACAGAAATAAAAATTTATTGTAACTGAGTGAGCTCACGGTTCCCCTCCATTTAGTTATACTTAGAAGATATTTTTTTATACTCTAAAATATTTAAATATTCAATATTCATCAAAGAATAAGCATTCATTTGACAAATAAATAGGCTCCTGTGTTTGTAAAAAAATAACAATAACAAAACAATAACAAAAACAACAACAATTAAACCGGGTTAAATGAAAGGGAGAAGGCCGGCCTACCCCCAAAAGTCAATAAGTCCACCAGTCAAAGTACACGCACTCATCCCGAGTACAAAGGACAGGCAGTAGCAACCCCGCCCATCCCGGTACTGGGACAGGTGTCGTGCGCGAAGATCACCCAGACTGGGACATTCGACAAGAATGTGCCGAAGAGTCTGGGGGACGACGCAGTCGTTGCAATAGGGCGCAAGCGAGTGCTCCATCAAATAGCGATGCGTCACACGAGTGTGCTCGATTCGGAGACGACAGAAAGCAACCTCAAGCCGCCACGGCATTGGGGGATAGGTCCATGGGAACAGTCGCGGCGCAACGGCACGCAACTTTAAGTTCCCTTCGACCGTCTCCCATCTTTGCCAAGCAGTCCGAAGAGCTGCCTGTATTCCTGCCATGTAGTCAGTGTGAGGAAGAGCGAAACGCTGGTCCGGTCGCAGAGTCCTCGCGGACTCTTTGGCGCCCTCATCGGCGCGCTCATTCCCCGCAATTCCTATATGTCCAGGAACCCAGCAGAAGATAATCTCGACATCTGCCCGGCTTGCCAAAACCGTGGCGTCACGGATTTCGCGAACCATGGGATGCGGAGATTCCAATGCCCCGAGAGCACTCAGGGCGCTTTGTGAGTTGCTATAGATCACAATCCGGTCTCCGAACCGGGCACGTCGCGTAATCTCCCGTACCGAGTGGTGTATTGCCACCAGCTCGGCCGTGAAGACAGACGCAGCGCCTGGTAGAGCCCCGCTGACTTCAAACAGAGGGGATACGGCGTGGAAGCCGACCCCCTCTTGGGACTTTGCGCCATCCGTATACACTGGCACGGTACCAGCGTGAGACGATGTGTGCTCCAAAAAGGTCGAACGCAATACTCCCGGCGTAGTACAAGCTTTGGGAGCAGAGGCGTGGCGACAAATAGCCAAATGTGGTACCCTCCAGGGTGGCATCCTGGGCAGAACCAGGGGCGCCACCGGCCCGAGAGATATATCTACCTCTCGAAGGAGTTTCCTGGCCCTAAACCCAAAGGGCTTAGGGTTTGACTGGCATCGGACTGTACGGGACATCGTCCGGACCATGGGCGGTGTCTGCGCACGAAGCGAGAGTGGAACGCAACTCACTCACAGTAAACTTGTCATTGAAGGGTTCTCCGCCTCTGGAGGTAAAATCCAGCCGGCGGCCTTCTGCGACATCACGACGTGCATTGAATGCTGGCGGAGCAGCATCCCGGCTAGAGAATGCGGAAAAAGCAGTCGCTAAGGATTCCGCCACGGAGCGGGGTCCGAGATTGCGGTCCCATTCTCCTGGAGAACGGGAGGGGGGGTCCTGCGAAAACTTGCCCTGTATCCTTTTGACTCGCTTCCCCACCTCAGCTAAAGGGGTCTTCCCGTTAAGTGAAGACACGTATGCCCGCCAAAAAGAGCGGCGGGCGTGCTTCGAAATATACCAGAATCTAGCCCTAGCCCGACGAAATTCAGCGACAGTGAAATCGTTTGGGCGGCGCTTATAGCGCATGTAGGCAGAGCGCTTCTGTTTGAGGGCCGTCTCACACTCGGCCGACCACTATGGGAGTGGTCAGCGAGCAAAACGGCTAGACGTCCTAGGAATAGTAGTCAGGCCCACGGCGATGAGGTTGCTGGAGAAGAATTCAACGGCCTCATCTACCGACCTAAACTCCTCGACTGAGATAGAGAATTCATTCATTTCCTGAAATGCAGGCCACCGCGCCCGCGCCAAGCACCACCGAGGTGATCTCTCTGGCGGCAGTTGCCCTGAAAATGATATTTGAATGGGAAAGTGATCACTACCATAGAGGTCATCGACCACCCCCCAATCAAAATCAGGCTGTGCATCCGAAGAGCACAAAGATAGGTCAAGGCAAGAAAATGAAGCGGTTCTCGGACAGTGATGCGTAAACTCATCCACGTTTAGGACACCCATCTCAAGCTCTTCGATCAGATCGGCAAAGACTTGTCCCCTGGGATTTATGGAGTAATCTCCCCAGAGAGGATGCCTGCCGTTCAGATCTCCAAGCAAGAGATAGGGCCTCGGCAACCGTGCCACGACGCGGCGGAAGTCCCCCGCGTCGAAGTCAGCTGACGGTGGAATGTACGCAGAAATGATAGTATACCTCCTATCCAGGTGCAGCTGCACAGCCACTGCCTGAAAGGAGGTATCTAAAGAGAAAGGAAGAATGGAGACATCATGCCGGGTGTAAACCGCGCATTTCCCAGCCCGACAATCCCGCGGTGGTGGGGTCGCAAGACCCTTATACCCCGGGAGGGCAGGCAGCGGGCACGCGCCTAGCATGGTCTCCTGCAAAAAAATAGCTAACGGGGAACGGGACGAGACGAGCCTCCGCAGCTCCTCCCAGTTGGCCCGGAGTCCACAGCAATTCCATTGAAGGAATATGCCCTCCAGGCCTAGCTCGGAGGAGACGCGGGGGCCCTCCTCGAATTGAAGACCCTCACGGGAATGGCCGTACGCTTCCCGGGAGCAGAACCCCGGGCGCTGTTGGTCGGACAAAGCGCTGAAGGCGCTGTCGCCTTCGAGGACTTATTGGGGAAGGTTGGGCTCGCCATGCGAGTCTTTTCCTCCGTCCGCCTCGAAACCTTAGGCGGGCGTTGTGGCTTCGGAGGCGGGGGGCCCTCTTTTCGAGGAACCAACGTCTCCGAGCCACTCGCTCCACCTCGGGGCGTAGGCGAAGGGGCCGAAGCTTCTTTGTTGCTGTCCTCCTTTCGGGGGACAGCTTTAGGAACCCTGGAAGATGGCCTGGCGACCAGCTTCAGGGGTGTTGCCCCCTGTGAGTCTAACGACTCGTTGGAGGCGCGTTGCCATTTCGCCTTACGGGAAACGGTCACGCTGGGGGAAGAGGGGGGAGCCCTGGTTTTAGCCGGGGCAGGGTATGAACCCTTTTTGCCGCCAGCTTTACCAGGGGAGCGCCCAGGTTGGGTAGAGCCCGCAGAAGGGCTCCGAATGGGCGCGGAAACAACCGTGCTCGTTGGCCTGGGTGGGCCAGGAGCAGAGGGTGCCTTTCTAACTATTGAGGCATATGACATCCCAGGCAGAGCCGGGCGCGCCAGGACCAAGTCCTTTGCCTCGCGGAATGAGAGTCAATCCTGGGCCTGAACGGCCAGGATTTCTTTCTCAAGGAGATATGCACCACATTGCTTAGAAGAAGCAGGGTGCGGCTCTCCGCAATTAACACACTTGGCCACACATGATCTGGACTTATTGTGTGCGACCTTGGAGCAATTTACACATACTTTGGGTGACCCCGACTTTGCACGTCTACATGAGCGATTCGTATGGCCGAAGCGGTGACAGTAATAGCACCGCCGCGGCAGTAGCACGAATGCCTTCACGCGGTAGCGGTACCAACCGGCACGCACCGACTCAGGGACCTTGTCACAGTCGAACGTGACGAAGAGTGTAGGGGTGGGTCTCGAGGCCCCTCCCTGTTTTCTCATCACACGTTCGAGCTTGACCGCCCCATGGTCGGCCAGCTATAGGGTGATGTCCTCAATGGAGTAGTCAACGAGTTCGCTCGCATAAACTACTCCTTTCACAAAGTTCATGGTAGAGTGCGGCGTCACACTCACGGAGTGCCATGAAGTGTCCGAAGAGCACTTATCTTGGCCGCCTCGGCGGGATTCGCCGCATTTTTTTTTTTTTTTAATTAAGGAGCTATCTGGCGACTGCCGACTTAGGCATTAGTCGCCGTAAACAAACAGCCTAGTTCTAGGCTACTTTAAAAATTAAACAGGAAACAATAAAAAGAAATAACAATAACAATAAAGAAGCAATAACAAAAACAATAACAACAACAACAACAAACCGGGTTAAATGAAAGGAAGAAGGCCAGCCTCCCCCAAAAGTCAATAAGTCAACTAGTCATGGTGCACGCACTCGTCCCGAGTACAAGGGACAGGCGGTAGCGACCCCGCCCATCCCGGTACCGGGACAGGTATCGTGCGCGAAGATCACCCAGACTGGGACATTCGACAAGAATGTGCCGAAGAGTCTGGGGGACGACGCAGTCGTTGCAATAGGGCGCAGGCGAGCGCTCCATCAAGTAGCGATGCGTCACACGAGTGTGTCCGATTCGAAGACGACAGAAAGCAACCTGAAGCCGCCGCAGCATTGGGGGATAGGTCCATGGGAACAGTTGCGGCGCAATGGCACGCAACTTTAAGTTCCCCTCGACCGTCTCCCATCTTCTTTGCCAAGCAGTCCGAAGAGCTGCCCGTATTCCTGCCATGTAGTCAGTGTGAGGAAGAGCGAAACGCTGGTCCGGTCGCAGAGTCCTCGCGGACTCTTTGGCGCCCTCATCGGCGCGCTCATTCCCCGCAACTCCTACATGTCCAGGAACCCAGCAGAAGATAATCTCGACATCTGCCCGGCTCGCCAAAACCGTGGCGTCACGGATATCGCGAACCAGGGGATGCGGAGATTCCAATGCCCCGAGAGCACTCAGGGCGCTTTGTGAGTCGCTATAGATCACAATCCGGTCTCCGAACCGGGCACGTCGCGTAATCTCCCGTACAGAGTGGTGTATTGCCACCAGCTCGGCCGTGAAGACAGACGCAGCGCCTGGTAGAGCCCCGCTGACTTCAAACAGAGGGGATACGGCGTGGAAGCCGACCCCCTCTTGGGACTTGGAGCCATCCGTATACACTGGCACGGTACCAGCGTGAGACGATGTGTGCTCCAAAAAGGTCGAACGCAATACTCCCGGCGCAGTACAAGCTTTGGGAGCAGAGGCGTGGCGACAAATAGCCAAATGTGGTACCCTCCAGGGTGGCGTCCTGGGCAGAACCAGGGGCGCCACCGGCCCGAGAGCTATATCTACCTCTCGAAAGAGTTTCCTGGCCCTAAACCCAAAGGGCTTAGGGTATGACTGGCGTCTCTCGGCGGCATAGGCACCATCGAGATCAGCTGCGGATGCAGTGAGAGCTGTTGGCGACTGAGGGAGGCGCCGGGCTCGCGCGTACAGGCGAGTGATGCACTGCACGCGGCGCAGAGCGAGTGGCATCTCCCCAGCATCGACCAACAGGCTCTCAATGGGGGAAGTGCGGAAGGCACCGGTCGCAAGGCGAAGGCCGGTGTGGTGGATTGAATCCACCTTCCGCAATAAACGCTCGGCTGCGGATGCATAAAACTCGCATCCGTAGTCGAGCTTCGAGCGAACAAAGGATCGATAAAAAAGTAAGGCGGTAGCCCTATCAGCGCCCCAAGCGCTGAACGTCACGGAACGGAGAATGTCCATGGCGCGGGTACAAGAGACCCTAAGGCTGCGAATATGAGCCTCCCAGGTGAGGCGTCGGTCGAATACAAGACCAAGGAAACGGTGCGACTCAACCACATCCAGGCGCACCCCATTAAGAAACAAATCTGGGTCGGGGTGAAGCCGTGGATGGCGGCAGACTGCACCACCTTAGTCTTGGCCAAAGAAAACCGAAACCTGTGCGCTTCGGCATAGCGAGAGACGCGGTTCAATGCCTGTTGGAGTCGACGCTCCAGAGTTGGCATCTGGGCCGCGCCAAAAGAGATCGAAAGGTCGTCCACGTAGAGCGTAGCGAGAACATCTTCTGGCAGAACCGAAGTGATACCGTTGATGCTCAGGGCAAAGAGTGTGACACTGAGGACACTTCCCTGCGGGACACCCTCTTCCTGCTCCTTTGGGGCAGAGAGGGCTCCCCCCCACCCGTACGCGGAATCGACGATCTCGCAAAAATTCAGATATAAACATTGGGAGGCGTCCCCTCGCCCCCATCGTGTGGAGAGTCTCCATGATACCGTATCGCCATGCGGTATCATAGGCCTTCTCCAGATCAAAAAACACCGTGGCGTAGTGCTGTCTACGAAGGAAAGCCTCGCAGACGGCACTTTCCAGTCGGAGCAGAGCATCCGACGTGGAGTGAAACTTACGGAAGCCGCACTGTGCAGAAGACAGATGGCCTCCGCTGTCCAGGAAATAGGCTAATCTAACATTTACCAATTTCTCCATCAACTTGCACACGCAAGAGGTTAGAGAGATTGGGCGGAAACCGGTCGGAGTAGAGTGATCTCTCCCCGGCTTGCGAAAGGCGAGCACAGTAGCGATTCGCCAGGAGTCTGGGAGAAGACCTTCCACCCAGATCCTGTTGAACAGATCTAACAGAAAGGCCATGCCTCGCTCACCCAGGTGTCGAAGCATGGCGTACGGGACATCATCCGGACCATGGGCGGTGTCCGCGCACGAAGCGAGAGCGGAACGCAACTCACTCACAGTAAACTTGTCGTTGAAGGGTTCTCCGCCTCTGGAGGTAAAGTCCAGCCGGCGGCCTTCCGCGACATCACGACGTGCATTGAATGCTGGCGGAGCAGCATCACGGCTAGAGAATGCGGAGAAAGCGGTCGCTAAGGATTCCGCCACGGACGCGGGGTCCGAGATTGCGGTCCCATTCTCCTGGAGAACGGGAGGGGGGTCCTGCGAGAACTTGCCCCGAATCCTTTTGACTCGCTTCCACACCTCAGCTAAAGGGGTCTTCCCGTTAAGTGAAGACACGTATGCCCGCCAAGAAGAGCGGCGGGCGTGCTTCGAAATATACCGGAACCTAGCCCTAGCCCGACGAAATTCAGCGACAGTGAAATCGTTCGGGCGGCGCTTATAGTGCATGTAGGCATAACGCTTCTGTTTGAGGGCCGTCTCACACTCGGCCGACCACCATGGGAGTGGTCGGCGTGCAAAACGGCCAGACGTCCTAGGAATAGTAGTCAGGCCCACGGCGATGAGGTTGCCGGAGAAGAACTCAACGGCCTCATCTACCGACCTAAACTCCTCGACTGAGATAGAGAATTCATTCATTTCCTGAAATGCAGGCCACCGCGCCCGCCCCAAGCACCACCGAGGTGGTCTCTCAGGCGGCAGTTGCCCTGAAAATGATATTTGAATGGGAAAGTGATCACTACCATGGAGGTCATCGACCACCCCCCAATCAAAATCAGGCTGTGCATCCGAAGAGCACAAAGATAGGTCAAGGCAAGAAAATGAAGCGGTTCTCGGACAGTGATGCGTAAACTCATCCACGTTTAGGACACCCATCTCAAGCTCTTCGATCAGATCGGCAAGGACTTGTCCCCTGGGATTTATGGAGTAATCTCCCCAGAGAGGATGCCTGCCGTTCAGATCTCCAAGCAAGAGATAGGGCCTCGGCAACCGTGCCACGACGCGGCGGAAGTCCCCCGCGTCGAAGTCAGCTGACGGTGGAATGTACGCAGAAATGATAGTATACCTCCTATCCAGGTGCAGCTGCACAGCCACTGCCTGAAAGGAGGTATCTAAAGAGAAAGGAAGAACGGAGACATCATGCCGGGTGTAAACCGCGCATCCCCCAGCCCCGCCATCCCGCGGTGGTGGGGTCGCAAGACCCTTATACCCCGGGAGGGCAGGCAGAAGGCACGTGCCTAGCATGGTCTCCTGCAAAAAAATAGCTAACGGGGAACGGGACGAGGCGAGCCTCCGCAGCTCCTCCCAGTTGGCCCGGAGTCCACGGCAATTCCATTGAAGGAATATGCCCTCCAGGCCTAGCTCGGAGGAGACGCGGGGGCCCTCCTCGAATTGAAGACCCTCACGGGAATGGCCGTACGCTTCCCGGGGGCAGAACCCCGGGCGCTGTTGGCCGGACAAAGCGCTGGAGGCGCTGTCGCCTTCGAGGACTTATTGGGGGAGGTTGGGCTCCCATGCGAGTCTTTTCCTCCGTCCGCCTCGAAACCTTAGGCGGGCGCTGCGGCTTCGGAGGCGGGGGGGCCTCTTTTCGAGGAACCACCGCCTCCGAGCCACTTGCTCCACCTCGGGGCGCGGGCGAAGGAGCCGAAGCTCCTTTGTTGCTGTCCTCCTTTCGGGGGACAGCTTTAGGAACCCCTGAAGATGGCTTAGCGACCATCTTCAGGGGTGTTGCCTCCTGTGAGTCTAACGACTCGGTGGAGGCGCGTGGCCGTTTCTCCTTGCGGGAAACGGTCACGCTGGGGGAAGAGGGGGGAGCCCTGGTTTTAGCCGGGGCAGGGTATGAACCCTTTTTGCCGCCAGCTTTACCAGGGGAGCGCCCGGGTTGGGTAGAGCCCGCAGAAGGGCTCCGAATGGGCGCGGAAACAACCGTGCTCGTTGGCCTGGATGGGCCAGGAGCAGAGGGTGCCTTGCTAACTATTGAGGCATATGACGTCCCAGGCAGAGCCGGGCGCGCCAGGACCAAGTCCTTTGCCTCGCGGAATGAGAGTCGATCCTGGGCCTGAACGGCCAGGATTTCTTTTTCAAGGAGATATGCACCACATTGCTTCGAAGAAGCAGGGTGCGGCTCTTCGCAATTGACACACTTGGCCACACACGATTTGGACTTATCGTGTGCGACCTTGGAGCAATTTACACAGACTTCGGGTGACCCCGATTTTGCACGTCTACATGAGAGATTCGTATGGCCGAAGTGGTGACAGTAATAGCACCGCCGCGGCAGTGGCACGAATGCCTTCACGCGGTAGCGGTACCAACCGGCACGCACCGACTCAGGGAGCTTGTCACAGTCGAACGTGACGAAGAGTGTAGGGATGGGTCTCGAGGCCCCTTCCTGTTTTCTCATCACACGTTCGACCTTGACCGCCCCATGGTCGGCCAGCTCTAGGGTGATGTCTTCAATGGAGTAGTCAACGAGTTCCCTCGCATAAACTACTCCTTTCACAAAGTTCATGGTAGAGTGCGGCGTGACACTCACCGGGGTGCCATGAAGTGTCCGAAGAGCACTTATCTTGGCCGCCTCGGCGGGATTCGCCGCATTCGCCAGAAGGCTCCCGTCCGAGAAACGGGTTACCTTCGGCTCTCTACCAATTGCACTAGCTAATCCTCTCCTCTGATGGATCATGTTGCCCTTGGACAACATGGTGCCATCAGTGGAGCGAATAACGAGGAAGCGTTTGAAGCCAGCGGGCTCGAAAACGCCAGGTAACCTCTGAATGAGGGGCCCCGATGTCATCGAGGCTCCGCCCTGTGCATTCTTGGTGTTAGTCTTAGTCAGGGGCTCCGCACACGAGGGGGTAGAGGGGCCGGATGTGCCGATCTTGGCTTGGTCGCCTACCAAAGTGGCAGCAGACCCATCCGTCCCCGCAGCCCCCGCGGATGGAGAGGAGCCCCGAATCTTCTTCGTCTTTTTAGTCTTTTTAGTATTTTTCTTTTTAGGAGAGGAGGGCGGGGAATGAACCCGCTTCTCACCTCCGTCGGCAGAAGCCCCCATGCCAGATGGGCTGG
Source organism: Ceratothoa steindachneri (assembly GCA_963969495.1). NCBI lineage: Eukaryota > Metazoa > Arthropoda > Malacostraca > Isopoda > Cymothoidae > Ceratothoa > Ceratothoa steindachneri. Next base: position 31,017,590 of record OZ018333.1, on the reverse strand, counting down.
CCTCAGACAGGTCCCTCTCTGAAATGGAGAAGGTCCTGGTCGTCGTAGGGGCACCTGTCGGAGGAGATCCCTCCCCTCCTTTTACTGCCTCGGAGCCCTCGGCCATTTGAGGGGGACCTTGCATAGGGGCGGATTCGGGTTCGGTGCTTGGCGCCGAGCCCGGATTCCCCCCCATGGAAGGCCCTACCATCTGAGGCGGGGGTCTCCTCAAGGACCATGTCTATCACAGGAGGGGCCTCCAGTTGGCCATCCCCTCCCAGGACATCGCAGGTCCCCTTGGCAGTGTCGCCAGTCTTGTGTGGGGAGACACAGGCCTTGACCCCAGCAAGGTTTAAAATTCTTGCCAGCAGGTCTTTTGAGGGAAGCGACCGAAGGGGCCTGGCTTCCCTCTCCCCCCTAAGGGGGTTTGCCCTACCGAGCCGCTTGCACGAGGGGCGGTCGGCAATGGGCTGCCTGCTGGCTTTCTTGGCAGTCCCCTTAGAAAGCAAAGGAGGGACTGCCGCTGGAGATAGGGAAGTGCCCGAAAGCACCTCCAGAGAAGGGGGTGAGGGGGTGTCCCTACACCCGTAAGCGTAGGAGAGGAGTAAGCCTCCTCTCCGGTTAAAGAATTATGGAGGGTCCCTTGCGCAAGCACAAGGGGGGGGACCTCCATTTTCTCGGTGGAGCTGCCCGAGGGCGGCTCCGTTGATTTTCTTGGGGAAGTTGGGGGTTGTTTTTTTTTGTTTTTTGTGTCATACATGGGCATGGTGACCCTCTTTTTAATACGGGACGCAATACCTCATCACCTCTCGCAGTTGCCCGCACTGCGAGAGGTGCTTACTAGCCCGGCAGAGCCAGGCGCCGCCATTTGGGACCAGCCTGGCAGTCCATCGGCATGGCGGCTCCACCTTGGACACGGCGTAAAATTGATAGAATGTGAAGAGGAGAGGAAAGGGGATGTGAGGAAGGTATGGGTGGGGATGAAGCAGGTTGTTAAAAAACCCCATCCCGAACCGGAGCTGAGGAGTTAGGGAACAATGTCCCCTCTCCCCCCAGCCCCGATCCGGGGTGGTTGGCTTGAGAAGAAGGTCAGCATCTACCCTGTGAAATTAGAGGCTGACCAGAGAAAGTTGTGGGAGAGGTTGTATGAAAAGCGACGAGGTAGGGGAGAAATCGGGCTATCTGAAGGAAAGAAGAGAGGCTAAGCTGGGGCCGGACGGAGCGCTGGATCCCGTCAGCACGGCGGCCAGGATGGCAAATCGCCGCGCCCGTTACGGGGGGGATTCGCCGCATTCGCCAGAAGTCTCCCGTCCGAGAAACGGGTTACCTTCGGCTCTCTACCAATTGCACTAGCTAATCCTCTCCTCTGATGGATCATGTTGCCCTTGGACAACATGGTGCCATCAGTGGAGTGAATAACGAGGAAGCGTTTGAAGCCAGCGGGCTCGAAAACGCCAGGTAACCTCTGAATCAGGGGCCCCGATGTCATCGAGGCTCCGCCTTGTCCACTTTTGGTCTTTGTCATCGTCAGGAGCTCCGTACCCGGGGGGGCAGAGGGGCCGGATGTGCCGATCTTGGCTTGGTCACTTGCCAAAGTGGCAGCAGACCCATCCGTCCCCGTAGCCCCCGCGGATGGAGAGTAGCCCCGAGTCTTCTTCGTCTTTTTGTCTTTTTCGTCCTTTTCTTTTTTGGAGAGGAGGGCGAGGAATGAACCCGCTTCTCACCCCTGCCGGTAGAAGCCCCCAGGCCAGATGGACCGGCCTCAGCCAGGTCCTTCTCCGAAATGGAGAAGGTCCTGTTGCTTACAGGGGCATCATCCGGAGGAGATCCCTCCCTTCCTTGTACTGCCTGCGAATCCACAGCCATTTGATGAGGACCTTGCATAGGGGCGGATTCGGGTTCGGTGCTTGGCGCCGAGCCGGGATTCCCCCCCATGGAAGGCCCTACCATCTGAGGCTGGTTTTCTTCAAGGACCATGTCTATCACAGGAGGGGCCTCCAGTTGGCCATCCCCTCCCAGGACATCGCAGGTCCCCTTGGCAGCGTCATAAGTCTTTAGTGGGGAGGCACAGGCCTTGACCCTGGCAAGGTTTAATATTTTTGCCAGCAGGTCTTTTGAGGGAAGCGACCGAAGGGGCCTGGCTTCCCTCTCCCTCCTAAGGGGGTTTGCCCTACCGAGCCACTTGCACGAGGGGCGGTCGGCAATGGGCTGCCTGCTGGCTTTCTTGGCAGTCCCCTTAGAAAGCAAAGGAGGGACTGCCGCTGGAGATAGGGAGGTGCCAGAAAGCACCTCCAGAGAAGGGGGTGAGGGGGAGTCCCCTACACCCGTAGGCGTAGGAGAGGACTAAGCCTCCTCTCCGGTTAAAGAGGTATGGAGGGTCCCCTGCGCAAGCACAAGAGGGGGGACCTCCATCTTTTCTGTGGAGCTGCACGAGGGCGGCTCCGTTGTTTTAGGGGGAATTAAGTGGAGATGTGTTTTTTTTTCATCATTGGGCATGGTGACCCTTTGTTTTACGGGACGCAATCGCTCACCACCTCTTGCAGTAGCCCGCACTGCAAGAGGTGCTTACAGGCCCAGCAGAGCCAGGCGCCGCCATTTGAACCACCCCTCCCGCCTGGTGGCCTGGTAGTCCTTCGGCATGGCGGCTCCACCTTAAACACGGCGTAAAAAAGATAGATTTTGAAGAGGAGAGGAAAAGGGATGTGAGGAAGGTATGGGTGGGGATGAAGCAGGTTGTTAAAAAAACCCCATCCCGAACCAGAGCTGAGGGGTTAGGGAACAATGTCCCCTCCCCCCTCAGCCCCGATCCGGGGTGGTTGGCTTGAGAAGAAGGTCAGCATTCTACCCTGTGAAATTAGAGGCTGACCAGAGAAAGTTGTGGGAGAGGTTGTATGAAAAGCGACGAGGTAGGGGAGAAATCGGGCTATCTGAAGGAAGGAAGAGAGGCTAAGCTGGGGCCGGACGGAGCGCTGGATCCCGTCAGCACGGCGGCCAGGATGGCAAATCGCCGCGCCCCTTACGGGGTGACTGGAAGAAAGTTATGTTTTTAGATGAATTGCATTTTGAAGTACATGGACATAGGTCAGTGGTATTAAGATGAAGCAAAGATGAATCACCTCAGCCAGGACACATTCAACAGGAGCTAAAGGCCTAGGGTGGTTTGTTACTCTTGAGGGAATGATGAACAGTGTTAAATGCAAGGCAATCCTGCAGACTCACCTGCTTCCTGTGATGTAGAAAGACTTTCCTGATGGAGGCGGCATTTTCCAGCAGGAACTGCCTCTGTGCTATACTTCCCAAATAATACGCACATTCTTAAAAAAAAAGTAGACTTACAATTATAGATTGGCCTGGGAAATCTAACCTAAACCCCATTGATAATCTATGAGCTATAATTAAACGTGGAATCGAGAAAACCGACTGTTCGACGATGATTTGTGCTGTTATCAATGCCTGGTACCATAATGAAGAACTGACACAAATGTGTTCAAATTTGGTTGAATCAATGCCAAAGCGAGTGAAGCATATTAAATGTACCATTTATCTTATTGATGTATTCTTTTCAAATATAAACAACAATTATCAAATAATTGTATTATTTCAACACTATACAAACTAATTTGCACACCACCAATGAGAAAGTAGGAGATGGATGGGTAAATTCACATTAGGATTTAGCTATAACAGGTAGCAAGGTCAAACTGAGAGGCAAGAAAGAATCAAGAACAAAGCCAAAAGGGTTAAAACGATTAACAGAGTAAGTGATAGTCTAAAGAGGGAGATTAGGAGAGGGATGAGAAGTAAATTGAAATGAAGGGGAGAGGGACAAGGAGGGAGGAAGAGAAGTAAAATAATGTTAATACAAAATCAATGCAATAATTAAATTGACAAATTGGGTTCCCATAAAACTGAAAATTGCAAAAAAATTAGGAACATAAGTCAAAGCTAATTTCTTTAAGAATTGAGTTTTTTCATAACAACAATTTTAAAAAGGCCAGGGGAAATTTTAAAGTTATTAAATTGGCTTATATATAAACATTCAACAAGATTTCTTTTAATTGAGTCATTTGAGCGAAAAATACATTTTGCTGAATTGCAATTAATTGGTTATTTTCGAACATATGCACAAAAAATGCACTATTATTTACAGCTCTCCTAACATTGTATTTATGCTGATTAATATGGACAGATAATTGCTTTTCTTAAAGAAATTAGATTTGACTTATTTTCTTCTTTTTTTTTTCAATTTTCAATTTTATGGGAACCCAATTTGTCAATTTAATTATTGCATTGATTTTGTATTAACATTATTTTATTTCTCTTCCTCTTTACTTGTCCCTCTCCCCTTTGTTTTAATTTATTTTTTGTGTCTCTTCTAATCTCCCTCTTTAGACTATTGCTTTATCCATCAATTGTTTTAATCCTTTTGGCTCTGTTCTTGACTCTCAGTTTGTTTGACCTTGCTACCCATTATAGCTAAATCTTAATGTGAATTTACCCATCCATCTCCTACTTCCTCATTGGTGATTTTTTGTCTTAGAGGCGGTTCTTTATCTTGTACTAGCTTATATATACCCTTATTATATTATTTTCTCATATAGTTATCCTTGAGAATGAACTGAATAATGTTTGAAAGTACTTGGAATCACCTTGGAAGCACCTGCTGGACATTGCATTCATTGTGAACCTACCTCACATGCTTACTTTGTAAGTTATTCATTTTTTATATATATATATATATATATATATATATATATATATATATATATATATATATATATATATATATATATGAAAAGAAACTCACAACTAGCTCGTGAGTCAAAATTATGATAAATAACACCCACAAGGAAAATGGAAAAATGATTCCAACCGCTTTCGTCTTTATTCTAAAAGACCTCTTCATGGAATAATGTAGGTCAGGACATTATTAATTTGGGATTTAATATAATTAGATATGTCTTAAATAGTAAGGAGTGGGGTTTTAAAATGGTTACCTGTATCAAAACCCTAACTAAGGGGTACAAATAAATTCTTTAAACACTTTAATTTGTGATTTAATATAATTAGATATGATAGGATCTAGGCTAAACAATCCAGGGCTAATATTAAAATTTAGGAAAGTATTAATAGAGATACATTCCAAAATATTTCTTTAAATGTAGTTTGTACATTTAATAATAGGTTTAGCACTATTCCAATTAATAGTATGATCCTGACTATAGATATGTAAAAATAATGCAGATTGTTGACAAAAATTACAAACATTAGTTTGGTGCTGTTTAACTCTAACATTCAATTCTTTACTTGTCTGTCCATAATAGCATTTTTCACAATTATTGCAACCAATAGAATATACATGCCTGGTTTAGGTGGTGAATTTTTTACAAGAAGGCGATGGATAGTGTTTTCATATTTAAAAATTACATTTATGTTCAAAGGTTTTAGTAAATGAGGTAATTTAATGAAACTTTGGTTAAAAAGGTAAAACTAATACATTTTTGGCATGAAATTTAGGGATGTTATGATTAAGTTGATAAAATGAACGCTTAGCAGAATTATAACAATTTTTAAGTATGTAGAAAGGGTAACATAAATTTAAACCTATATTATATATCCTATCAACCTCTTTTTCCAAATATTCGGGTGCAACAATTCTCAGAGCACGGAGAAAAATGGAAGAGAAAACACTTTTTTTGATACTCATATGGTGATCGGAATAGAAATGGATGTATGAGTCAATGGCTGTAGGTTTTCTATAAATTTCATATTTGAAACATTGGTCTGTTCGGTGGATCAAAATATCTAAGAAAGGGATGGTGTATCTTTTTCATTTTCTAAAGTAAATTTAATTGAGGGGACTAACGTGTTGATTTTTTCAATAAAAGTATTGATATTAAGATTATTAGGCCACAAACAAAGAATGTCATCAACAAAACCCATCCATAAAATAGGGGTTATGTTGGTCTGGGGAAGTATTTTGGATTCAAAAAAACTCCATATATAGATTGACCTATGTTATTCCATGAAGAGGTCTTTTAGAATAAAGAAGAAAGTGCTCGCAATCATTTTTCCATTTTCCTTGTGGGTGTTATTTATCATATATATATATATATATATATATATATATATATATATATAGGTACAATGAAACCACTTTTTTTTAGCTCAAAGTTTATTGAACTGGAACCGGTTTTGGTATGAAGCTTTCCATACCATCATCAGCCGTTAACAGAGAAATTGACAAAGAAAACAGAAATACTAATATATATATAGAAACTGGCAACTGAACATTAATCAGGAGGCGTTAGTTTTAGGTCATTAACAATATTTTTTTTTAAATGAGGTCAGATACATAGCGGCTACATTTGTGTTGACCTTCTGACAGATTAAAGTTTGGGATTTTTTTGATTAATATCGATTCAATCATTTTTATTTGATTAAAATTTTTACATTGGTAAATTATTTGGGCACTAGGGAAATCAATTATGCGGTTGGTGTTTTTCACATGGGTGAAAATACTAAAAGCATTGCTTGCTCTATGAATATTCCCCTTACATTCATAAATACGTTTATTTAATGACCTCCTGCTCTCTCCCACATAGAAGGAGGTGCAATTTGGAGTTTTACATGGGATCAGGTAAATGCCTGTATCTATATTAGGCAATTCAGGTTTAGTGGACTGAAATGATTTTTTAATAGTTGAGGGATATTTGAAGGTGGTTAAGTTGGGAGATACTATGGGGTTTAATCCTTTGAGCAAGGGGTAATATGGAAGAGCTAAGCAATTCTTTTTATATATATAGGATTTTCCTTTGAGAATGGTAGAATATTGCCCTAGCTTTAGATAGGCTTTCATCTATATGATAGAGGGGGTATTTTAATTCACTGAACAAGCATGTAATAAAGGTGATCTCATCTTGTAAGAAACAGGGGTCACAAATTCGGAGAGCTCTTAAAAACATAGATATTGCTATAGCTTTTTTTTATATTAAGATAATGACATGAAAAAAAATGTATATAGGAATTGAAATTGGTGGGTTTGCTCTTCTTTCTATCTATCAATTCAGAAACTTTCCTCATTTAATTGATATCAGTTCACATGTATTCATTTTTGATTTACTTAAATACTATTCAAAGTCTTGAAAATTCAAATTGTATGCCTGAGGAATATACAAAGATAGATGTCTATTGACTCCCCCGCTTGGAGCATCCAATCTTCATCTATGATTCATGCACCATGAAAGAGAAGAAAGGGATTAGACATTTGGGGAGGGGAGGTGGACAATCACTAATACCACAGTATCTGCAACCGCATTGCATATTACACTTGCAGGAACTAAATTTTTGGGGTGCTGTTTCCCAGGACAGCACCCTCTATTATGACTCAGTCAACTTTTATGACATGCTGGAAGGCAACATGGGGATTCTTCCTTCCCTCATAAGTACTGATTCTTTTCCAATAGTGTGTCTGTCATTATAACAAAATTCAACATTAACCTCTTTCCCACAAGCTGAGGTCACTGCGCATCAGATCCACTAATTGCATCATTCATTTTCAGCTAGAACAACCACCTTCAAATGGCCTAATGGGTAAACTGTTACAAACTAATTCTGAAGCGCTTCCATGTGACCAAAGTCGAATTCTCAAGACACCATTCAAATGCAGTTTTTGTCCCTATCAATCAGTAAATATGAAGACTCTTCAGAGGCATGAAAGAATCCACACTGGGGAAAAGCCTTTCAAATGTAGTTCCTGTCCCTATCAATCAGCAAATATGAAGACTCTTCAGAGGCATGAAAGAATTCATACTGGGGAGAAGCCTTTCAAATGTAGTTCCTGTCCCTATCAAGCACTACGCAAAGAAACTCTTAAGATACATGAAAGAACCCACACTGGGGAGAAACCTTTCAAATGCAGTTACTGCCCCTATCAAGCAGTACAGAAAGGGGCTGTTAAAATACATGAAAGAACTCACACTGGCGAGAAGCCGTTCAAATGCAATTCCTGTTCATATGAGACTACAAGAAAAACTAGGATTGAGATTCATTTAAGAACCCACACTGGTGACAAGCCTTTCAAATGCCAATACTGTTCTTATCATGCTGCAGAAATGGTGACTCTTCAGAGGCATAAAAGAACCCACACGGGGGAGAAGCCTTTCAAATGCAGTTCTTGTCCTTATCAAGCAACTCAACGGATTCACCTTCAGCAGCATATGAGAAGGCATAAAGAACTTTAAGGAAATGGCCAGGATGGCTGCAGATGACAGATATAAGGTTCTGCCTTGCTGAAACAAAGAGCACAAGCTAACTGATCTCTAAATGCGAGACGCTGCTTTTGGATAAGCACTATATTAAAATTCCAGAACAGGATGAGCAAGTATTTCCACTGGAAAATTATGAATGCACTCAGGTTTTAATGCAGCACCAAACACTGGGAACACTGCCAGTGGCATTAAAAGGTATGCTAATGAAATCAAACATCCCTCAATACATAAAATCTATTATCCTTGGGAACCCCAAATATTCAGAATTCCAACAGTAACTTCTAAATTGAACACAGGTCAAACCCATCAGTGAAGAGTGTCTGATTCAGGAAAGAACCTCTCTCTTACCCTCCTTACATCCACCAAATATACCTCTCCTGACACCTGTACCAACCCCAAGTACCAAAATATATCACTGATGCAGGGCTGCCAAGAGGATAAATAGTACTTGGTACAAGACAAAATTTGGGCCCCTCCCAGGTTTCAAAAAGCAAAAGGCACATATATACTTTATTTTACAGTGTGAATAATATTTTATTTCTTTTTGAAGGTGTTCATACTGTATATTAGTAACCGATTTATTTACTTAAATAAAATCATATAAAATGCAGAGTGAAAAATATCATTAGTAGCAATTCTTTTAATAGTAAAGTAACTTCTTGTCATCCAAGTACAATGGACAATAAAAAATATTAAAAAATAATCATATACTGAATAATGCTTTTCAAGCTTTCATGGCAGCAAAAGTTTTGATGATATCAAATAGGATTCCATTCCGATTTACCTCATTCCCCGTGCTTGATGAAACATGTTTTGCTTCATTACAGATTTTCTTCCAGTTCCCACAAAGATCTTTCAAACTTACTATCAACTCGTTGTCATTTGTGACTTCAACATAAACTGTAGCATGTCTTGCTTGCAGAATCTTGTTGCAGAGGTCAATTGCGCCATGTATTTCAGTCCTTGTTTTAGGTGTCAGATTCAATGTTTACAGTTCTTCAAGTGCAGCCCGAATGCTGGTAAGGTTTGCTGCAAATAGTTTTGCCCAATCAATTCTCAAAGACCATCTTATATTGGACCTGTTGTGAAGCGACTGATTTCCTGTCCCTTTTCTGAAAAGGGTGATGGCTTCAGGGCAACATTCAGCAGAGTCTGTTTCACATAAATTTAAAGTATGGCATCCACAGGGTGAAAAGAGTGCCAAAGCATTTTCAAACCGAAGATGTGCCTGTACCCCTTTGTATTTTCCTGCCATATTGGATTCAATGTCATAACTTGGCTCCCTGCAATCTGAGAAACGGATGTTCTCTTTCAACATTTCCAGTACCATTTTCACAATATCTTTTCCAGTCTTTTTTACTGCAATCAATAAACTTCAAAAATCGCTCCTGGATAACATATGCAAAATCGTCTTTCACAAGATATCGTAGTATAAAGGCGGTCTGCTCAACATGAGAAGTCTGGTGTTTCATCCACCATAATTGAAAAGTATTTTGAGAAGCTTCTTTCAAAGAGAATTTGTTGTGCAAAGTTCTGAGCAAAGAGAAACAAATTTGTTTTGGATATCTGCTGAGAGATAGTGTACCTGTAGTCTCCCTCTTTTCTGCTCCAATTCCTTCACCTTTAGCGTATGTTATTTCAGAACAGGATTCCACTCAGACAACAGTTCTGCCCAGCCCAAACTTTTCATTTTCTTTTATCTCCAATTCTTTACGAAGATCCACTAAATGCTATGCTTCTCTTCCCCAGAAAAAGAACAATGTCTATGATCTGCCTCAAAAAATTGTGCCATCTTACTGCTTTAGATTCATTGGAAGTTTCCATAAGGTTTTCAATGCAGTTGTCTGATTTCAATTGTCTTTCAAAATCACACAAGGCCAAATAACACTCCCTATGGGCATTGCATCTTTCGTGTTCAGGAATTCTGTTAGCTAGTTTTCTCCATTTTCCACTTGCTAGATGTGAATGTGATTTTTAAGTTTTGGTTTCTTTTTGAAAGAGACGGCACAGAAAACAATAGAGATCCTGTTGTGATGGACTCCCATCCAGCCAATTTCATCTTGAAATTTCACCATTTTGATTTCATACTGAGAATATACTCTCAAGGAATGCTTTTTGATTATTGCCTCATGGAAATGAAGTTGGGCAATTGAGATGGCACTTTCTCATGAACACCAATATCAATACCCACATCTGGCATACAGCCTGTCATTGTACTTGCAGCCGGAAGCGCAGCATTATTTGTCCCTTTTATGAATACCATACCATCAGGTGCCATTTTTGTTCCAAACCTACCCTATTTATATGGAGATTCTTCCTGCCCTACATACAGTGCTCAACAAAAGTTTAGGCCGGGTGCGTGTCAAACAAATTGCAGCATGATAAAAGTGTCATAAAAAATATTAATCTTACCCTTAATACTTTATTGGGCATCCTTTGCATTTCTTGACATCCCTCAGGCATCGTGGCATGGCCATAGCAAGAACATTTAGCTTCTGGGTAGGTATAGCATCCCAACAAGCCCTAATTTCCTTCTCCAGCTTGGGGAGAGTGCTGACATCCTTCCCTTGTAACCTGTGTTTAACCACCTGCCAAAGGTTCTCAATCGGGTTTAAATTTAGACTGTTACCAGGCCAATCCTCAATGAACTTAATCTCAGTCTTTAAGCCAGGTTATAACAGATTTGGGAGTGTGGCAGGGGGCACCATCCTGTTGGAACACGCTTGCGCCTGTTAACTCAAAGCACTCCTCCAGATGTTCATTTAGCAGCTCATAATAAATGTACTGGTTGACTTTAATGTTGGCAGGCAACACAACAAGCTTCACCAAGCCCCTGCCGGAGAAACAACCCCATACCATTAATGAACTGGGGTGTTTCACGGCTCCACAAAGGTAGCATGGGTCAAGGGGGTCGTTGCCACACTTCCGATAGACATTACCACCCCTTCCCTTAGTCACTGTGAATGTTGCTTCACCAGACCAGAGCACATCAAGCCAGTCAGCATCATCTCACTGAAGATATTTCAGAGCATAAGCGACCCTACGAGCCTTCTGCACACAGGTGAGAATCAGTTTGTTGACAGGGTGGTGGCTTGTGTAACCAAGCTCATGAACATGTCGACTAACATTGAGCACAGACACCTCACTGAACAGACCACTATTATTTTCCTTAATTTTATGGGCTGAAATATGAGCACACTTTTCTAGGTCTCTCTTAACAACGTTATCAACATGCCTAGAGGTCTTACGAGGCATACCAGACCGCTCTTTTTAGGTTGGTTTGGTGTCACACCCTCTCTCCCTCCACCTAGCAACATAACGCCTCACAACACGATCACTTATTTTAAGTTGGTCAGCTATTTCCTTAGTTTGCTTACCGGCCTCCTTTAGAGCAATAATCTGGACAATAGTTTCAGACGATAACTCCCTGCTTTCCTCATAATAAGGCCACAAACACTCCCAAACTACAAAAAACTCAGTCACAAAATGGCGTTGGTCAGGAGAACACAACAGCACAGTCCTCTCACTACCACAGCCAAGCCGACACTGAGCATGTGCTGGCAGGCTGAGTCCAGGGTGAGGGGGATCTCCCCCCGCTGCTGGAGATTGCTTCCTAATTGTTAAGTTTTTCCAAATTTTATCATTGTTATATTTTCATATTTTTATTTTAAAGTAGCCTATTTCTAGGCTGTCGTGTTTCCGGCGACTTATGCCCAAGTGGGCAGTTGCCAGATGGGCTCTATAAAAAAAAAAATTGGGAAACTGAGGGATGTAGTGACATCATGCAGCCAGCCCAAACTTCTGACTAAATTAAATCACCCTGATCTATACCATTCTTTTTTAGACATAAGTTTAGTCCGCTCCGCTCACCCGGCTTAAACTTTTGACGAGCACTGTACAGCCAGATAAAGTGTCTAACAACAAAATTATCCATCATAAGAATACACTCATGGTGGGGTTAAGTTTTACAAAACCTAAATTAAAAGAATTTAATGCTAGCATTACCAGCCTAATGTTGACAGTATTCCCTTAATGTTGACAGTAACAACTTAATGCTGACAGTAGTGGCTTAATATTGACAGTAGTGGCTTAATGTTGACAGTACCTGCTTAAGACTGTTGACATTATTGGCTTAATGATGACAGTATGGCTTTTGCTGTCACTATTGGCTTAATACTGATGACAGTTCTGGTTTAGTGCTTACATTATCAGCTTAATGTTGACAGTACCATCTTAATGCTGACAGTGGTGGCTTAAATCTTTGTTGACAGTACCAGCCTAAGGTTGGCAGTGGTAGCTTAATGCTGACACTATTGGCTTCATACTGCTGACAATACTGGTTTAATGTTGACAATATCAACTTAATGTTGATACTACCCACTTAATGCTGACAGTGGTAGCTTAATTCTGACAGTACCTACTTAATGTTGACAGTACTGGTTTAATGCTGACAGTAGTAGCTTAATTCTGACAGTACCTACTTAATGTTGACAGTACTGGTTTAATGCTGACAGTGGTGGCTCTTGGCTAAATGGCCTCACACTGCCATGTTCTAGGCTGGTCATATCCATGCCAAGACAATGGAACATAGAACCAACATTAAAGTGCAGATAAAATGCAATAAAAATATTTTTTCATAATAAGAGTCATTGCTACCAACCACTCCAACAAAATTAAGGAGCTCAGAACCACAACAATGTAAGTGGCAGAGTTGTCAATTTCGCTTTTTTCAAAGAAAATCAAACTTATAACCATGTAAAATAAGTTCCAAACTAGTGTACATCTTCATTTTTGAAGTGCTATATCAATTCTCTCTTATAGAACCACAATAATGTAAGTGATGTTTATATTTGACCAATCACAACTCAGCTCCTTGAGCACTCCCTGATTTTCGACCATCATGATAGAGCTTTTTGTTTGTTTACATCAGTCTTTCACATGCTCAGTTAAAAGTCAGCTGTGCGATCTTTACCGCCAAAATCATTGCTATTTTTTAATTAATTTTATTGTTAGCCTTTCATAATGAGTGACAATGACAAAGGAAGTGATGAAGAAATATCGAAGCATTCAAGAAAGCATATTAAAAATGTTAGGAAGTGGAAAAAACCAGTTTCAAAAGGTAACAAAATAGTGGAAGTGCTTACATCAGCCGAAGAATAAAGAAACATGTTCCTGAGAAACAGATTGGGCCTCCATGTACATGTAAAGATAAGTGATATGAAAATATTAAATTTCTTTTACAAAAATTTTGGGCACTAGGGAATTATAATTACCAAATGCAATACCTTTGTGACCGTATTTCTGTATCTAACATTAAGAGAAGACATTCAGAAAAAGGTGCCGATGGTAGACATTCTAAGGCATAAATTTACACAGTCAGGGTTGATAACATAAGCATTAATGTTTGTCTCAAAGTATTAATTAATATTTACGGCATATCTGAAACAAAGGCTCAAATTGCAGTCAAGAAAGGCACCAAATATGGGACAGTTATTGCAGATCAGAGGTGAAATCATGAACCGTCCAACAAAACTTCTTCTGAGGTAAAAAATTTGGTCAGATCCCTCATTTCTAAGCTTTCTACTTGTTCATCCCACTATTCAATGGCAAAATCTCCCCATCGTGTATACCTTCCACCAGGCTCAAGTTTGAAATCAGTATACAGGGACTATTTAAAGTTCCTGGAAAGTGAAGATAGGCAGAATTTAAAAGCCTTGAAGTACATGTATACAAAAAATTTTAAAACTGAATACAATATTGGCATTGAGCCACCTAAATCTGATCCATGCAATACCTGTGATTCCATAGATATGGAATTAAAAAGTTATGACCCCAAAAGTGATGAAGATTGTATCAGGGAGCTTTCACTCCCCCCAAAATTTCATATTGCTAGTTCAAAAACTGCTCATAAGAAAAGTATATGAAAAGGATTCTGATGCTTCCCTTGTTGCAATTGCAATAGATTTGCAGCAAATTTTACCTACTCCTCATCTAACTACTGGATTACAAAATTGCAAACAGAAATTATGGACTTATAACTTTTGCATTCACAATATGAAGAATGGACGTGCTCATTTCTATATTTGGAATGAAGCAAATGCAAAGCGAGGATCCTCTGAAATTGCAAGTTGTCTGCAATATTGTCAACAAAATTCTCGATGAAAGTGTGCAGAAATTAGTGATCTTAAGTGACAACTGCAGTAGGCAAAATAAAAATATAAATTTAATGCTTTTTTATCTAAGATTAATACATAGTTAACAGTTGCTTTTTGTTAAGCACTATTACATGATTCCAGGCCATAGTTTCCCCCCTTGTGAATGGGACTTTGAAATTTGGAACTTTCTTTCAAAGGAAAAGACGTATATTCAACTGCTCACTACATTGATTTTATGAAAAGTTGTAGGATTACGAACCCTTTTACAGTAGTTGAAATGAAAAAAGATTCATTTTTTGATTATATTATTCTTCAAAATGGGGTTTCATAGGAAATAGTTTCAAAAGTGCCAGAATTTTTACAATCGCCAAGGAATATAAAATGGGATTCACCATTAGCACAAGATATGGCCTGCAAGATCTAGTACCTACCAATTAAGCTACAGAAAGGTCATAGCACTAAGTATGATCCTTGTAAATTTAATTTGTCATTGATTGATTTTCAAAAAAATACTCAAATGGTGTTAAAATTTAAAATGAAAAGCTAAAGGATCTTAAAGCTTTATTTAAATTTGTGCCATCAGAGAACAAACCCTTCTATGAAGATGTTTTCAAAAAACAAGAAGAGTTATCCAATGAAGAAGATGAGGATGATCAGCTTTATTCTGATGATGATATGGTCAACTACAATAATTAGGTAATTTTTAAATAAATACTATTTTTTATTTCCCAAAATGTATCCCTAGATTTAATATTTACCTATATTACCTATATTTACATCTTCTTTTTTCAGAAAATTCTGAAAAAAATATTGTGAACTTTGGTAATTGGTAATTTGGTAAATTGAGGGCCAGAGAGTGCCAGGGTGAGCACTATGGGCCCTGGAGATGGTCAAAGCCTGGAAGTTTCTGTGCGCTAGGGCTTAGGAAAGGAGTAGAGTTCTTAATTGCTGGCCAACTCAGCAGTCTGCAAAGAAATGGGCCTTGTTGGCACAGGCTGAAGGGGGTGGATTATATTCTGTGCAACTGTCCTATTTTGGTCAGAAAGTACTGGAATCTGTTTGAAATGGCTTGGCGGATAGGGATAGGGTGACCAATTCCATTGAGGATGACTGGGATTGTTAGCTGCATTACTCCAATTTCTCTAAGTTTTTCATGGAGTAGAACCCGGTGGGAGTGGTGATGCGGGCATTCTAGTAGGAAGTGCTGTATGGTTTCAGGATGGTTGGGGCACCAGGGGCAGTCTGGGGAAGGAGAGAGACCCAGGCGGAAAAGATGCGCAGAGAGCCCGGAATGTCCGATTCTCAGTCGGACAAGGGCTGAGTCAAGGCGACGATTTGTTGATCTAGACCAGGGCATTGGACCGAATTCCTCATATAAGATGGATCTGGATGATCCCTGGAGCTGTTGCCGGAGTTCATCTTCCCATGCGGCTCTGGTCTGCGCCTTCCAAAGGGAGGATCGTGTGGCTGGGGAAATGGGAAGTGTTCTGGATATTGGGGTGGAATGGGCTTGGTTTGCTGCGCCGTCCGCTTCTTCATTTCCAGTGATACCCGAGTGGGCCGGAATCCATTGCAGCTTCACGTCCCATAAAGGGTGGCTGGTAAACTCGAGGAGCAATTCCTGAATGTCATAGCAGAGTTGTGGATGGGTGTGGGGTGAGGAGGCGAGGAGAAGCTGGAGTGAGGACATTGAGTCCGTGTAAATGATGACTTTTCTGGTGGAGACAAATGACTGGGCAATTTTGAGGGCTTGATACAGGGCATAGAGTTCAGCCACCACAATATTGTGTAAGGGGTCTATATGCCATGTTTGTTCCAGTGGGTGTTCTAAACAGATGACTGCTGCAGTGGTTGAGGGGGGATCCATGTAGTGGGAGCCATCTGTGAATAAGGCCAAGTAGTCCTTGTAGGTGACATTTTCAAGGAGGCTGTAGATTGCTCTCAGTTTGTGGGGTGGATCATACTTAGTCCATTTGCATGGGAGGGAGAGTGATATCACTGGAGAGAGAGAGAACCAGGGGGGGATAGGAGGTATTGTTGGGAGTGGAGTCTGCCGTGGGAGAGGAAAGGCTAGTTGCGAGAGGGTCTGTGCTGCACGAACTGCAACTGGACGATGAGAAGTGGTTGGCCATGGTTGGAGTGATATGTGGGGTGCTACAAATGTAGCAAGGGGGTGGTCTTCTGGTAGATGGGTTGTCCGGTAGAGCCATTTTCCTAAGAGGATCTTTCTCCTATATTCAAGGGGGAGGAGGCCACTTTCTGCATAGAGTGCAGAGGTTGGTGAGGATCTGAAGGCTCCTAAGGCAGTTCTTATGGCACTGTGGTGGATTGAGTTTAGTTTAGACAGTAGGGTCTTATTTGCTGCAGAGTAGAGAATTGCCCCATAGTCCAGTTTGGATTGAATATAAGATGTGTAGAATTGAAGGAGTGTTTCCCGGGAAGCACCCCACTTCACACCAGCTATGCGACGCATCAAGGCAAGACGGTTCAGGCAGCTTTCTCGTAGATGATTGATTTGAGCGTTCCAGCTTAGAGTTGGGCTATCTAGCCATAGTCCGAGTAGTTGGTGTGAAGAGACCCGTTCGATAGGTGTGCCTGAGATGTGCAGGGGAGGGGGTGGTCCTAGACGGCGGCGAGTGAACCAGAGGGATTTTGATTTTGCAGTGTTTAGGTGCAGGTTCCAAGTTTTAGCCCATGCCGTGAGGTCATTTACTGCAACTTGGAGACTGTCGTGGACCAGTTGGGGCGTTTCAGCCGTGCAGATGATAGAGATGTCATCTGCATATAGTAGGGATGTTGTGTGCACACTGTCAGGTATATCGGCTATATATATTATAAATAGGAGGGGGCTCAATGGGGAACCTTGTGGTACTCCTTGGTTGATCTTGCGGGGGGCGGCCTGTGTTGACCCTATCATGACTGTATAGGAGCGGCTTGAGAGGAAGTTTTTGATCCATGAGAGAGGGGCACCATGAATTCCCAGGTTGGCTAGCTTAAACAGTAAGGCCTCATGGTTAACAGTGTCAAAAGCATTTGACAGGTCAAAGGAGACAACCTCTGCCACTAGGTGTTCCTTAAAGGCAGATTGCAGCAGGTGGTCTATATGGGAGAGGGCATCTAATGTGCTGCGGCCTTGGCGAAAACCATATTGGTTTGGGTGGTATCGATGGTGGGATTCCAGCCACCAAGATAGACGCTTTTGGACCATCTTCTCGAGTAGTTTGCTGGAGGAGGAGAGCAGACTAATAGGTCTGTATGAGGCCGGCAAGGAAGGATCTTTTCCTGTTTTAGGGATGGGGAGGATGAGTGAGAGTTTCCAGGGGGAGGGAAATTGGCCTTGTGTCCAGCTCTCATTTAGTAGGTCCAGCAGGAATATTAGGTGGTTTTCTGGCAGATTGTTTAGAAAGTCAGAGGGGATCATGTCAGAGCCTGGGGCCTTACCTTTTGACATGGAGGAGAGTGCCCCAAGCAATTCCTTGAGATGGAAAGGGGAAGCCAGTGGGTCATCAGTGGTATTGGAAATACTCTCTGTCAGGAGCCTCAATTGGGGTCTAGTTAGGAGAGTGTTTGGTTTGCAGCTGTATAGTTTGCTGTATTCTGCGGCAAATGCTTCAGCTTTATCCTGTTCGTTCATTAGGGGGAGGCCCCCTGAGCAGAGAGGGTAGGAAGTGGGGTTTGAAGGTGAGGTCATATTCCTGAAGAAGGTCCAGGCTTTGGTGGATGGGGTTGAAAAGGAGAGCGAGCTGCAGAACTTGTGCCAGGAGTTTCTTTTTGACTGCAGAATGGTCCTTTTGCAAATGGCATCCTGTCTTCGGAAGTCAATTTTATTTGTTTGGGAGGGCTGGCGTCTCCATTTTGCAAAAGCCAGTCGTCTGAGGCGAATTGCTGAAGCGCATTCTTCCGTCCACCATGGTGTGCGTGGGCGGCCGTTATAGCGGCAGGTGGTCAGGGGAAAAGTCTGTTTCCCAGCCGCCATGAGGGAGTCAGAAAGCCAACTAGCTTTTGCTTCAACTGAGGCGAGATTTGGGGGGGGATGTGCAAGCGAGGATTGGAATTTGGGCCATTCTTCTTTATTTATTCTCCAATGTGGACGGATTGACCTGGGGGGAGGGTTTGTGAGGCCACTTGAGGAGATGATCACTGGGAGATGGTCGCTTCCCATGTACTGGCCAGTGGAGACTGTTGAAGTGGTAAAGGATCCACTGCCAATGCACAGGTCCAGTGTGGATGACAGGGCCCTTGCTGGGTCCACCCTGGTGCAGAGGCCTGGGGGAGTGAGAAGGGAGAGGCGAGTTGAGGAGAGGAGGGATTGAAAGAGGGCAGCACCTGGGCGGCTGATGGTGGCCGTCGGATCCCAATGGGGGTGGGGGGCATTGAAGTCTCCCATGATGAGGCTTGTGGGGGAGAGTTGGTCGAAGTAGTGGTTGAATTCATCCTCTGTGACTGGGAGGCATGGATTATAGCAGACAAGGACATCGCACCAGGTTCCGCGGATGGCTATCTGAACAGCCAGGAGTTCTAGAAGACCGCGGGGGTATGGAATAAGAGAGCGGGGGCGGAAGCTGAGTCCCTCTTTGATGAGAAGGAGAAGGCCACCACCTCCCCTATTTGGCCTGTCTCTGCGCAGAATGGAGTAGCCTTTTGCTTTCGGAGAAAAGCTGGGGTGAAGCCAGGTTTCGCAGATTCCAACTATGGTGGGAGAGAGGGAGTTGAGAAGTAAGGAGAGGTCTTTCATTTTGTGGCGTAATGAACGGGCATTCCAAAAGATTATCGGGCTTGTTGGTGCCATTATGCCATGAAAGATGATATCATTTGGATGGCACTTGGGAGGAGAGTGATGAGGACCTGTTGAAGAGAGGAGCCCGATTGTAGAAGGGAGATGAATTCTTTTAGTAGATTTAGGAGCTTAGCTATGAATGGCTGTGTGGGAGGTGGTTCTTTGCAATGGAACTGTGGGACATTCTGAATGATTGGAGAGAGTGGATAACGCGGAGGGGTTGGAGAGGGTTGATGTCCAGGGTGATAGTAAAGTTTGGAGTTAGCTTTCTTTGGCGTTGGTTTCCTGGGGACTCTCTGCGGGGGTGTGGCGGCGGGTAGTTGGGATGCGGTCTTGTAGTGGATTGCCTTTGGTGGGGTATGGGGGGGGGCAGCAGCAATCTCAGCATAGGTGATCGTAGGATGGCGCTTGTTTCTATTTGAGGCAATTGGGAGAGGGTGGGGATTTGATGGAGGCTTTGGTGTGGCTTCTTGGATGGAGCTGGCTGTGGTAGCCTTTTCTAAGTACATTGAGCGGAGTAATGCATGGGTGGTATAATTTGGAGTACCTTCCTCCACTGCTTTTTGTTGAATCTCTCTTGCTTTCTCAGTATAGAGGCAGCTGTTGGAAGAAGGTCGATGATCCTTATTACAGAAGTAGCAGTGTGGGGAATTGGTACAGTCTTGGCCTTCATGGTGACCACTGCACCTGTTGCATCTCTGGGTAGACTTGCACGTTAGAGTCCCATGACCAAAGCGTTGGCAGGTGTAGCATCTTAGGGGAGGGAGGTGGTAAGGGCTAACTTTATACGAGGTAAAGCCAAGCGCCATTCTTTCAGGGAGATCACCAGCGAATTTGAGACGAGCAGTATAAGTGGAGGCTTCAGGGTGGGTCGACAAGCGGGAGATTTCTACAAGACTGGCAGAGCTATTTTGGTCCAGGATTCGCAGATTTTCTTTTAGATCCTGCTCTTCTAAGGAGGCTGGAAGGCCAGAAATTCTGCCGAATTTGTACTTTCCCATGGAGGCGTCCTCAGGATGCCAGCATTTTACTGGCCAGTTCCCCAATGTGGTCACATCCTCTAAGTCCACTTCCAGTTTTTTTATGTCACATAGCTCTATCCTCATGGCAGTACCCTTGCCAAGAATCCTGCACGAGCCTTCTAGGATGAGTTTGTGGAAAGGAGAGGCATTGAGGGCAGAGGTAACTTTAAGAGGATGGATAAATATGGACTTGTCCTCTGCAGACTTGATAAGGACTACGTTGCGGGGGTTGGAGTCATCCTGATGGGGTGTGGCCTGAGGGCGGGATGGAAGAGGTCTGGCAGTGGCCTTCTTGGCAGATTTGTTTCCAAAACGAGGACGGTGATCTACTGGAGACGATGGGCTTGGGCCACGCTTCCCCCTGGGGGTTAACATCTCCATCTTGGCCTCGCGGTGACCGAGGCTGGGCCTAGGTCTTCCGAGAGGAGGCCTAGAACTTCCGAGGCTAGGGCTGATTGGCAACGGAGTTGAACTTGGTATTCAGTGGTAGTCCGATGAAGAAGTACGTAAGAAGTATCTGCAATTGATGATAATAGTATATCCTTCGAATTCCGAAGTAACAGGGTTTTTCCATTGTGAACTTTAACCTTCATTTTCTCAAAATATACTTTTTGTCACTTAGGTTGTTGTGGTTCTGAGCTCCCCAATTATGCTCATCAACCACAAAACTACATTTGGTTGTCACAACCCACTCATTGCTGTTCTTGTGTATTGCCTTCACAAGAATGAAATGTAATAATTTGAATGTAGAATTAATATTTTAAGTAATTTGAAAAAAAAACCAAATATTTGTTCTCAGCACTGATATTCATTAATTTTTGTTTTCATCCCCCAAACCAAAATCATTAAATGATTGTAACAAATTTTCTCCTAAAAAAAAATGAATGCATCAAATTTTCTCACCTAAAAAGAAAATTTTAAATGATTATTAGTCACTGTAACAAGTTTTGTAACTATACTAACATCTATAAGATTCTGTTTTTTTTTATTTTGTAGGCAACCTGTATGTAATTGAATATAAAAAATATATTTAAATCTCTTTAGACCATGAAATCACAGTTAGCATTCCTTTGATTGCTTATCATTATGCCATAGAGATTATAAAGCATATAATAAACTTTATTTATAGAATATTTAAAGTATATAATAAAATTTATTTATAAAATGCTTAAAGTATATAATAAACTTTATTTTTATATCTCATTGACTTTATAAACCTTGGTTATTAACCTGACTGCTGACTTTGTAGTCTTTGGGTTCACCTCAGCCAAACCCTGCAACACTCAGGAATCACATCACAGCAAATAGTCTTTTCCAGAGGTCTCCAAAAGAGAACTGCTGCCCTCCTGAACTCCAACTCCCACAAGAAAGGCTTAGATAGTGGTGGCCCCTCTCCCCCCCTCCTCACCTGCAGAAACTTTTGCAGCTCCCTGCAGGTGGACTCCTGCCTTTTTGTGGATTGAGTCCACCTACCGCAATACATACTCATAAATAAGAATGTCCATGGCATGGGACAAGATTCCTTAAGGCTGAAAATATGACCAAGGAAACAGTGCTAATCCACCACTTCACAGCAAAGCCGTATTTAGGAACAAGTTAGGTTTGGGGTGGAGCCATAATTGGCAGCAGAAGTGCACCATCTTAGTCTTAATTATCATCATCATTTTTGAAGGCTCCATACATGCTTGCATGTGTTGGCCTTATTTGGCCAATGGCGGCTTTCCATGCTGCTCGATCTCTGGCTGTTTTTCTATTCAAACTCATATCTCTGAAGTCCCTTTGAATGACCTCATTCCACATCTTCCTCAGTCTTCCTCTGGTAGCTACATCCCCAACCTCCTAACACCCTTCACCCAATTATTACCCTCTATCCTCATAACATAACATAATTTCACAGATGACGAAAACCACAAGGGCTTATCAAAGGTCATCCACATCTGTCAAAACCCACCCACAAAATGTATCAATAGGATTGTGTCAGATCATGCATCTACAATATACAATTTAAACAATCCATAGGATTGTCAAATCATGCATCTACAATATACAATTCAAACCATACACAGGAATGTGTCAAAAACAAAAAGCATCATCATCAAGACTCGTCAAAATCCAAATCAATCATAATATACAATAATAAAAAAAATGCATCCACAGAAATGAGCCCGAATACCCCCCAAAGTTAACCCTCCCTCCCCATATAATCATCTAATCTGCGTTTGAATACATTCAAGTTTGGACTGTCTACCATCTCAGATGGCAAACTATTCCAGTAATCTACCACTCTATTGGTGAAAAACTATTTTCTAACATCCAACCTGCACCTCTTTTTTTTAATTTTTAAGGGGTGAGCTCTAGTCCTATTACTATCTTCCAACTCAAATAACTTGCTAAAATCCAACTTATCCATCCCAGAACACCCCTTCCTGAGGATCACTGTGTAGTGGTGGAGTGGCTTGTATACTTCAGTGTCACAGTGGGCTATGTCAGTGAAGACTGTGATGGACATTATTGTCCATCAGTCTGTCTTCAGGGGTCCTACCTTGCTGAACAGGCCATTGTGGAGGAGTCAGACTAAGGATCCTCACACCTGTGTGTTGAGTACCGCTGTACGGGTTGCCGATCATGTTCACTGGAGGTATCGCCTTGAAGGCTGCACTTGTTCTGGGGCTGATAGCGGTTCACAGCGTGGTTCTTAACCTAGCCATCATCAAACTTCCATTCATGATGTTGCACTGTTTTTAAAATGACAACTGTAGCATGGGAGAGGGCTACCCTGAGGACGGTGTAAAGTGCCTAGTCTTGGGGCAGCTACAGTAACATGACTCTACCTTCCCAGGGGTACGTGTTCTTTTAATACAACTATTTATGGGTGAAAATAATCAGAACTTTTCCCAGATTCCCCAAGGCTTCTGGTTCCTGTGCTCCCAATGACCGTGATCTTCGTAGACTCTATCCTTTTTGTTCTGAGGTCGACGATGATCTTGATTATGATAGATTTGTAGTTTTAAAATCAGACAATGATACACCAATAAGTAAGGCTGACATTTTCAATGTCTATGAAGACTTTGTTGCCAAATGCAGTGAACCTGCCCGAATGTGGAGTCCTCTTCATTTGATCAGCATCAAAAAATCAAAGCACTAGATTCTCTTGCTTTCCTCAATATCTCCTCTTCAGCCCATCCTACCTTTAACACCTGCAAGGGCGTTATCAGGTCGGGGGAGCTTATTGAATATGATGTGGACCAACTTGTTGCTAAACTGACTCCTCAGAAGGTAGTTGGTGCATACCATGTCGACTCGTAATGTTAATGACACCAGAGTTCCTTCCGCTACTATCATATTAACTTTCAATAGGTTGGAACTTCCTAAGAATATCAAGGCTGGTTATCTGTGTATTTCGGTGAAGCCCTACGTGGAGAACCCCCGTAGGTGCTTTCATTGTCAACGTTTTGGACATGTCAGTAAACACTGCAGACAGGTGAGGGTATGTGTCAATTGTTCCTCTGATTTCCATGGAACAGCGTGCCCTCCTCCCCCTTGTTATGCCATCTGTGGTGGCGACCATCTAGCCACCTCTAAGCAGTGCAGCTTTTTATTGTATGAGAGAGAGGTTGTTGCTCTTCGGAATAAATTCCAAATTAGCATGAAGGATGCTAGAAGGATAGCTAAAGAATTATACATACAACCAGGAGTGAGTGTTGTAGATGCTCTTAGAGTGACCAGACCACTCTGTAACAGACAGCAGAGACCATTCAGACCTCCACTTTTACAGCTGCAGAATATCCATCAAGAAGCCCCAATAGAATCTCTGCCTCAGAATGATGCTCCTCCTCCCTCTTCAACCATTAGGGAGGTTCCTGCTTCTCTTAATCCAAGGCGCAAGAGGACTTGCTGTTGCCCAGATTCCACTCCAGCATCCAACCAACCACCCCGTAAGGGTCGCGACGATTTGCCATGCTGATGGGTCTCAGCACCCAGTCCGGCCCCAGTTTAGCCTCTTCTTCCTTCAGACAGCCTATATCTCTTCCCTACTTCGTCACTTCCCTTAAAACTTCTCCCACAACTTTCTCTGCTCAGCCTCTAATTTAACAGGGTAGATGCTGACCTTCTTCTCAGCCAACTATCCTGGTTTGGGGCTGAGGGGGAGAGACGACAATGTTCCCTAACCCCTTAGCTTCGGTTTGGGATGGTGGGTTTTTAACAACCTGCTTTATCCCCACCCATACCTTCCTCACATCCCTTTTCCTTCTCTCTTCACACTCCCTGTAAGGGGCTCGGCGATTTGCCATCCTGGCTGCCGTGCTGACAGGACTCAGCACCCCGTCTGACCCCAGCTTAGCCTCTTCTCCTTCTTTCAGACACTTGTGTTTCCTCGCTTTTCATACAACCTCTCCAACAACTTTCTCTGGTCAGCCTCTAATTTTACAGGGTAGATGCTGACCTTCTTCTCAGCCAACCGTCCTGGATCGGGGCTGAGGGGGGAGGAGACAATGTTCCCTCACCCCTGAGCTCCAGTTTGGGATGGTGTTTTTGTAACAACCTGCTTCATCCCCACCCATACCTTCCTCACATCCCTTTTCCTTCTCTCTTCACACTATCAATTTTACGCCAGCCCAAGGTGGAGCCACCATGCTAAAGGGCTGCCAGGTTTCCGGCGACTTATGCCCAGATGGGCTCTAAAAATAAAAATAAAAAAAATCTCCCCGGTTTGCCAAAAGCGAGCACAGTAGCGATTCACCAGGAATCTGGGAGGAGATCCTCTTGAACAAATCTAAGAGAAAGGCCATGCCTCGCTCACCCAGGTGTCGAAACACGGCGTACGGTACATCGTCCGGACCATGGACGTCCGCGACGAAGCAAGAGCGGAACGCAACTCCCTCAGAGTAAACCTGTCGTTGAAGGGTTCCTGCCTCTAGAGGTATAGTCTAGCCTGCTGCCTTCCGCGAAATCACGACGTGCATTGAATACTGGCGGAGCAGCATCCCGGCTAGAGAAAGCGGTCACGAAGGATTCCACCACGCATGCGTGGTCCAAGATTGCGGTCCCATCATCTTAGAGAAAGGGAGGGGGGTCCTGCGAGAACTTGCCTAGTATCCTTTTGACTCGCTTCCACACCTCTGCTAGGGAGGTCTTCCAGTTAAATGAAGACACGTATGCCGCCAAGAAGACCGGCGGGCGTGCTTCGAAATATACCTGAACCTAGCCCGACGAAATTCATCGGCAGTGAACTCTCGGGCGGCGCATGTAGGCATAACGCTTCTGTTTGATTGCCGCCTCATTCTCTGCTGACCACCGCGGGTGCGGTCTGCGTGCAAAACGGCCAGACCTTCTAGGAATACTAGTTAGGCCCACGGTAATGAGGTTGCCGGGGAAGTACTCGCCGGCCTAAACTCCTGGAGTGAGATAAGGAATTCAGTCATTTCCTGAAATGCAGACCATCGCACCAAGCTCCACCGGAGCGGGCTCTCGGGGGTGGGGGGCAGCGGCCCAGAAATGATATTTGAATGGGAGAGTGATCACTACCAGTAGTCAACCCAGAAGGTGTGTCTACCGTTTAGATCTCCGAACAAGAGAAAGGGCCTCGGCAACCCATTGCCATGCGAGTCTTTTCCTTCCTCCGCCTTGAAACTTTAAGCGAGCGGGGGAGCCCTCTTTTCGAGGATCCACCGTCTCTAAGCCATCCAGGGAAGCGCGCGTGATGGGTAAAACCCGCAGAAGGGTTCCCAATGGGCGCGGAAACGATCGTACTCGTAGGTCTGGAGGGGCCAGGAGCAGATAGAAACCTGAAGCCTTCGTGGCATTGGGGGGTAGGTCCATGGGAACAGTCGCGGCGCAATGGCACGTAAGTTTTAAGTTCCCTTCGACCGTCTCCCATCTTCTTTGCCAGGCAGTCCGAAGAGCTGCCCGTATTCCTGCCATGTAGTCGGTGTGAGGAAGAGCGAAACGCTCTTCCGGCAGCGCCAGGACAAAGTCCTTAGCCTTGCGAAATGAAAGACGATCCTGTGCCTGAACGGCCAGGATTTCCTTAAGGAGATACACACCACATTGCTTCGAGGAAGTGGGGTGAGGCTCTTCGTTATTGACACACGATTTGGACTTATCGTGTGCGGCCTTGTAAAAACTTACATATATTTAGGGTAACCCCGACTTTGCACGTTGACAGGAGCGATTAGTATGGCCGAAGCGGTGACATTAATAGCACCTCCGCGATAGTGGCACGAATGCCTTCACGCTGTAGTGATACCAACCGGCACGTACCGACTCAGGGAGCTTGTCACAGTCGAATGTGACGAAGAGTGCAGGGGTGGGTCTCGAGGCCCCTCCCTATTTTCTCATCACACGTTCGAACTTGACCACATCATGGTCGGCTAGTTCTAAGGTGATGTCATCTATTGAGTAGTCCACGAGTTCCCTCGCATAAACTACTTTCACCAAGTTCATGGTAGAGTGCGGCGTCACACTTACAAGCTTGCCATCAAGTGTCCCAAGGGCACTATTCATGGCCACCTCGGAGGAATTCGTCAAAATGCTCCCGCCCGAGAAATGGGCCTCCTTCGGCTCTCTACCAATCCCCAGTGCCGATCTTGGCTTGGTCGCTTACCGATGTGGCAGGAGATCCATCCCTTCCCGCAGCCTCCGCGGATGGAGACGGAGGCCTCGAGTCGTTTTATTGTTTTTTCTTTCGTTTGGAGAGGAGGGCGAGGGATGAACCCACCTCTCTCCTCCCCCGGCAGGAGCCCCTAGGCCAGTTGGACCAGCCTCAGCAACGTCCTCCTTCTCCCAGATCGAGAAGGTCCTGGCTGTCGCAGGGACACCAGCCGGAGGAGGGGAGACCTCTCCTCCCAGTACCGCCTTGGAGACCCGAGCCGTCTGAGGGCCTTGCACAGGAGCGGACTCGGGTTCGGTGTTTGACGCAGAACCCGGATTCGCACCCATGGAAGGTCCTACCGTCTGAGGCTGAGTTACCTGAAGGGCCCTGTCTATGTCGGGAGCGGGGGCTACATTTGTCCTTCCCCCTCCCTATGGCATCACAGGTCCCATTTGCAGCGGTTTCAGTAGTCAGATTATTGGGGGGGTCACGTGCCTTGACCTCCGCTAAGGTCAATATATGAGCCAGCAGGTCTTTCGAGGGAAGGAGCCGATGGGCCCTGACTTCCCTCTCCCTTCTAAGGGGGTTTGCCCTACCGAGCCGCTTCAACGGGGCGCGGTCAGTTATGGACTGCTTGCTGGCTTTCTTGGCAGTCCCCTTGGAAAGTAAAGATGGAATTGCCGCTGGAAACAGTGGTCACCTCCAGACGAGGGGGAGTCCCCTACACCCGTGGGCAAAGGAGAGGAGTAAGTCTCCTCTCCGGTTGACGAGTTTTGGACGGTCCCCTGCGATTGCACAGGGGGGTGGGAACCTCCATTTTTTCAGTGGACCTGCCCGAAGGCTGTTCCATCGATGGTGAGGGGGAAAGGGGAAAAGTTTTATTTGGGGGGATTTTCACAATCGGGCATGGGAACCCTATTCTTTATGCGGGAAGCAAACGCTAATCACCCCCCGCAGTAGCCCGCTCTACGAGAGGGTGCGTACGGGGCTGGCAGAGCCAGGTGCCGCCATTTTAGGCCACCCATCCCGCCTAGTGACCTGGCAGTCCTTCGGCATGGCAGCTCCACCTTGGGCACGGCCTAAAAAGATAGATAGTGAAGTGAGAATGAAAGCGGATGTGAGGAAGATATGAGTGGAGATGAAGCAGGTTGTTAAAACCCCACCATCCCAAACCGGAGCTCAGGGGTTAGGGAACATCCCCCCTCCCCCTGCCTCAGCCCCTATCCGGGATGGTCGGCTGAGAAGAAGGTCAGCATCTACCCTGTCAAAATAGAGGCAGACCTGAGAAAGTTGTGGGAGAGGTTGTTGGGGAGAAAAACAGGCTTTCTGAAAGAAGGAGTAGTTGCTAAGGTGGGGCCGGACGGGGCGCTGAGTCCCGTCAGCAGTGCGGCGAGGAGAGCTAATCGCCGTGCCCCTTACGGGGCACATAAAAAAAATGATTATAGAAACTATACAATACGGCCGTTTGTGTTGCGGATATCATCCCCCAACAGAGGATGACAAGCATTCAAATCGCCTAATAATAAAAAATGGGGGTAGTTGATCTACAAGTGCCAACTTATCTTACTTGGTTACTGCTAAGTCTGGTAGAAGATATAAAGTACTAAGAGTAAAAAAAACAAAACAAAAACATGGCCACTGCTTGCTGAGTACTAAGGATGGTGTTTTTGTTTGTTTTTTCAGTGCCTATCCGGCGAGTGCATACTAAGACATAAATGAATGGAATCATCTTATACCCTAAAGCTAAGCTAGATAAAAACCAAACAAACAAAGGCAAAGGAAAAAAACAAGAAGGAAGAAGGTAGGTTTTAAGGATTTAAGAAAGAAACAAATTGGACAGCTGCCCATTCCAAGTGGATTCTAAATGACAGCAGGAACAAATGAGGGAAAATTCATTATAAAAGAAGGAGAAGCCCATTATGAGATAAAAATTTTAAAAATGACGGTTCAAAAGATTCTCTCCTAGAAGGAAACGAAGGCAGGACTTGCGAGGGATAGTTAAGAGGATCGGGAAACATGACAACCGGAGGATGGCAAAATGAGCCCATTCTAATATAAGATAGTCGACGATTGGTCCCCCTCCACAAAAAGGGCAGTAACTGGTGATTCGAGCACCAGCTGAAACAAGATAACCGTGGGGGTAAGTCTCGTGTGGCCGATGCAAACGCGGCAAAGATCCACATCTAGGCGACCGTAGTATTTGAAGGCTCGAAGGCCAAGAACGAGCAAACTATTTGATATTGTTTAATTTAAATATGGAACACCCATCTCAGTCGTCCTGCCACAAATGAAAGACATAATCCCTTTCGAGAAAAATGTCGAAAAGGAAATGCAGTTATCCAGGGCACCAGGAAAGGCTAAACGGGCCATATGATCAGTCTTTTCGTTGCCCGGGAACCCAACAAAATAGAGGCCGATAACGGGACGCATTCTGGACCGCCAGTTGCAGATTTCTGTAACTAAGTGATTGGAGGCACTAATTGAGCGAATCGCTTTCAGAGTCGGAGAAAATATCAAAATCTTTAAAAGGTAAAATTGGGATGTCTAAAAATTAAAAGAATAGCCGAAAGTTCAGCGGTAAAAATAGAAGCCGCAACCGGCAAAGTAAAAAAAACTCCTGAGTAGGTGGCTGTGGCACCCACGCCACGGTCTTATTTGGAACCATCCGTATATATCCTGCAGTCTTCTATATTTGAGGTTGCATGCTAGAAGAACAGGCTCTTAAAGGAGCAAGGATCCACGGAGGATTTGTCCAAGCTCCATAGGCTTGTGCAAACTGTGGGAGGTGGAGAACGCCAATTAGAAGTCGGCGACGATGGAAGAGCAAGGACCCTTAGAGCACCCAGATTGGAGAGATGATCTCCTATCCGTAGATTCAAGAGGCGGGGTAAAGACGGCAGCCTATTGAATTCCGCCGTTGACTCGTCATCATAAAGGCATCTGTAATCCTCTGAAGCAGGGACCTGCCGTACACAAAAGAGGTATCGCATACAGATCTGGAGTCGATGATAGGGCAAGGAGAGCACCCTAATCTCATGGTAAAGACAATTCGCACAGGAGGTACGGAAGGCTCCACTGGACAAAAAAAAAGAACTCCGAGGTTGTGAATGGGGTTTAGCATTTTAATAGGCGAGGGTGAAGCTGAGGAGTGAATTAGGCACCCACAGTCCAATTTGGACTAATTACGTCTAATATCGTCAAGAGTCTCACCCTGAGCGGCGGCCCCAGATCTAGCAGCCGGTGAGAGGAAGTAACGTTAGGTAGCTTGGCTTTGAGAGCAATGGTTCGAAGGTATATCGGAAATACTTCTGACACTAGCGTTAGATTGGGGTATAATATGCTACAGGTCTGTCTGAGCTCGAACGTGATGGTCGGTTTTGTCCAGCGTCACGCAAAACGTTTGAGAAAAGACAGCCCAAAGGCGAAGTTTGTTCTCAAGCACGTTGGCAAGTCCCTCTCACATCCAGACGCAGAGAGTCACGTAAAGCGAGGACCTTTTCGTATAAGAAGATTGGGCAGGTTTTCGACACATCTCTTGAGCGCCACCGCAGCTGGCACAACGCGGAGTTTCTGACGCATGCAGGGCCATGGTAATCAGAACCACAATTCACACAGGATTAGGGGTGCTGACAGGCATGACCAATATGTCCAAAATGGTCGCAGTTGAAGCAATGTCTGGGAAGTTCGACGTAGGGGCTTACCGGGACAGGAAGGTATGCGGCTTTAATAAACTTGCGCAGTTCCAGACGTTTGAGGATGAAAATCGATGTCGTAGTTGTGACTCAATTAGAACCTACAGTTTTATTCACCCTGTGTACATGTGTGACGCGTTTGGTACTGAACTTGCTCTGGAGATGGGTGAAATCGTAGTCCCTTAATTTGTTTGAACGAACAACGTTGACAAAATTGAGACGTTGGTGTGGCGAAACGGTTACTGGAACTTCGGCAATCGAAGACAGATTTCGAACAAGGTTGTGTTGAGAGTGAGATGGCACCTAAACCGCGATCTAACCACTAACTCTTGACCACATACGGCGGGGTTCACAACAGCGGGACTCAAATGATTCACTGATGTCAAACACATTCACTTTTGAAAGTGGGGTTTCAGATGAGGAACTCAATACCAAAAAGTGCGGATGTAGCGGTTTATATTCTATAGCAATGCCTCTGGGCATTCCTATAATAAAAACCTCCTGGGAAACTTAAATATATATATACATCAATTATTATGTAAAATTCATATTATGCAATCCTTTAACTTTGTCAATTTAATCGTTCAATTATTTTACTTTAACTTTGTCAATTAAATCTTTCAATTAATTTACTTAACTTTTGTAAATTAAATAATTTTATGTACAACTTAATAATTAATCAATTCATTTATTTTACTTGTCAATTCATTTAACGTAATACTGTTCCAAACAACATCTCTTAAAATTTCACAAACAAACAAACAAACACACACTTTCAGCTCGACCAAATAGCACACTATTCTTTCCCATTCGACTCAAGCCACTCTTCGTATAAAGGTCGGTAATCATTCCTTCTACAATTATTCATTAACCTCCAAACAAATCATACTTAGTTAATTCCACTTTCTCTCACAATTCTTTGCAAACGACCATACAAAAGTAGGTCCTAATTATATTACTTCTCATATTGCAGCCCCTAATTCACAGTCCATCATAGTCAATATATTATTATTTCACTATATTATTCCACCATATTATTTCATATTTATTTCGCATACTTCAATTCTCTTTGCATCTTGTTACTGTAAATCATATTTTACGGTATCTTACATTGTATACCTAATCTACTTATCTCATTGTACATTAGTTGATTCTATGAATATATTTATATTTGTTTAATTGTTTTTCTTAAAACCCAGTTCATTAGTTCAAAATTTATTTCGCTGTCGCCTTAGGCCTAAAACTATCAGCAGACAACTTCGATCAAACAAATTTATGGTTATAGTTTTCGAAACGCTATTTATGCTGATTTATTAACAGAAAATAAATCGCATGAATAACCGTATACTATAAAGTGGTGCCCAGAGTTTAGTAATCTCCCGTCAATCAATAAATAAGTTTAAACGTTAAAATAATTCTTAACTCCACGCGTCAATTTTTTTCCAAAATCCTTGCTTGAGCATTTTCGTCTCACGTGTTCATTTTTTTTTATATCGCGTTATCTTTAACATCATTCTTCCAATTATCATAATTCACGTCATTTTTAATTAAATAATATCCCCTATATTCAACGAGTGGACAATTTCCTTTATTTCTCAATTATTTTTCATTTCTTCATATTCCTGTGTTCGTGACTAATTTACACACACACACACACACGTGCACACAGCCACAGCTACTTCTCACGTCAACACCTTCATTCAACTAGCACAAGTATACATAAAACAGTGACTATGATGGACCAAACACACCAACTAAGGACATCAGTTAGCGCCCAACCTCATCATGACCAACCGTTTGCATCGAACCCACAGTCCGCGCATAGACAACCACATGCGTACCTCTCTCTTCCCGTGTATGATCCTGCAAACCCAATTGCATGGTTTGAAGTCTCATCCCTCCTCCTTAAACCACAGAACATCACCGAGGAGGAGAAAGTAGCAGCAATAATCCAGCGGTTGCCCATAAGTACCTTTATTCAATTCAGGGAAGTGTTAATTAACGGGGAACAGGCTGGTGTTTTAGACCTCCTGAAGGAGGCTTTTCTCAATAAATATGGTAGGTCCTAAATAGATGACCTGAGAGAGCTCCTGAATACTCAGGAAATGGGAGATAAGAGTCCTACTTCCTTTTTAACTCATCTGAAGGACCTTATCAGGGTAAAAGTTCCTCAAATCGAACTTTTTAGCCCTCTTCTCACCGAAATTTTCATGAGAGGAGTCCCCGAGGGAATCAGGCCATTAATCCTAAGCTCGAACGCCACGAGCATTGATGAGGTTGCTGCAGCCGCAGATAAATTGTATAAAAGACCTTATGTGAATTGGGGCAACGACCAAACTCACGGCCCATTTAACAATGCATCAATTTCTCAGGTTCGAGGCACGTCGAGCTCCTCTTACGAACGGGACGAGCGTTCAAGCGTTCCATCTTCCCAATCGAGAGACCTTGAGGCTTCAATACGGAGGATGGAAGCCGACATCCAGCGGTTAAAGCTGCAGCGTGAACCACAGAGCGAGCATGGATACAGGTTTGGCGATCAAAGGCGCAGGTCCCGCTCTGGTTTACGAAAAAGAAACCCACGAGGGCATTCCGATGCAAGAGGTGAGAGACAGCAAAATCTTCGACCTCATTCTTCCAACTATTCTCACCATCTTCCACACCACCAGGGCCTATGCTGGTATCATCAAAGGTACGGGCACAACGCTGTACACTGTACACAGCCTTGTAGCCACAGTTATGCTTCTTCACATACTGCGCCAAGTAGTCTCCCGAAGCATAACGTTTCCTCTTCCTCTCATCCAACTCAATGGTGCTGGTACCACAACAAATATGGTGCACAAGCTCTAAAAATCACATGAATAACCATATACTATAACCCCTACAAGTGAAAATATTTAATCATAACTATAACTATATATATATATATATATATATATATATATATATATATATATATATATATATATATATATATATATATATATATATATATATATATATATATATATATATATATATATATATTATTTCAAGCAGGGTTGGCAACCCTAACTTAATTCGTGAGATTGTTACTCCAGCTCTCGCTCAAGCGTCT
The DNA here is from genome assembly GCA_963969495.1 of Ceratothoa steindachneri. Taxonomy (NCBI): domain Eukaryota; kingdom Metazoa; phylum Arthropoda; class Malacostraca; order Isopoda; family Cymothoidae; genus Ceratothoa; species Ceratothoa steindachneri. The sequence continues at coordinate 30,984,009 of OZ018333.1, read as the reverse complement.
GAAAACCAAACACATAAGGTTCATTCGTGTTCCTCGTCTGCTTTAGTAAACAAGTCTGTAATATTTGAATAGTAATTTTTAGTTAAATATGTCCCAAAAGAATCTCGTTTTAATGCGTGATTCTTCTCTCATTTACAGACCCTTCCAACTCCGTTACAATTTAATAGTCATACAATCTACTTATATCAATATCAATATTTGTACATGTAATCTATGTATCACACCAATAATCTATTTAATAATTATCAAGAAAATTACCAATTACCGTTTATAAATTATCAATCTATTTAACCAATTAATAATTTCCACCATTTAACATTTACCAAATTGTAATCTATTGATCCAATATAATCTATTTAGCATACCATTTAACGAGAACCCAATTTGTAAGCAATTTACCCAATCCATTTAACTATATAATTTATTTGCTCATATAATCTATTTATCAATATATATAAATATTTATCATACATTTATAATATTTACTCATTTAACATTCATCTATAATCTAATTAACATTTGTCAATATAATTCTCAATCATGATATGTGTACTCTAATTCTCATTAACTCTTGCAAAGTTAATTCACCCGCGTAAAATTCAATCCAATCATAAACTGTATAATTTCACTTTGTTATCATAACTGTTCATTCCATAATATATATATTTCGTAACTCTTTGTTCTTAATTGACGTATTCCCACGACGTCGCTGATTTAGGCCTAAAAATTTTTCGTCTGCTGGTATTCAGACTTCGCGTAGCAATTTTCATTCTCTTGACTACCAAAATATAGTTTTTGAGGTTTAGTGTGACCTGAGCTATCTAGTGTATTGGGGCAATATACACCTAACAACCTATAGGGATAATCTAAATCTTAGTCCACATCGTTAGCATATGGATCTAACGAGCGAGCGAAGGCTGAAAGGGGAACTGAAGAACGTTTGGCACGAGAACCCTTACGATAAGGGTTCGTTTAGGCTTAGGATAAGCCATAACAAACCAAATCGACTTCACATTCTCCCTCTGGAATCCCCACTACGGAGAGCTACAAGGGCCGGGAGCTACTGCAACTGTCGACTCGGTTGCGTCCGGTATGTCCTCTTGGGGAATGAATACGGATCCACCACACCATCTTTAAGGGCCAAATAGGCTGCGCGAGTTCTCCTACGCTTCAATAAAAACGACCAATGATGAGTTTCTCCTTGGCATCGGCAGACGAAGGCGGTGGCGATGTCCAACACTCTCCGAGCTTCATGAAAGAACAATTCAAAATCAGTCCGCACAAAACAAGCAGAAGCCAGGTAACCGTCAGGGCTACTAGATAGGAGAAAGAAGAGGGATAAATAAAGGGAAGTAATAGGGGAAGAGGGATGTATTAAAAGTCTGTTTCGCAGCACTAGGAGGACCTCTAAGGGACCCAGGGCTGACCCCCCTCGCTATGAGAAGGCCATAGACTCTCTGAGACCAACCCCTGCAAACAGAAAAGGTCTCAGAGAGAGAGAGAGAGAGAGAGGGTGGGGAGAAACAAGCAAGCTCTGCCGGCAAGAGGGAGGTCCGCATCCACAAGAATATGGGACTAACACCCAAAGAGAGTCAAATAAAATGGAGGCTATTCTCCTCCAGGAATTTAAAAAACTCCACAAGTCTGTGTGTACGAACTCGTCCCAGGTACAAGACACAAGCGGTAGCGACCACGCTCGCCTCGTTACCGAGACAAGTAACGTGTAGGAAGATCACCTAGACTTGGACATTCAACAAGAATGTGCTCAACAATCGGAGGCACTAAGCAGTCATCACAGTAAGGTATAGGTAAGTGGTGCGTCCCAGAAGTGTGAGTAATTCAAAGACGACAGAAAGCGACCTGAAGTGGTCGCACAACTTTAAGTTCCCTTCGACCATCTCCATCTTCTTTGCTAGGCTGCCATGTGAGGAAGAGCGCGAAGCTGGTCTGGTTGCCCAGTCTTCGCGGTCACTTTGGCGCGTTTATTCCAGGCAATTCACAAATGTCCAGGAAACAGGCAGAAGATAATTTCGACCTGTCGAATACCGCAAACCAGAAGATGTGAAGATTCCAATGCCCCGAGAGCACTCAGTCACTTTGTAAGTCGCTAAAGATCACAATCCTTTCTCCGAACCGTGCACGACGCATTTTCTCCGGTACCGAGCGGTGCACTGCAACCAACTCGGTTGTGAAGATAGACGCAGCGTCTGGTAGGACCCCACTGACCTCAAACAGAAGGGATACGGCGTGGAAATCAACCTACTCGTGGAACGTGGAGCCATACATATGCAGTAACACGGATCCTGCGTGCCACGAAGTGTACTCCAAAAAGGTCGAGCACAATACTCCCGGCGCTGTGGGAGCTTAGAGTGCAGAGGCGTCCCGACAAATAGTGAAAAGTTAAAGTTTGCTAGTTTCAATCCTCCATCAAGCTGCTATGCTGCTACTTATCAGGCGGACGTCAGCCAGGGCAAGCCCCAACTCTCTATCATGATGCCCAGTCAGGGTGGTAACCTCCCTAATAAATAATGTCAGTTTTTTTTAAAAATCCGGACGGAGATTCGAACTATCGACCCAGTGAATGCCAGGCAAACACACTAACCACTATACTCTAGGGTTGCGTCCTGGACTAAACCCACGGCGATGGATAAACCGAGCTGTCGGCGTTTCCTAACCCTAAGCTCAAAGGGGTTAGGGTATGACTGGCGTCTCTTGGTGGCATATGTACCGTTGATGTCGGCTGCAGATGCAGTGAGAGCCATTGGTGATTGAAGGAGGCCCGGTGCTCGGGTGTGCAGGCACATAATGCACTATACACAGTATAAAGCGAATGACATCGACAAGTAGGCCCCGGTCGCCACGTGGAGACCGGTGTGGTGGATTGAGTCCACCTTCCGTAATGCACGCTTGACTGCAAATGAATAAAACTCGCATCCGTAGGCAAGCTTCGAACAAACAAAGGATCGATTTAAGCAAGGCAGTAGCCCTATTAGCACCGCAGGTGCTGAACATCACGAAAGGAAAAATGTCCATGGCGCGGGTACAAGAGATCCTAAGACTGCGTATATGAGCCACTCCCACTCCCCATCGTCTCGAGATTCTTCATAATACCTTATCGAATGTGGTATCATATTCCTTGTCTATATTGAAAAACGTGGCGTAGTGCATCTACGAAGGAAGGCCTCTCAGACGTCATTTTCTAGTCAGAGCAGAGCATCCGACGTGTAGTGGAACTTGCGGAAGCCGCACTGTGCAGAAGACAGGTGGCCTCCGCTGTCCAGAAAAAAAAACGCTAGTCTAAAATTTACCAACTTGCATAAGCAGGAAGTTAGAGAGATTGGACAGAAATAAGTCATTTAGCTAAATGCGGACCACCGTGCCCCTGCCAAGTATCACCGGTGGGGTCACTCAGGTCTAAGCCAGGATTGCCTCTTGTGTTTTTTTTTTCACACAGATCTGGGTTTAACGGGTTACATCTAGGTTTGCTAGGTTATTATTTTGGTAATAGAGCATACTCTAGGTTTTTCGTACTTTCAATAAGTAGGATCATCAGAATTATTTACTATTTCTTTAATAACAGGGGCGGCTCATAATTTTTTTAGGATTATTTTAATATTGTGTAAAAGGAAATAAACATAAAAAGACAATTTATAGATAAACTTGATAAAATCCTAAAGTGGAGAAAATCCAACATTTTTTACTTACTAATAGCTAAATTGTTATAGTTCAATCTTGATCCATTCATTTAAAAACGAAATCCATTCTTCGTGTATAAATTTGCACGAAAAGATTAATTATTTTCTCCTTGATCTCTGGATGACTAATGAGGAATTTTTCTCCATTGAAAGGATTGCAAGTGCATTTAGTATTTCAGAATTCATATCACATTCAAGAATATGAACACGTTTTTAAGCACAAGACACCGAGATTAAAAAAGAGATACTACCACAACAGGGTCGGCACTCTGTGAGCCACAATGCTTTCTCTCTCCCTAGCGTGCAGCTTCCTATCTCAAACATGTGAGCATGCACACAACTGCCAAACAGCGCATCGCTGGAACTGTGAAGCGCACAGTTCCATACAAGGATTTTAAATTGTTTTTCATAAACTAGGGGATGGCTACTGACATTAAGCTTAAAGATTATATAATCTACAAGTATAAGGAAAGAATTAAAAAAAAAAGAAGGACTGATTATATCGAATGTCATCGATAATATCGAGTGTAAATAGGGGGTGTTGCAGTTCTGCAGTGCCTATACACGAGCCACCACTGTTTAATATCTAAATATGACCAATAACCTCAATTTACGAATAAAAAACTACTAGAATAGTCTACGGTTCACATAAACGCATTGAGTCAGGTCGCTAATTGTTCATTACCTGTACAGAACATGTTCCAACGGTGCTGTGGTTGTATGCTTGCAAGCTACAGTGTGGATGAGTGGTGACTGGTGAGAGACAAAGTATTTCACTGCCAACATGAAAAGTGCAGTGTGGGGTTTTAGTCACACGGTTCTTCGCTGAAGTTAATTATCTTTTGTATGTGTGTTTCTTCATGTCTGCGAAAACAGTGTTGAAATAGATATTAGAAACTAGTGCATCAAACTGTGATATACTTAATATTATTAGTTATTCATGTAGCAGCTCTGCAGCTACAATATATATATATATATATTGGTTTCGCACAAAAAGTTTAGGGCCCAAACGGATAGGGGCATAATCTATCAGATTCCGTGTGAAGGGTGCGACAAGAGTTATTACGGAGAGACTGGTAGGGACATTAAAACTAGACTTAGTGAGCATAAGAGGGACGTCCGGGCACATAGAACTTCAAACTCGTTAGTGGGGCATATAGATGAATGTGGGCATTTACCCAAATGGGATGGGGTGAGTATAGTTCAAAAAGGTTTATCAAAACGTGAGCGTAGGATTATTGAAGCTACATATATTCTCTCCTATAGGTCGAAAAATCACCGGGACGGTTTCTCAAGCTGGCGACAGGTGCGGCAAGGCTCATTAATGAAGAGGCGGAAGGGTCGAGACGAGGGGGAAACGGCCGGGGAAGAGCAAGTGACCGCGACCCAGACTAACTTTACGAATGGTCGAGCGGCGATCTTCCATCTCTCTTGTCAGTTCCATTCTGAGGAAGCCAAGAGGCGAAACGTCAATAAAGAGCTCTGTGCAGTGTCTGGACTTTTCTTTCTCCCCATCCATTCTCACATATATATATATATATATATATATATATATATATATATATATATATATATATATATATATATATATATATATATATATATATATATATATATAATTTTATATCATTTTTCTTAAATATTATATATTTGTAAAAAAGTCTTCAAAAACAATTGGCAATATTTTTGGCAACATTTACACGCACGACTAACGCTTCCAAATATTCCTCATGCGAGAATAAAATTTTACTTGCGCCCTCGCCAACTCCAACTCAAGGTTAGTTGAATTCTTTCTCCATTTAATCCTTAGGTTTTACAAACAAAAACACTGTCTAATTCCTTATATTTACTTTCCAGACTCTCATACATTTTTTCTTTTAACCATCGTGATTTTAATAGTTACAATTACATTTCAATGATTTCAATTGCATTTTAATTTCATTTCAATTATTCCAATTACATTTACCCACAATTCGTCATTTCAATTATTTTAATTACATTTTAATTAATTACCTATCTACCTTACGCCAAGTTTAGTCATGACAAAAATTCGACCAATATAATTTCAAATATGTTCCATTCTTGTTAATATATAATAATATATATTTTGATGTATCCTCGTTGTATTTCATCCATTCCTTAACAATTTCGTGTCCAACCATTAAACCTAACTTCGCCATGATTAGCCGCTCGATCATTTTTTTACGATTCAATAACTCACCTGGAAAACTTATAGATATAGGTTTGTTGTGAAGTTTCTATCTAGGTTGATACCACGATGGCCCTATATCTATAAATTGGTGCCTATAATTGGTTTAATTATCTCCCGTACGTTCATCCATTCTTAATTATAAAATCAAATATAAAATTTCAACCTAGTCACGTGGTTTCATATTTTTCGAGTCACTTACTCACACGTTCATTTTCCGAGCGTCGCCTTTCAATAAGTCTTAATTTCTAATCCCAAGTTTCCAATTACATCCTTAATTGAATTATAATATCCTTATTTTATTAAATTTATTATATCTATATAAATACGAGTGAATAATATTTCTTTTTCCGATTATTTTTATTTTACGCTCATTCGCGTGACTGAGTTTACACACACACACACACGATAGACACACCTCATGCTAGTTAAAAATCACGATGGTTACATCAGCAGCTTCGTTGACAACTCACACCATTACGACATCGCAGACTGGCCTCACTGCTTCCACCAATACGAGTATCTCTAATGTTACTTCAGCAAGCATTCTTCATCATTCGTCCAACATGCAAGAAGCGATCTCGATTCCTTCCTTTCTCGATTGTCCTCCCAAAATATGATTCAGGCAAACCTATTGCCTGGTTAGAAATGGCAGAAATTATAATGATGCATCATGCCATCTCTGAACAAAACCGGATTTTCTGCATCACTCAGAATTTACCATTGAGTCTCTTTTTGCTTTTAAAAACATCTTGCTAGAAAGTGATAGAATTGGGGCTTGAGACAAATTAAAAGAGGCTTTTAGGGAGGAGTTTGGGAAATTGCGAGTCGAAGATCTAAGGATGCTATTAAATACTCAGGAGATTGATGACCGGCATCCCACGCGATTTTTGGAGCATCAAAAAGACTTAATTCGGACTAAGGGAGCTCAGTTAAAATTTTTAGGCTCCCTGCTCACAGAAATATTTATGCGTGGGATTCCTGAAAATATTAGGCCACTCATCCTAATGACATCACCCACTAATGTGGAGCAAATGGCAAAAAGGGCCGATGAGTTGTTCAATAAACCATACGTAACCTGGGGAACTATTTCAATCTCTCAAGAACCATGTTCAAATGTATCTATTTCACAGGCTCGTTTACCAAGGGAGTATTTAGACAACCGACCAGAACTCGCACGTAAGTCATCCTCCCCGGCACAGGATCTTGCTGCTGTGTTGGAGAGGATAGAGAGCAATCTTCGTGCCCTAAAGGTGCGACAGGATGTGCAGCGAGAGCACAGTCGTGAGCAGGGTATATGGGGAGGCCGACGCCGTTCTTTCTCCCGAAAAAGAATCTAACAGAGGGAACTCCAGCTCAAGAGGTGAAGCATGGCATAATCATTTTCATTCTCGTCCCAATTCCACCTATCCTGACGATAATTATTAGGGTCTCTGCTGGTATCATTCTAAATATGGTAACAACGCCGTACGTTGTGTACAGCCTTGTAGCTTCTACCACGCATTTAATCCTCGTTATCCTTATTCACAAAATTTCCACTCTCCGACAAATCATGCTGCTCAAGTTTCTTTTTCCCAACTTTCAAATTGGTGCTGGTACCATTGCAGGTTTGGTGCAAAGTCAGAAAAATGCTTACACTCATGCACGTACCAACATCATGTGCGTTTTTCAACTCTAACTTCTTCACATACCCTAATTTCACCAACCTCAAACGCGCAAAATCAGCAAAACTCTACCTGTTCTCTTACCCAAATTTCAAGCTCATCCGCACAGCATAATCCTTTAAACTAAAAACGCAAGTGATTCGTGGGTCAATCACCTCTGCAAGCTCAGTTTTTCCTCAGGTCGATCCTCCTTTTAATATTTACAACTCACTTTCCGGTTTTTCATTTTTGGTTGACACTGGTGCTCAATGTAGTTTCATTCCAACCTATCCGGACGACAAAGCTTGCCTGTCTGACCTAGTCCTTAAAGCCGCTAACTCTTCGGATATAAGGACATATGGAAGGCGTAACCTCGAGCTCTCTCTTGGGTTACGTCGTGTTTTTCCATAGACCTTCATCGTCGCCGAGCTCGACATTCCAATTTTGGGCCTCGATTTCCTTTCGGCTCACGACCTTTTGGTCAATTCTCGCAATTGCAAGCTTGTCGACAGAACCACTACTCTGACCGTTTCTGGTTCGTTTTTTCCTTCTCAGAGTTCTCTCCTGTCTGTTCGTCTTCCTATAACTGCCCCACACTTCCAACAACTCCCGCGGGAAATTCCTGGAGTTCAAGTTCATGGTGGAGGCCGGAATAGCTTTTCCATGTACCTTCCCTGGGCTTCGCCGCTTCACGTAGTGCCAAAGTCTACGTCGCGTGGGTTCAAGGCTGTGGGTGCTTACAAACGACTCAATGTTTGTACCATTCCAGAAAGATATCCTCTTCCTTACCTGCCTGATTTTAAATCTGCTCTTTTCCGCGGTTGAATCTTTTCTCGATTCGATTTGGTTCGTGCTTTCAATCAAATCCCTATTCACCCAAATGACGTCCCAAAGACGACTACCACCACGCCATTCGGTTCCTTCGTCATGAAGCGAATGCTTTACAGTCTTCGTAACAGTGGTCAGACCTTCCAACGGTTTATGGATCAGTTTCTGAGAGGTCTCCCCTTCGTATTTTGCTACATAGACGACCTTCTGATAGCATCTTCGTCTTTAAAGGAACATCTCCCTCATCTTCGTCAGGTTTTCGCTCGTTTAGAAGAGTATGGTATCGTACTCACCACTTCTAAGTGTCTCCCTGTTTCACACAACACTCTCTTTTGGGCCACCACATTTCCCCTGACGGAATTCGTCCTCTCGAGGATAAAGTTGCAATTCTTCAGGATTTTCCCCGAGCTTCTACACTCAAACAACTTCGTATATTTTGTGGTATGGTAAACTTTTACCACTAATTCATTCCCAACATTTCTAACACCATGCAACCTCTCTACGATCTGTTTGCAAAATCCAAGAAGAACCTTCCTCTATCCTGGTCTTCCGAAGCGTGCGAGGTTTTCTCTCGCACGAAAGAGGCTATGGCTTCCGCTGTTTCCCTGGCCCATCCTTGCCCAGGAGCTTCCATATGCATTGCTTCGGACGCGTCCGCTACCCGCATTGGGGCAAAATTGCAGCAGAAGGATGGTGACTCTTGGCAACCGATCGCTTTCCTCTCCAAAGCACTTATTCCTTCTCAACAAAGGTACAGTACGTTTCCCGCGACCTCCCCAGTATTTACCTCGCCCCCTGCCACTTCAGCCAATACTGGGAAGGGCGTAAATTTACTGTTTTTGCCGACCATAAGCCGTTGGTTGGTACCCTTGCCACTAGTAGCACCTCTGTTATGCATTCGGCCGTTGATTCTCGTCATCTTGACTTCATTTCATCCTGCAGATGACAAACGATATTCGCTACGATCCTAGTTCATCAAACGTCGTTCCAGACGCTCTCTCTCTCGCATTTCATCGATTTCGGGCACGCGACTCTCCCACACTGCGCCCATCGATTATGCGACAATAGAGCTCGCCCAGGAACAAGATGAAGACACGAAAACATTGCGTCACTCTTCTCAACTCGTCGTTCGCGAAATCGTCTTGTCGGACAGTCCTTCCAGGCGCATCCTGGTTGACTATTCATTGACTGACTGTCCTCTCGCTTACCGTCGGCACATTTTTGACCAAACTCACGGTCTCTCACATCCTGGCATTCGAGCAACTGGCAAGATAATTACACAACGTTATGTGTGGCCAGGTATGAACGCCGACGTGGCCAAATGGACCGGCGCATGTTTGCCGTGTCAACGCTACACATAGACCTCTCTGGCTGCTTTTCCTCTTCCATCGGCATGTTTTGACGCTGTTCACATCGATCTGGTAGGCCTTCTGCCCTGTACGTGTGGTTGCACATATCTCCTCACCATGGTCGACCGTTTTACTCGTTGGCCAGAGGCAGTTCCAATCTCGGACATCAGAACTTTTACTGTAACTCGAGCTTTCGTTTCAGCATGGGTTGCTCGTTTTGGTGTTCTCTCAACGATCATGACTGATCGTGGTAGCCAATTTGAACCCCACCAATGGGATGCACTAATGTCAGTGCTTGGCTCTTTTCGTCTTCGTACCATTAGCTATCATCCTCAAAGCAACGCAAAGGTCGAACGGTTGCACAGGACTCTCAAGGCAAACTTACGCTCCACTGATCCCAACATCACTTGGGTGGACAAGCTACCCTTGATTCTCCTGGGTATTCGTGCATCCTTGAAAGAGGATGTGGCTTTCTCTGCGGCGGGACTTGTCTATGGTACTCAACTTAGTCTTACTGGTCATTTTTTTTCTTCTTCTGACCGTCCTCTACCATATCATGTTCATCCTGCTGCATACGTACGTAATTTAGTACGGACGATGACTGAAGTTAAGTCAACCGCCCCAAGCGTGCCTGCTCATCAGAAACCTTTCGTGCCAAAGATGGCAACCTGTTCTCACGTTTTTGTCCGTCGCGACTCAACTCGCTCTTCCTTGCAACCAGTCTATGACGGACCCTTTCTCATCATCTCCAGGAAGCCGAAATTCTTTGTACTACAGTTTGGCACCAAGCAGGATACTGTCTCTCCATCGATCGCCTGAAACCCTCCTTTATAGAGGCCATTCACCTTGAACAGCCACTGTCTTCTCCTCCCACTATGACTGTTAGTGATCCAGTGTTTTCTCATACTTTTCCTCAAAACCCTCCAACAGCCAATTCTCCTTCCCGATTGCTGCCGCCTTCCCTTTTGTTGCAGGAGCACTCGTCAGCAGCGGAGAGCCAGTCTCACAACGGCCAGCCTCGTCAGACGCCAGTTTTGGGGGAACAGAATGGATGTCCTTTGCCCCGTCTGCCCTCGCGCACGACAGTGTTTCGCTGCAAATTATTGGCACTGCCAGTCAATTGTGTCGCCATGATCAAAATCAGCCACATGGCACCGTGACACGTTCTGGCCGCGTTGTTAGGAGACCTCGTCGGTATCTGAATTAAAAATTTATATTCCATCTTTAGAATATTTTGGATGGGCGAGTAACTCTCTTGGGAGCAGGGAGGAGTATTTGTAGCAGCTACAATATATATATATATATATATATATATATATATATATATATATATATATATATATATATATATATATATAACTAAAATTTTATATCATTTTTCTTAAATATTATATATTTGTAAAAAAGTCTTCAAAAACAATTGGCAACATTTTTGGCAACATTTACACGCACGACTAACGCTTCCAAATATTCCTCATGCGAGACTAAAATTTTCACTTGTGCCCTCACCAGCTCCAACTCAAGGTCAGTTGAATTCTTTCTCCATTTAATCCTTAGGTTTTACAAACAAAAACACTGTATAATTCCTTATATTTCCTTTTTTAGACTCTCATACATTTTTCCTTTTAACCATCGTGATTTTAATAGTTACAATTGCATTTCAATGATTTCAATTACATTTTAATTTCATTTCAAATTATTCCAATTACATTTACCCACAATTCGTGATCTCAATTATTTTAATTACATTTTAATTAGTTACAAATACATTTTAATTCATTACCTATTTATCTTACGCCAAGTTTAGTCAAGACAAAAATTCAGTGTTAAACTCATGTTTGTTTTGTATAATAAAATTCAAATTCAACCAATATAATTTCAAATATGTTCCATTATTGTTAATCTATAATAATATATATTTTGTTGTATCCTCGTTGTATTTCATCCATTGCATTTGATGAGAAAACAAGAATAACGAATATTTGTAGACAACAAAATTATATTTTGATAGATGAAATTACGGATATAGCAGTGACACAAGTGTTGGCTGTACTAGTTTAATACTTTAATGAAGAAAAGCAAGATGTTGCAGATACGATTCTTGATACAGTTGTAGGCGAATGCGGAATTGCGCAAAATCTTTTTTAGTGCAGTCAAGACTTTGCTAATGGAGAGAAGCATTCCATTTAATAATGTAATAGGCTTTAGCAGTGACAACTGCTCTACATACAATGATGGGTACTAGAAGTGGATTCCAGAAATAAAGAGAAGATATACCTTCCGTTTTCATTTTAGGATGTGTTTGCCATTCATTGGCCTTCTGTGCTAGTCATGCTGTGAATGTTCTTCCCGTATATTTACAGGGTCATTTAAAGGATGTTTCTTCTGACTTTTCTCAGAGTATCAAACATCTGAGAGATTTTGCATCTTTTCAAGATGTTTTTAACATAAAACATGTTGAAATACCAAAACTTTCTCAGACGAGATGGATGTCTCAAAAAATGTCATCGTGGCTATATTAGAGCAATACGACGCAGTATTTTATTTATTTAAGGGTAAAGAAGGTGGCAGCCGCCCAATCCTAATGGACTCTCACTGGCAGCACTGATAAAACGGGATCGCCCGAAAAAGGTCACAAGGGGCGTAGGAAACACTCAATAAAAAGGGAGAAAAGCAAAGGATTAAAAGAAAACAGCACAACACACACACACGCACACTTAAATTACAGGCATACAACACCCATTCTAAAAACAAGGGCAGGTGGGGCAATAAACAAATGACATGCGCCAGCCGCAGGTGAGGGCACAGGATAAAAGATAAAACAATAAACCTAAACATAAAAATGGAAAGAATTTATAAAAGGGATTAAACGCCACTTCGTGATAGAAATGTACGGGGTGGGGACAACCAAAGGGAGTCCTCTGATAAAATAAAGCGAAGTCGAGCAGGAGCGGGCGACGCCAGAAAGGGTAGGGAAGCAAGAACTTAGAAGAGAAGCAAGGCGGGGACAAACTACTAATATGTGAGCCACAGACAGCTCGCCACGGCAACAGGGACAACCAGGGGCAACTCGGCCTCCACCCGAACTAAATAGCTATGGGTGAGTCGCGTGTGCCCAATTCGCAACCTCCCAAGACCGGAGTCGCTGAGAGTTAGATGACCAGGGACGGATTGAGCGTTTAATAAGGGACAGCTTAGAAAGGGGGGGGGAGGGAATCCCACTCTCTCTGCCACAAACGAAAGATATACGCCCTGATTACGGGATAGTAATCCCTAAAGGGCAGAGGGAAGACTGAACGGCCTCCTCGTTATCCGGGACCCCATCATGAGCCGGAGCCCAAAAGAACGCCACCCTGCAACGGGAGGCATTTCTAACCAGCCAGGAATGAATCCGTAAAACGAAGGGAGGGGGGAGGGTGCGTAAAAGAACGATATGGTCCCCAACCCAGACCCCCAGAGGCCGGGGTAGAGATGACCGCCGATTAAAAGATGCCGAAGAAGACGGGACAAAAAGGCACTCGTAGATTGGGAATGAAGGGCACTGCTGATCACGAAACAGAGACAGTAAGCCCACCTGCAGCCGGTGATATCGCAAAGGAAGCACGCCACCCTCCACAAAGAGGCTAGGGATAGGCGAGGTGCGAAAGGCTTCATTATTAAGACGGGCTCCAAGCAAACGAACAGAGTCAAGTAACTTCAAGGCCAAAAGAGACGCTGAAGAGTCCACCTTGCAACCGTAGTCCAGCCGGGATTGAACCAGCGCCGAATAAAGCGACCGCAAGGTGGGCCTATCACCACTCCTAGTGGTGTGGGATAAAACCCGAAGCAAATCCATAGTTTTTGAACAGCAAGCCTTCAAACGACGCAAATGGGGACCCAATTGAGCTTGCTATCAAGCGTTAAACCGAAGAACTTAAAGACGGGGACATATTCAATCGCTGTGCCGTCCAAGAAGAGGAGAGGGGGACTAAGGAAACTATAGATATAGGTTTGTTGGGAAGTATCTATCTAGGTTCATACCACGATAGCCCTATATCTATAAAGTGGTGCCGAGAATTTGTTTAATTATTTCCCGGATCTGGGCACCAATTGTAGATAGAGGTGAGTAGTAAAAGGGGCAAAGAAAAAATAATAGCGTAGGTGTGTTGCAAACAGCTTCCCGCGTCGATGGACCAATGTTAGCCAGCGGCGAATCCACTCGGCCATCCTGAGTCTCAAAAAGACTCATTCAAACAAAGCTTTTTAATCCGCTCACCTGCACTTCTCGTACGCTATAACACCACGACCCCGATAAAAATGCATCGCCTTCGTTTTGGTAACCAGAAACCCTTGGAGATAGCACGACCCGACACGGCATCAAATGCCAGCTGCAATCGACGGGTAGCAGAAGGCAAGCGGGCACATGAACAAAACCACGCCAAGTCATCCACGAAGAGGGAAGCCAAAACCACCTCCGGAAGAGTGGACACCAGACTATTAGTGGCAACGGCGAAACATGTCACACTTAAAACACACCCGTGGGGAACACCCTCCTCTTGAACCCTCAAGCCTGAGAAAACATCCCCAATATGGACCTTAAAATTAAGGGACGATAAAAATTCTTGAATAAAAATGGGTAAAAAGGCCCTCATACCCCAATCATATAACTGACCTAAAACACCATATCTCAAGGTGGTATCGTAGGCCTTCTGAATGTCGAAGAACACCTCTAACACCCGATGCCTGGAAGAAAAGGCCCTTAAAACGGAGTCTTCCAAACGAATGGGTGGTCAAGAGCACTACGACCGCTGCGAAAACCGCACTGAAATGGAGAGAGGAGCGAGTTGGATCCAAAAACCAAGTGAGACGAACTTGAACCATCCTCTCGAATAACTTACTGTGGCAGCTCGTAAGAGCAATCGGGCGATAGTGACTGGGGTCCAAACCGTCCCTACCAGGTTTGAGAAAGGGTAGAACAATCCCCACACGCCAGGAAGACGGATATATCCCTTTGACTTAAAGCAGGCTGTAAAGTCGTATTGGATGCAATCATCATAAGGAGACAAAGCATCCCGCAGCTCATAGACGGAAAATATAGCATTATAAGAATAGCTGGCGCACGTGGTAAAATCTAAAAGGCGAGATTCTATGGCGACCTTATGATCAAGAAACCGTCGAGGATAGCTACCAGCGCTACTCACCGAAGCAAAATGGTCAGCCAGAGCTTCGCTGAGCAACCGGCCATCGGACACAAGAGAGCCTCCGATATCTAGAAAGGGGATAGCATGACTAGCGTAGCGACCACGACCTAGCTTCGAAACCCGAGTCAACGACGTGGACGAATAGATGGAAAATACGTACCGGCGTCAAGACTCACGGCGGGCACTACGGTGGGTCTTCTGGCGGATGGCACGAGCCCAGTTCCGATCGATCCTATTCGAGACGGTCGGGTTCCGTTTATAACGGGAATGGCCCAAATGATAGGCAGAAATATCCAACGTGCAATCTCTCGACCACCAGGGAACGGTGGAGCGCCTCGCAACAGGGCACCTCCGCGGAACAAAGCGCTCAGTAGCTTCGAAAATATTGGTCGTAAAATATGAGACCGCTGAATCAACCGTATCGAAGGAGCCCATGACGACATCAGTAAAGGAAACCTCCTGGAAACCAACCCAATTTGCTCGCCGCAGATCCCAACGATGAGGGAGGGAAAAGAATTGGCCAGGAAGGGCGGCCGACAGAACGATCGGGAAGTGATCACTCTCGAAAGGTCATCCCGAATCGACCACCGGAAATCGAAGAAACAGTCGGGCGAATTTAACAAGTCTACAGCACTAAAGGAATCCGTTTAAACATGGTAAGAAGTAAAATCGCCGGAATTTAAAAGACAAAAGGAGTCAGATAATAAAAGGGAGTCAACCACTCCGCCCCGGGGATTACGGGCAGTATCACCCCTAGATGGGTGGCGAGCATTAAAATCACTAAGTAATAAAAACGGAGTAGGTAACTGACTTGAGCTCTAAAAGTTCAGACCGACTCAAATTAAAATTTGGGGTATGTACACAGAGCAAACAGTTAAAAGCTTGGAAATAAAAACCATCGTAGCAACAGTCTGCAAGGTAGTGCGGTGGAGAAATGGCGCAGAAAATAGCAACGAGGAGGGCGGGAACCCGCCTCGTAGGCTGCCCCCGTACCCTACGACGGGCCTCACGAAAGTCCAGGCTGAGGGAGTTGAGCCAGGACCTCTTTATCAAAAAGGAATATGGGACAAAGACGCGAAGCCGGACTATGGGAACCTCTACAATACACGCAACATTCATGACTTCCACAAGAGGAGCCATGGTACGCCAACGCAGAGGCCACACAGCGACGAGCCTGCCTACAATTATTCTCATATGGCCAAACTGGTGGCAATTAAAACAACATCGGGGAGCTTGACATAACGGGACACGAATATAACCAGCACGAACAAACTGGGGCAGATCCTAACGCTCAATGGTGACGATGAGCGTACTCGTAGGAGCCTTAGCGGGACCAAAAGACTTAGAAACCCTATAAACGTCCGTAACCCTCTGGGGCGAAAGTTTATCCTTTAGTCTCGAGTAATCATATTGCAGTAATTCGCTGGAGCGAATCACTCCCTTAACAAAATTAAGACCGGGGTGGAGCACAACCGAAACCGGGACCTCCGAAAGGGAGGACAAATCTCGCACGGCGCCACAGTGCCCTCGCGAAGATACCTCAACCGCTAAATCGCCCACGGACCCACATACGACGGGGTGAACCACAGCGGGACTGAAACTCCTCATTCAAATCAAACACGTCGAATTTAGAAAGAGGATATCCGGAACTGGAATTCAGCACCAGAAAACGAGGATAATCCAAATCAGAGAGGGTGGTGGTGTGATGTTGTATGTCAAGGATAGGCTCAAATCGACGAACTGCAACATTGTAACCGACCACGAGCTACTAGGGATTTTTTTTTATTAAGAGCTCATCTGGCGACTGCCTACATGGGCATTAGTCGCCGTATTAAAACTGGCCTAGTTCTAGGCTACTTTAAAATAAAATTAAAGAAACGAAAAAAACCCCACCCCAAATGGGGGAAAGGAAGCAAGCTCCTGCGTCATGGGGAGGTCCCCCCGGCGCAGGAGCGTGCAACCTAAAGGAAAAAAACAACAAAAGAAAAAAAACAACAAAAAACCCTACTTAAATAATAGGGAGAAGGCCGGTCTCCCCCCCCAAAAGTCAACAAGCCACCAGTCGATGTGCACGCACTCATCCCGAGTACAAGGGATAGGCGGTAGCGACACCGCCTATCCCGGTACCGGGACAGGTGTCGTGCGAAGAAGATCACCCAGACTGGGCCATTCGACAAGAATGTGCCGAACAGTCTGGGGGACGACGCAGTCGTTGCAATAGGGCGCAGGCGAGCACTCCATCAAATAGCGATGGGTCACACGAGTGTGCCCGATTCGGAGACGACAGAAAGCAACCTGAAGCCGTCGCGGCATTGGGGGATAGGTGCATGGGAACAGTCGCGGCGCAATGGCACGCAACTTTAAGTTTCCTTCGACCGTATCCCATCTTCTTTGCCAAGCAGTCCGAAGAGCTGCCCGTATTCCTGGTATGTAGTCGGTGTGAGGAAGAGCGAAACGCTGGTCCGGTCGCAGAGTCCTCGCGGACTCTTTGGCGCCCTCATTCCCCGCAATTCCTACATGTCCAGGAACCCAGCAGAAGATAATCTCAACACCTACCCGGCTCGCCAAAACCGTGGCGTCACGGATATCGCGAACCAGGGGATGCGGAGATTTCAATGCCCCTAGAGCACTCAGGGCGCTTTGTGAGTCGCTATAGATCACAATCCGGTCTCCGAACCGGCACGTCGCGTAATCTCCCGTACCGAGTGGTGTATTGCCACCAGCTCGGCCGTGAAGACAGACGCAGCGCCTGGTAGAGCCCCGCTGACTTCAAACAGAGGGGATACGGCGTGGAAGCCGACCCCCTCTTGGGACTTGGAGCCATCCGTATACACTGGCACGGTTCCAGCGTGACACGATATGTGCTCCAAAAAGGTCGAACGCAATACTCCCGGCGCAGTACAAGCTTTGGGAGCAGAGGCGTGGCGCCATTAGCCAAATGTGGTACCCTCCAGGGTGGCGTCCTGGGCAGAACCAGGGGCGCCACCGGCCCTAGAGCTATGTCTAGCTCTCGAAGGAGTTTCCTGGCCCTATACCAAAAGGGCTTAGGGTATGACTGGCGTCTCTCGGCGGCATAGGCACCATTGAGATCAGCTGCGGATGCAGTGAGAGCTGTTGGCGACTGAGGGAGGCGCCGGGCTCGCGCGTACAGGCGAGTAATGCACTGCACGCGGCGCAGAGCGAGTGGCATCTTCCCAGCATTGAACAACAGGCTCTCAATGGGGGAAGTGCGGAAGGCACCGGTCGCGAGGCGAAGGCCGGTGTGGTGGATCGAATCCACCTTCCGCAATAAACGCTCGGCTGCGGATGCATAAAACTCGCATCCGTAGTCGACCTTCGAGCGAACAAAGGATCGATAAAAAAGTAAGGCAGTAGCCCTATCAGCGCTGAACGTCACGGAACGGAGAATGTCCATGGCTCGGGTACAAGACACCCTAAGGCTGCGAATATGAGCTTCCCAGGTGAGGCGTCGGTCGAATACAAGACCAAGGAAACGATGCGACTGAACCACATCCAGGCGCACCCCATTAAGAAACAAATCTAGGTCAGGGTGAAGCCGTGGATAGCGGCAGAAGTGCACCACCTTAGTCTTGGCCAAAGAAAACCGAAACCTGTGCGCTTCGGCATAGCGAGAGACGCGGTTCAATGCCTGTTGGAGTCGACGCTCCAGAGTTGGCATCTGGGCCGCGCCAAAAGAGATCGAAAGGTCGTCCACGTAGAGCGTAGCGAGAACATCTTCCGGCAGCACCGAGGTGATGCAGTTGATGCTCAGGGCAAAGAGTGTGACACTGAGGACACTTCCCTGCGGGACACCCTCTTCCTGCTCCTTTGGGCCGGAGAGGGCTTCCCCCACCCGTACGCGGAATCGACGATCTCGAAAAAATTCAGATATAAACATTGGGACGCGTCCCCTCGACCCCATCGTGTGGAGAGTCTCCATGATACCGTATCGCCATGCGGTATCATAGGCCCTCTCCAGATCGAAAAAGACCGTGGCGTAGTGCTGTCTGCGAAGGAAAGCCTCGCAGACGGCATTTTCCAGTCAGAGCAGAGCATCCGACGTGGAGTGGAACTTACGGAAGCCGCACTGTGCGGAAGACAGATGGCCTCCGCTGTCCAGGAAATAGGCTAATCTAACATTCATCAATTTCTCCATCAACTTGCACACGCAAGAGGTTAGAGAGATTGGGCGGAAACCGGTCGGAGTAGAGTGATCTCTCCCCGGTTTGCGAAAGGCGAGCACAGTAGCGATTCGCCAGGAGTCTGGGAGAAGACCTTCCACCCAGATCCTGTTGAACAAATCTAACAGAAAGGCCATGCCTCGCTCACCCAGGTGTCGAAGCATGGCGTACGGGACATCGTCCGGACCATGGGCTGTGTCCGCGCACGAAGCCAGAGCGGAACGCAACTCACTCACAGTAAACTTGTCGTTGAATGGTTCTCTGCCTCTGGAGGTAAAGTCCAGCCGGCGGCCTTCCGCGACATCACGACGTGCATTAAATGCTGGCGGAGCAGCATCCCGGAAAGAGAATGCGGAAAAAGCGGTCGCTAAGGATTCCGCCACGGACGCGGGGTCCGAGATTGCGGTCCCATTCTCCTGGAGAACGGGAGGGGGGTCCTGCGAGAACTTGCCCCGAATCCTTTTGACTCGCTTCCACACCTCAGCTAAAGGGGTCTTCCCTTTAAGCGAAGACACGTATGCCCGCCAAGAAGAGCGGCGGGCGTGCTTCGAAATATACCGGAACCTAGCCCTAGCCCGACGAAATTTAGCGACAGTGAAATCGTTCGGGCGGCGCTTATAGCGCATGTAGGCATAACGCTTCTGTTTGAGGGCCGTCTCACACTCAGCCGACCACCATGGGAGTGGTCGGCGTGCAAAACGGCCAGACGTCCTAGGAATAGTAGTCAGGCCCACGGCGATGAGGTTGCCGGAGAAGAACTAAACGGCCTCATCTACCGACCTAAACTCCTCGACTGAGATAGAGAATTCAGTCATTTCCTGAAATGCAGGCCACCGCGCCCGCGCCAAGCACCACCGAGGTGGTCTCTCAGGCGGCAGTTGCCCTGAAAATGATATTTGAATGGGAAAGTGATCACTACCATGGAGGTCATCGACCACCCCCCCAATCAAAATCAAGCTGTGCATCCGAAGAGCACAAAGATAGGTCAAGGCAAGAAAATGAAGCGGTTCTCGGACAGTGATGCGTAAACTCATCCACGTTTAGGACACCCATCTCAACCTCGTCGATCAGATCGGCATGGACTTGTCCCCTGGGATTTATGGAGTAATCTCCGCAGAGAGGATACCTGCCGTTCAGATCTCCAAGCAAGAGATAGGGCCTCGGCAACCGTGCCACGACGCGGCGGAAGTCCCCTGCATCGAAGTCAGCTGACGGTGGAATGTACGCAGAAATCAGAGTATACCTCCTATCCAGGTGCAGCTGCACAGCCACTGCCTGAAAGGAGGTATCTAAAGAGAAAGGAAGAACGGAGACATCATGCCGGGTGTAAACCGCGCATTTCCCAGCCCGGCCATCCCGCGGTGGTGGGGTCGCAAGACCCTTATACCCCGGGAGGGCAGGCAGCGGGCACGCGCCTAGCATGGTCTCCTGCAAAAAGATAGCTAACGGGGAACGGAACGGGACGAGCCTACGAAGCTCCTCCCAGTTGGCCCGGAGTCCACGGCAATTCCATTGAAGGAATATGCCCTCCAGGACTCGCTCGGAGGAGACGCGGGGGCCCTCCTCGAACTGAAGACCCTCATGGGAATGGCCCTACACTCATATAAGTAGGGTAGGTTTGGAACAAGTATGTCCTTATTGATGGAAATTTGTATGATGATTGCCAGATGTCAGAGGAGTGCAATGAGGTGTTTACAAGTTGTTTCCCTTGAAGGGATTAATGAATTGTGATGTTTAGGGAAGTGTATTAAGAGTAAGTGTTGAATATATTGTGAGTGGGGATGGAAGGTTTATTCAGGATGAATTGGTTACTGAAGTGGGCTAAGATGAAGCAGTCTTAAGTTCCTGTCTTATGATTCTTGCCGGACAGGGTCATGGGTGTTTCAAGTGTTATGTTGCGATGAGGGGATGGTCCAGTGCTCAGAATATTCAAGGGCAAGAAGCAGAGGAAAATATGCTTACATTTTGTTAATGCATGGTGTGGGAAGGAAGCTAAGGAAACGGTCGTGTTTTGAAGGGGATATTTTTTCTGAGATGTGTGTGTATGTTCTGAATTTTATTTCCTGAATGAAGGTCAAGTATAAGTGATGATTAATGAGAAATTCTTTGAGCTTCCTTTATTCATTGTGTATGGCTTTTATGTTCAGTTGTAATATGTTGAGTGTATCGGTGATATATTTTGGTACTTAGGGTCGGTAGGAGTGTGATGGGAGGTATATTTGGTGGATGTAACGAGGTTAAGAGAGGGTTTCTTTCCTGAATCAGACACTCTTCACTGATGGGTTTGACCTGTGTCCAATTTAGAAGTTACTGTTGGATTTCTGAATATTTGGGGCTCCCAGGGATAATAGATTTTATGTATTGAGGGATGTTGGATTTCATTAGCATACCTTTTAATACCACTGGCAGTGTTCCCAGTGTTTGGTGCTGTATTATAACCTGAGTGCATTCATAATTTTCCTGTTCTGGCATTTAAATATAGTACTTATCGAAAAGTAGGGTCTCGCATCTTGAGATCAGGTAGCTCATGCTTTCTGTTTCAGTAAGGCAGAACCTTATGCCATCCTGGCCATTTTCTTAAAGTACTTTATGCTTTCTCATATGCTGCTGAAGGTGAATCCGTTGAGCTGCTTGATAAAGACAAGAACTGCATTTGAAAGGTTTCTCCCCTGTGTGGGTTCTTTCATGTGTCTGAAGAGTCCCCATTTCTGCAGCATGATAGGAACAGTATTGGCATTTGAAAGGCTTGTCACCAGTGTGGGTTCTTAAATGAATCTCAATCCTAGTTTTTTGTGTAGTCTCATATGAACAGGAACTGCATTTGAAGGGCTTCTCACCAGTGTGAGCTCTTTCATGTATTTTAACAGCCCCTTTTTGCACTGCTTGATAGGGGCAGTAACTGCATTTGAAAGGTTTCTCCCCAGTGTGGGTTTTTTCATGTATCTTAAGAGTTTCTTTGCGCAGTGCTTGATAGGGACAGGAACTACATTTGAAAGGCTTCTCCCCAGTATGAATTCTTTCATGCCTCCGAAGAGTCCTCATATTTGCTGATTGATAGGGACAGGAACTACATTCGAAAGGCTTTTTTCCAGTGTGAATTCTTTCATGCCTCTGAAGAGTCTTCATATTTGCTGACTGATAGGGACATGAACTGCATTTGAATGGTGTCTTGAGAATTCGACTTTGGTCACATGGAAGCGCTTCAGAATTAGTTTGTAACAGTTTACCCATTAGACCATTTGAAGGTGGCTGTTTTAGCTGCAAATAAATGATGCAATTAGTGAATCTGATGCACAGTGACCCCAGCTTGTGAGAAAGAGGTTAATGATGAATTTTGTTATAATGACAGACAAATTCTTGGAAAAGAATCAGTACTTATGAAGGGAAGAAGAATCCCTATGTTGCCTTTCAGCGTGTCATAAGTTGACTGAGTCATAATAGGGGGTGCTGTCCCGGGAAACTGTGTACAAAAAAAATTAGTTCCTGCAAGTGTAATATGCAATGCAGTTGCAGATACTGTGGTAGTAGTGATTGTCCGCCTCCACTCCCCAAATGTCTAATCCCTTTCTTCTCTTCCAGGGTGAATCGATCATAGAAGATGAAGATCGGATGCTCCAGGTGGGTGATTCGATAGACATCTATCCTGCCTCCCATTTATCTTTGTATCTTTCTAAGGTATATGATTTGAATTTACAAGACTTTGAATAGTGTTTGAGTAAATCAAAAATGAATATATGTGTTGAACTGATATCAATTAAGTGAGGAAAGTGTTTGAATTGATAGATAGAAAGACAGCTAGATAGTTATCCAGGTAAAAGCCAGTGTGAATGGGTGTGTGCGTATGTATGTTGGTGTTAATGATGGTTGAGTGTGGCAGTGAATCTGTGACTGAAGATGCCTTCTCCTTTCCAGGTCCATGGTATTAGCAAGACAGTCGATCGACATCTGGCTTTGAGAGGCAGCATCAGCCAGCCTTGACCCTCACTATATTCTGTGACGATTGGAAGGGACTGTCCAGAGGTGTCGATCTTTGAGAGTGCTTCCCAGTCTCCAACACATTGATTGGAACCCACGTGTCCCACTTCTCTGAGAGTGGAATGCTTGGTCGAGTTTGGAACCCACACATCCCAGTCCCTTAAAATAGGACACTATTGAGGAAACCCACCCCTCTTCCCAAAGAATGCAGGCCTGCTTCCCCTTCCATTTTCTTTTCTCTCCCTCTCTGTCTGGTACTGGTTATAGCCCTTTGCACATTTAATCCTAAGTTTGGGGATGCACCCAGACTTTAGCGTCTATGATTGGATTTCTCTGAGGAAGGCCTTCTATTTATATAGTGTAGAGGAAGACTCTCCCCGAGGCAACCAAGAGCACCTCTCTGAAGCTGCACAAAGTGTGGGAGAAAGCGAACCTCACTTTCAAGGTGGAGTAGCATGTGATCTGTCGTAACATCAGGAACCTTCACAATAAGTATGTGAGCCTCAAGAAGGAAGCCAAGCGGGAGACACCTGCCACCATGACAAAGTGTCTGAGATCATATCACGAGAGGTAAGATCGCGGAGGCCAACGTCCCAGAAGAAGATTGGGCCTTTCTGGAACTGCAGAGGGAGGACAGACAGTCCTGTTCAATGGGGAGTGTTGATAAGCTCTATGCGTCTGCTGTTGCTAAGAAGGCTGACAAAATGAAGAGGGGGCAGATAGGGAAGAGGGGGCAGATAGGGAAGAGGAAGCAGTATATTTCTTTGACATTCATACTTGCGATCATTTGGGGTTTGCTATTTGTTTTTATATGGTTATCCTATATTTTGATATGTTATATTAAAAAAATCATTGTTGCAAAAATGCAATGAGTGACATCATATAACATACTTTGTTGCAAAAAATGCAACATCAGGAAGAGTAGGTTCAAGAGTTTACAGACATATTTCTAATAAAAACATTTATGAAACTTCTCTATATTTCCATTAAAGGGTGTTTACACTAGGCATGTGTGGCCAGATGCTATTGGAAGCGATAGAACGATTGAGAATTTGTAGCACTGTGTAGATAAAGAGTAATGCTTTAGTTATTATGTAGCTCTGCTGTATACTTTTTGCATCTATACTAGGCTACAAATTCTCAATCTTGCTATCACTTCTAATATTATCATGTCACACCAGCCAGGTGTAAACGCCCCTTTACGACTGAAATAAATATTGCATAATAAAAAAAATTACAAAAATTTATTTTATTCCTTCATACAAGTGTAAATGTATATACTCTATTTTGGAGAGAATAATAAAAAACCCCACTATTTTTCTTCATAACAATGTGTTCCTTTTTGGATAAATTAAATCTTTACTTTATTCCTTCATGAAAATACATTTCTTTCTGGATAAAACAACTAAGAAATTCACTTTATTCCTTCATAAAACATAATTATTCCTAGATAGAACAACTATATCTACTTTTGATGATAAGCCATTGAACATTTTAGGTGGAGGCCGACTTTACATTTTACACAGGAGAAGAAAGTTTGGCTGTTGCATTGTTTACACCTGCGTCGTTTTTGTGGATGAGCCTTTATAATACTGTGCCCAATGTTATCAGTCCTGGTTTCAGAAGACAAAGTTATAGCCTCCAGCATAATTTTACTTCCTCTAGGATTTTTTGCTGCAATTCCATGTGACTTCAATATATCTTGAGCAACAGTCCTTGTGAATGCAAGCAGGTCATTAGAATATCCTCCTTCCCTTGCAAATAACCATGCATTGTTTATACACACATTTAGTAAATAACTAATGAGAGGAAAATACCATTTTTTGCCCCTGATTCCTATACGATACGCAGATACATTCTGATTAAGCCTATCAACTCCACCCATGTGTGAATTATAGCTTTTAATTAGCTTAGGCATGGGAATACCTATCTTTTTCTTTTGAGACAGTGAAAACCTTTTAGCTGTTCCAATTGGTAACACGCTATGCTGATTAGAAGCAATCGTTACTACACCATTATCATTCCATCTAGCGATCAAAACTTTGGAATCATGGTCACTGAAATATTCGAAACTTCCCCTATCTTTCTTTTCAAATGTTTTCATAGGTGTAAGCGGACATTTTTCAACCCTGTTGGAATGTATGGTGCCTGTAGCTCCATGTCCTCTTACTGTAATTTCTTCTAGCAATTTTATTGAAGTAAAATAGTTGTCAAAATAAAGTGAAAATTTATAACCATGATAGTAATTCTGCAACTTGTCTAGCATTTTCAAAACAACCTCTCCACCTAAACCAAATACTTTTTGATATTCGCCCGGAGATGCATTACTTACTTTGCATCGTTGGTATAACTCAATGAAGTAGGCATAACCATGGGGACTAGCTGAAACCCATCCTTTGTACCCCCACTGAATGGGCTTCCCTCGAATAAACTGTTTGGTGGGATGGCGTCCATAATATGGAATCATTGATTCATCAATAGAGATATCTTTTGTTCCTAATGCGGCCCCAAAACGCAAAAATCGATCATTGATCATATTCAGTAATGGGCGAATTTTTGAGTATTTGTCTGTTGGATCAAGGTTATTATTGTCTGCTGTATGTAGGTACTTCATAATTTCTTCAAAGCGGTCCTGTCGCATTGATGAAGCAATTAACTCATTATGAGTATCAGATTCAAGATCCCAGTATAACCGACGACGAGGCACTGTACAATATCCAGACACAATCAGTATACCTAAGAATGCCTTCATCTCATGAATGCTCAGTCGAAAACTGTGATCACCTTTATTTATGGCAAACCGTACAGTTTCTTTTGTCAATAAATCAATTACTTCCACATCTATGAACAATTCAAATATTTCGCAAGGGGTCCGTAACTTTTGTGCTGATGTAGGTTTGTAAGGATACATTATTGTGTCTGGGAGCTCTTGTATATCTTTTTTATCCCATTGTCTGATTTTTATTACTTTTTTTCGTTTGGCATGTTCTTCATTTGGTTCATTGGTATTTTGTAGATTAGGTTCAGTCTCTGCTAAAATAGCATCAGAAAATAAATGAGATCTAGGTAGATTATCAATCTCAACATTATCTTCTTCTCCAAAATCTTCTTCAGTCTCACAACCATCTTCAGGAGGAGATATATAAAGATTGGAAATGTCTATTTTTTTTGTTGTATTATTATTAGCATTCTCTTCTTCTTCAGATCCTTCAGAATTTTCATATTTTTCAAGATAGTCTAATATATCAGCCAATGTGATCGTTCTATGGTATGGGAAAAGAATATATAATTAGATTATAATTTCTAAAAATGAGTTAAAAGGAGTCCTAAAAAACAAAATGAAAAAGATTTCTGGTGCCGATACATAGTACTGATATACGTATATAAGGCTGGCCAGAAAGTCCTGAGTAAGGCTAATCTAACCTAATGTTGCCATTACTCCCCCAAAGTTTTTTCTTTCCACTTCCTAAGTGAGTCAGGACTTTCTGGCCAGCCATATAAATATATATATATTCTAACAGGTTTTTTTTTTAACGCTGGAAGAGCTGTTTCAACCTTTTTCAGGTCCTATCACGGCATATAGAAGAGGAAGAGAGGTTTGACAGATGGAAGGAAAGAACGAGAAAGGAATGGAGGGGGATAGAGTAGGAAGGAATTGTGAGAGGGCTGGGAGGACGCACAACTCCATCCTGGATCAAGATTCTAGAAATGTATTTACAAAAATCCTAACATGCCAATCCATAATCCTGATCCCCCTGGTGGCGGGTATATATATATATATATATATATATATATATATATATATATATATATATATATATATATATATATATAGTATGAATATGAAGACCCAGGTGATTAAACTAATTATTTATTGGCTGGATGTTTCGGACCTTCACCAGGACCATCTTCAGCGACTCTATTGACTAATGAGAAGGGGAAGGAATATTAATGATAACAGTTAAAAGAATGCATTAAATAATGGCTAAAAAAGCGGATGAAGACAAGTTAAAATAATATAATTGACAATTATTAAGATTGAGATAAAAAACACAAATAACAATATATAGAATTAATCAATACTATCAAGTATAATTTTAAAAAATAATAGAAAGAAGTGAAGTTTTAACATAAACTGACTTGAATATCAAATATTAAAGGTAACTGGAGTAAACAATAAAATAACCTGTTATATTAAATTATAAAAAACAAAAAAACAACAAAAAACCCGAAAAAAAATTAGAATGAATTAAACAGAGGGACTAACCTTTATTGTGGGAGTTGAGAAATCAACTAACTAAAGATATAAAAACTACTAACAAGATTTGTTCTTTTGATCAGTTGGCTAGTTAATGTAGTGAAGTGTTGGTTGGTTATATAGTGAATAGTTTAATTGAGGAGGAGTAATTATTTAGGTTTGGATTTATTTTATTGATGTACAGTGACTATAAGATTTTCAAATCGAGAGAAGTTAAAGCTGAAGATAATATGGTAAATGAATCAGTCACTGTACATCAATAAAATAAATCCAAACCTAAATAATTATCCTCTCCTTAATTAAACTATTCAGTATATAACCAACCAATACTTCAATACATTAACTAGCCAACTGAACAAATCTCATTAGTAGTTTTTATATCTTTAGTTAGTTGATTTCTGAACTCACACAAAAAAGGTTAGGCCCTCATTAATTCATTCTAATTTGTTTTCAGGTTTTTGTTGTTTCTTGTTTTTTATATTAGGTTGAGGAATAAGTTCTTGCCTTTTTTTAATGTGTTGATTTAAGTTTTGTTGGCGTGATTTGTGCACACATTAAGAAACAATAATAAATAATGAGAGCAAAATTTGCAAAGGTTAGGCTACGTCTCTTAACAGCGTAGACTATTAGGTTTTTGCTTAGGCTATGGCTTGAGGTTGAGTAATAAGTCATTGTGGTTTATTTAAAATTGTGTTAATTTAATTTTTGTTCTGTATCCTCAAAATGGAATGTCATGTTGAAAGAAAGGCACATTTTCAACACTTGTTGTTATTCATTTTCAATCGAGATGGGAACAATTCAAATGCAGCCAAAGTTCATTGTGATATTTGTGCTGTGTATGGAGAAAATACTTTATCAGAAAGGAGAGCTCAATTGTGGTTTTCACGTTTCAAAAACGGTCATTTCAATCTTAATGATGAAGAACGTTCTGGTCACCCCATTAAGTTGGAAGATCAATTGAACGACCTTCTTCATGGAAATCCTCATCAATAAACTAGAGAATTGGCTGTACAATTGGCGTGTGATCATAAAACTGTAATGAATCACCTTCATTCGATGCACAAAGTTCAAAAACTCGGTGCATAGGTTCTGCACACTTTGAGCGAAAGCAAAAAACTTCAATGCTACACGATGACCACAGGTTTGCTTGCTCATCACAAGGCTACTTGTGGATATAAGGACAGATTTCTTCACCGCATCATCACTGGCGATGAAAAGTTGTGTGTTTATGTCAACATGAACCATCGAAAACAATGGCTTAGCCCCAATAAAAAAACACTTCTGCGATTAAAGCAAGGACTTCATCCACAAAAGACGATGCTGTGCGTGTGGTGGGATTGTGAAGGCATCATTCTTTATGAGCTTCTTGCGAACGAGATTGTCAATGCAGAACTCTAAGTTCAACAAATGTATCGACTCACCGAACTATTCGTGAAAAGCGACCTCATCGGCATTATGGAGTCCTTCTGCAACATGACAATGCTCATATTCACATTGCTAATATGACAAAAGATGCCATCCAAACACTTAATTGGGAAATCCTGGTGCATCCTCCATATTCGCCAGACTTGGCTCCATCAGATTTCCATCTGTTCTGATCGCTCTCCAACAATTTGCGCAGCGTTTCGTTCAATACTTATATGGAATTAAGAACCTGGTTAGACAAATTCTTTGAGTCAAAATCCAGAGATTTTTATTGCAGACGCATCGAAAAACTAGTTGAATGTTGGGAAGAAGTCATAAATAACAACGGAGAATACATTATTGATTAAATTGCATATTGTTATCAATTAAAAATGAATTTTTTTCTAAAATTGTTAATGATAAGGAATAAATTTGATAAAACCGCAAGAACTTATTCCTCAACCCATTAATTTAATATAATAGGTTATTTTATTCTTTACTCCAGTTACTTTTAATATTTGATATTAAGTCAGTTTATATTAAAACTTCACTTCTTTCTATTATTTTTTAAAATTACACTGGATAGTATTAATTAATTCTATATGTTATTTATATTTTTACTTTAATCTCAATAATTGTCAATTTTATTATTTTAACCTGTCTTCATCCGCTTTTTAAGCCATTATTTAATGCATTCTTTTAACTGTTATCATTAATATTCCTTCCCCTTCTCATTAGTTGATAGAGTCGCTGAAGATGGTCCTGGTGAAGGTCTGAAACGTCCGGCCAATAAATGATTAGTGTTATCACCTGTCTTATATATATATATATATACATATATATATAAGTAAAAGAACTCAATGGCAGGTTATAGTATATGATAGTGAAACCACTGTATAGGAGCCAAAAGTTTAATTTATCAGAATAGTTTCAGTATGTAGTTTATCAAACCCTCTTCAGTCGTATATTGAAAATGTCATTGTTACAAAAGTCTAAAAATAGCATACAGATCAGTAAAAAATCAAAGGCAAAAACTATAAAGAAACACAAAATGGGGAAAAGGGTCATTAATCAGCGGGTGGGAGTCCAAGATTGTTGACTAATCTGTTTACGATGAGGTTACGGGAATGGAGGGTGCATTTCAATTGCCCATCTGACAAATTAAAATTGCTTATTCTCCTATTAATATAGATTCTACTATTCTTCTTTTACGGAAATCTTTACAACTATATATGATTTGTGACTTTGAATGGTCAATTTGGTGGTTGAAATTGCTAATATCATTAGAAATACTGGATGTGGTACTGCCTCATCTGACATCACCTTTATGTTCATAAATTCGTTTAGTTAAGGTTCTTCTGGTCTCTCCTATTTAGAATGAGGGCCAGTTTGTAGAGCCACACAGGATTAAATAAACACCTGCTTCATTTGGCTGATCCACAGGCTTGGTCGAAGGGAAAGATTTAAGGCTAGAAAAGGGCTATTTAAATGTGGCTAGGCCTGGAGAAATAACTTTGTTTACTCCTTGAGGAGGGGAGAAAAAGGGAGGGATAGACACTTCGTATTACTAAATTTGTTTTTATCCTTGGGACAGTAATGAGTAGATTTTGCTTTAGATAAACTTTCATTGATCACATGGAGGGGATAATTTAATTCAATGAAACTGCAGGTTATATATGTAATCTCATATTCTAGAAAGCAAGGGTCACATATCCTAAGTGCTCTCAAAAACAATGGCTCATTTAATGTTAATATCATGATGAGAAAAGAAATGTATATATGAGTTAGTCATTTTGTCAATGACTAACAATTTTTACATCAAGAAAGGATATACAATTATCTTTTTTCCACTCTACTTTAAAATTGATAGTGGGATGGAGGTCATTAAGATTTTTAAGTATGATTGTTAGCAGATCCAGAACACTAGATCCTCCCCATCCAGATCTTTTAATAAATAACATTCCCATCTCCATATGTGATTCTTTTAAGTTGCTTGGAGTTATGCTTGACTCTAGGTTTACTTTTGAGAATCACATTCGATCTATTTCCTCCTCTATTGCTCAAAAAATTGGCATTTTGAGGAAATCTTACAAAGTATTTGGAGAGCAGACTGTTCTTAAAAATTGTTTTAATGCTTTTATTCTTCCGTGTTTTGAATATTGCGCCCCTGTTTGGAGTTCGGCAGCCAACTATTATCTTAATTTATTAGATAAAAATTTGAGAGCAATAAAATTTTTAATTCCTGACCTCAAAGTTGATCTGTGGCACAGGCGAGCAATAAGCTCCTTATGCATCTTATATAAAATTTTTAACAATCCAGATCATCCACTGCATCACGATCTGCCCAATTTATATGCCCCTCAACGAGTTACCAGAGGTGTACTAAATGCCAATAGTTGGGCCTTTACGCCTATGAGATTCAACACAACACAGTTTTCAAGAAGTTTCATTCCTAACACAACTAAACTGTGGAATGAACTTCCTAGTGTTGTTGTTGAGTCCTTGGAACTTCAGAAATTTAAAGTGGGTGCTAATACATTTTTAATTAACAGAAACTTATAACTTTAATATTTTATTCATTATCCACACATATATAATATTATAATATTTTTAACATTATAGCATTTAATTTTTTTTTTTTTTTTTTTTTTTTTTTCTATTTATTTATTATGTTTTTCTTAATCTTTGTTTCGTTTTTTCCATACCAGGTTTCTTTCCCCGCTGGGGCCCTTGGGCTTATAGCTATTTGCTCTTCCAGTTGGGGTTGTGGCTTGGAACTTTAATAATAATAATAATAAGGGAATTGTCAAATAGTTTAAACTATTTATAGGCCAAATCGATATGACATCATCTACATACCTATACCATACAAAATTCAAATTGGGGTTAGGTATGTAGATGATAATGTATGGTATAGGTATGTAGATGATGTCATATCGATTTGGCCAATAAATTAGCTTCACTGTGTACCGAAAACCAACCCATTCTAACTCGTATATCCATTTCTTTTCTCATCATGATATTAACATTAAATGAGCCATTGTTTTTGAGAGCACTTAGGATATGTGACCCTTGCTTTCTAGAATATGAGATTACATATATAACCTGCAGTTTCATTGAATTAAATTATCCCCTCCATGTGATCAATGAAAGTTTATCTGAAGCAAAATCTACTCATTACTGTCCCAAGGATAAAAACAAATTTAGTAATACGAAGTGTCTATCCCTCCCTTTTTCTCCCTTCCTCAAGGAGTAAACACAGTTATTTCTCCAGGCCTAGCCACATTTAAATAGCCCTTTTCTAGCCTTAAATCTTTCCCTTTGACCAAGCCTGTGGATCAGCCAAATGAAGCAGGGATATATTTAATCCTGTGTGGCTCTACAAACTGGCCCTCATTCTATATAGGAGAGACCGGAAGAACTTTAACAAAACAAATTTATGAACATAAAGGTGATGTCAGATGAGGCAGTACCACATCCAGTATTTTTAATCATATTAATAATTTCAACCACCAGATTAACTATTTAAAGACACAAATCATATATAATTGTAAAGATTTCTGTGAAAAAAAATAGTAGAATCTATATTAATAGGAGAAATTCCCAATTTTAATTTGTCAGATGGGAAATTGTAATGTAGGCTCCATTCCTGTAACCTCATTGTAAACAGCTTAGTCAACGATCTTTGACTCATACCCCCTGATTAATGACCTTTTTCCCCCGTTTTTTGTTTGTGTTTTTTTTCTGATCTGTACGCTATTTATAGACTTTTGTAACAATCGCATTCTCAGTATACAACTAAAGAGGGTATGATAACTACATACCAAAACTAGTCTCATAAATTAAACTTTTGGCTCCTATACAGTGGTTTGACTATCATATATATATATATATATATATATATATATATATATATATATATATATATATATATATATATATATATATATATATATATATATATATATTAATAACAGGTGTCCCCCCAAAATATATATACACTTTAAATAATTATAAATTTTTAAAAATGAAATAAACACCTACTTTACATTTATTTAGTGTATATACATTTTGGGGGGGACACCCTATATGTATATATATATATATATATATATATATATATATGAAAGATAATGGTAAACTACAATATTTGAATCAAGATTTTATTGATAACTATTGAACTAGTTTCAGCAAGATGCCATTTTCAACTAATAATGAAGAAACTAGGAAAGGAACAGAGTATATATAAGGTAAGACACATCCTAAACAAAATGAAACAGCAGAAAACAATCTGGGAAAAAACTTGAGTGAATCTGGCATGAATGACAAGCTAAACAAAATGAAATGGACCTGGAAACAATCTGGAGAGTTGCTAATCTCTGAGAAGCATTGCGTCAGGGTAATTATAAATATGATTAGTGACTCTATTCGATAGATATATTTGTTAAATTTGTATTGCCCTTCAGATAAATTGAAATTATCAACTTTGTGATGATGATGGATTCTGCAATTCTCCTCTCAATATAAATGTTTGATTTATAAATGATTTTTGCATGGTTAAAATCAATTCTATGGTCGTGCTTTTGCATGTGCGTAAAGAGACTTGAAGAGTTCATACATCTTCTGATATCAGCTAAATGTTCATTCATCCTCTTATTAAAGTGGCCTGACTCTGTGATATGTTAATTTGAAATTATAGCATGGTATACTGTAAACTCCAGCACCGAGATTGATTGGGCAAGGTCTAGTCAAGGATTTTTGAATGGTATTAAAATATTTAAATGTAATATTTATATTATTTCCGTTCCCATATGATTTTAGAGCAGCCAAGGCTGGAGCATATGAGAAACTAATACATTTATTTAAAATTGTCCCTTCATAATGTGGAGGTGGCATAGAATTTTTTTTGTGCTTTCGAATGGCATCTATTTATGCGGTGAATTGGATATTTTAGTTCAATGAAATGGCAGATAAGATGGTTAATTTCATCCTGAAGGAAGATTGGGTCGCACGCTCTATAGGCTCGGAGAAAGAGGGAAGAAATAACATATCTTAATGGATTTGTCATGTGATGAGAAAAATGTATGTAAGCATTTGAATTTGTAGGCTTTTGATAGACTGAGCACTGAATATAATTATTTAAACGGTGGATATTTACATATAGAAATGGTAGAGAATTATTCTGTTCCCATTCTACTTTGAATTTTATCGATGGGTCTAACAAATTCAGGTTGTTGAAAAATTTATTGAAATTGTTGTTGTCTATGGGCCATGCCGACAGAATATTGTCTACATATCAGAACAAGATAAGAGGTTGGGAATAGATCCTAGGAAGGAGGGTCATTTCATAGTTTTCCATATATATATATATATATATATATATATATATATATATATATATATATATATATATATATATATATATATATATATAGGGTGTTTGAAACTAATGGTACATACTTTGACAGTAGGTATAAAAACACAAAAAAACAACTTTTACATAAATAAGTAAAAGTCCAAAGATCCATCATTTTTGAGATATTGAATCGTAAATATTGGAGGTCTCTAGGAATATTTCTTACTTTCAGCATTATCCTAGATCCGCAAATATGGCAACCATTGTTTACTTTAATGGTTGTCTGCTATCAGTGAACATTGTAAAATA
Source organism: Ceratothoa steindachneri (assembly GCA_963969495.1). Classification (NCBI taxonomy): domain Eukaryota; kingdom Metazoa; phylum Arthropoda; class Malacostraca; order Isopoda; family Cymothoidae; genus Ceratothoa; species Ceratothoa steindachneri. The sequence continues at coordinate 30,949,622 of OZ018333.1, read as the reverse complement.
GCCCTGACAATATGAATTGCTTAACAAATTCTGAAATGGCAGATATGCACAGGGCATATGGTTTGGCAAATGGCAATGCTAGATTGGCTGCTCGATTGTATGCATAGCGTTTTCCCAACCGTCATTTGCCTGATCATAGCATTTTCACCAGGGTGCATCAACGGCTGCAAGACACTGGCAGTTTTCAGGTAAACAGAAGAGAAGTGGGTGGTCGTCGTGGGCGAGTTAGCGCTGAGAACAAAAAGTGGATACAACATTTTAATACAAACCCACGTACAAGCACTCGGAATGAGTTGTGGTGAAGCCAATGTGAGTGTGTGTGTGAAGGGCCATTCTGCCACCCCTTTCCCAATACCCTCTTTAAGAATGTGTGTATGAATGGGTATATATATATATATATAATATAAATTGATTATCATGTTTTGTATAAAATGTTTTTTTTCTCTTCCTCAGCTAAATGTTAAATAGTTTTTCGAAAGACCACTCCAGTAAACTTAATAGCCACCATTTGTAAGGAGTGGCAGAGACTGTAGGTAAGAGATAACCAAACAGAGATTGTAAGTCCCGCCAGGACAGAGAGGGCTTTGATAGCCTCAAGATATGACCAGATTACAATATTGTATGAGCTCAGAGGTGCCAGTTTTTGTTTGTAAAACGCTTGAGATGCCAATACCCACCTGGGTAACACGTGAGCCCTTCCTTCTTTTTTTTGGTCCTCTTGTCTGCTTTAGGCCTCCTGTTATTGACTTCTTGTCTACTGTGTTATCAGTTGGTTGATATTGGCCTGACAGATATTTTTTGTTGTTGTTTGACTTAGCGTATCTTCTTTTGTATATATAGTCTAATTAAATGTTTTTTGTATAAATTTTGATTGGTATTCATCAGATAATATTAATTGTGTATATAGCCATCTATATTTTTGTGTGCATATTTACCCCATATTTTTTTGTAAGTAAAGGACTGTACATACAAATCTGTTTCATTTTTCCCTCAATTTCTCACATCCGAATTAGTGTAGCAAGTGAGTTGGATCAATTGGGGTTAGTGTCTAGATTTTCAGCCTGCTAAATCATTATCACTCAATAGAATGGTAAACACTCCATGATAATGGCTTCTACCCAACCATTTCCAGAGAGTGCAAGAGTTCCTTCCGGCCGACTTTAACACTCGTGAACAGTTTGCACGTTGGTTCATGTATAAGACCATTGAAGATAATCAGTCAAAAGTATCTGCTCTTCACTGATGAAGCTACTTTTATGTGTGGTGGTGTGTTTAACACACACAACTTACACATGTGGTAGAATAAAAACCCTCACACTGTGCATCAGAGCCACCACCAACACCGGTTCAGTGTAATATGTGGGCTGGTATTATTGGAACCAATTTGGTTGGGCCCTATGTGCTTCCAACACATTTAACAGGAGATCACTATGCAGTATTTCTACAGGAGGTATTGCCTGGCTTCTGGACGATGTGCCTTTGGGTATTCAACGTTAAATGTGGTTCCAACATGATGGCACTCCAGCACATGGCTCAAGGATTTTTTTTTTTTTTTTTCCATCTGGCGACTGCCTACTTGGGCATTAGTCGCCGTATTAAAACTGGCCTAGTTCTAGGCTACTTTAAAATAAAATTAAAGAGAGAAAAAAAAAAAAAACACCCCAAAAGGGGGAAAGGAAGCAAGCTGGTGCGTCGGGGAGAGGTCCCCCCGGCGCAGGAGCATGCAACTAAAGGAAAAAAACAAACAAAAAACAAAACAAAAAACAAAAATGCAAAAAAACAACAAAACAAAACAAAAAAACAAACAAACCTTGCTTCTATAATAGGGAGAAGGCCGGCCTCCCCCAAGAAGTCAACAAGTCCACAAGTCAATGTGCACGAATCTGTCCCGAGCACAAGGGACAGGCGGTAGCGACCCCGCCCATCCTGGTACTGGGACAGGTATCGTGCGCGAAGATCACCCAGACTGGGACATTCGACAAGAATGTGCCGAACAGTCTGGGGGACGACGCAGTCGTTGCAATAGGGCGCAGGCGAGCGCTCCATCAGATAGCGATGCGTCACACGAGTGTGTCCGATTCGGAGACGATAGAAAGCAACCTGAAGCCGCCGCAGACATGGCTCAAGGAATGTGCGACAATATCTAGCCCATACTTTTCCCAACAGATGGATAGGATGCTTTGGGCCAGTGGCATGGCCAGCAAGGTCTCCAGATGACACCTTTAGACTTGTACCTGTGGGGCCACGTGAAGAGTTTAATTTATGAAACCGCAATGGAGACAGAGATAGATCTTGTTGGAAGGATCGTGGATGCTGCAGGACTCATTGCGGATAATCCACGATTGTTTGATTGTGTTCGGAAAACAATTCTGCATAGGTACCAGATCTGAATTGATGTACAGGGAGGACATTTTGAACACCTATTGTAATTCCAATTCCAAAATAAAGTATGTACTTAAATGTGTTTCCCTCACCTACTGCTCTGGGGACTGCCCCCACCAGAGTTAGTTATATCATACTCAACTTTACGATTTAATATCATGAAAATGATCGATTTTTGGACATTTACTTATTCTTGTAAAGGTCCTTCTTTTGGGTTTTTATACCTACTGTCAAAGTATGTACCATTAGTTTTCAGACACCCTGTGTATGTATATATATATATATATATATATATATATATATATATATATATATATATATATTGTATATATAATATTAACATTATGCAGCATATAATACTTATAAATGCTTTATTATTTCTTATTTTTATGTTTATTCACAAAACTTATATTTTGTACATGTAATTCCTATCAATGAGCAAATGCAACAAGTGTGGTTCCCTATAGCGCTGGCTGTTGCAATAATGCAACATCCATTTTTTTTCAAACTTTAGCTTTCGTAAAATTAACTTTATTATGAATAGAATTATTAATACAATCTACCATGTTCCTAAACCATTAAAGATACACATACATAGCCTTCATTAGGGTAGCACACAAGATAATTGGTACATACCTTTTAAATGATGAAGACATGATATTCGAAAAAAAATGGTCTTGTCAAAATGGAGCTGAATCTTTTCTTTCAATTGAAGAGAGCTGAAACATTTCACACCCACTTCCCCTGACTCTCTGCTTGTGACTAATCGCTGTCTTGAGGTTGCTGCATGCGCCTGTTTGCATACATGTCCTGAACAGTATTGGCAGGTTTTGTGTTGCAAAAGTGCAATGGGCGGTATAAATGGGATAAACTGGCCCCCTCATTATCCTCCCCTTAAACACTTAGGCAGCCATGTTGGAGAGGCCGGATTATGCCTGTGCCCCCACAATACAACCAGGTTATACTGGCAGTTGTGTTAATGTGTACCATTTCATTGCAATAAATTAGTAGAAAATTTTAATATAAGGAATATCACAAAGATGATTTTAGTTGGTTGTTAAACAGTCAGGCCCAATTCATAGAGTAGCTGCGATGTCGATCTCTTGCAGTTAGTTGGAAGTGCTGTAGGATGAGAAGTATTAGAAAGTAGGCTAACAGCATAACATATCCACCTATTACAGTTAGAAGTATTTTAAAATGAGAAAGAGAAAGAAATTATCAAGTATTTTGATAATTTCTTTCTCTATTACTTATCCTACAGCACTTCCAACTGCAAGAGGTCAACATCTCAGCTATTAACCAACCTTCCATTACTCCTCATCCTACAGCACTTCCAACTGCAAGATTTCAACATCTCAGCTATTAACCCATTAGTGCATAGCATCCAGAAAAATAGACGCTAGAAAAATATTCACCAAAAAACAAGTTTGGTAATAATTACTTATTTTTTGGTTTCAGTTTACCCTTAATACATTTCTCTATCACGTTTTCTATGAATAATGTAAGCAAAATATAATTTTCTTTGTAATAAATCAGTTTACTTCAGGATGTCATCTAGTAAGCGTGTTGCCTCCCGATCTGGGTAAGTAAATTACTATTATTCTACATGTAAATTTATTATTATTGCTTTTTTTTCTTTTATATATTTAAATGAAATGTTAAATATCTTGGTGAAGTTATAGATTTATATAGATATTGATAAACATATATTCCACAGAGAATTATATTATGGTGTCCAGAAAAATTAACACTATGCAGTGAGACTACATTTTTGCTCACAAGTTCCATATTTGTATAATATAAATAACTATTCCCATATAAATAGACAGTTGGATAAATTGGTTTATAATAACTATTCCCATATAAATAGCCAGTTGGATAAACTGGTTTATATGTATTTTTGTTTATTTTTTTTATTTAGTTATTTATATTTAATATCTTGTTTTTTGTATACTGTTGAATTTTTAGTTCTATGCTTTTCAATGATTTTTTTTAGATTATAGGAGTTTGAACACCCATGAAATATTGTCATCACTTGAAGATGAGGATGAAGATAATATAGAATATGGTGACATTATTCCTCATGTTCCTGAACCAGAAGTAAATTGTCTAACTGATGAAGATTCAGATGTCTGATGATGAAGCTACTGGAGATATAAATCATGTTGGCTGAACATTATTGAATACAAAGTGTGATTTTATACCCCATTAACATTGCGAGACTAAGGCTGAAACCATATCTGGTAGTTCAAGTGAAGATAGGAAAAAAATGAAAGTAAGTCAAATAAACTGGAGAAAGAGATTCCTGTTTTTTATAAAATTCTTCTAAACCATCAACTGAGAGTTTACCTTGAGACATATTTTCAGCAAATAATGAATTAGAACTACTAAAATTGTTTTACAGTGATCATTTTATTGAGGAAATAGTTGAACAAACAAAGATTTGTGCTCAGCAAAGAAATGTCAAATTGGATTTGAACACTGATAAAGTATAGGTAGTATTTGGAAAAATATGGAAAAAGGCCAGGAAAGACAAATTCCTCTTCTGAATCTTAACAGAAATTTAGCAGTAACTATTTTGAAATCACATGGTACTGAATCGATGCAAGGAAAAAGAGTTCCTCAAATTAAGAGTGGAGTTAGATAAGATGGTGCAGGACACGTGTTGCAAAGCTCGAACACAAGGAGATGTGCCAATTGTCCTGGAAAAGTAGCATTTACTTGTGTTAAGTAAGTATGATGTAGGACTGCATCCAAAGTGACATATTATTTATCATACAAAAGACTAAATATACATGTTTAAAATGAATAAAATTACATTTTTCACAGCTAAATTCTGTTGTATTAAATTGTTTTTGTCAAAAAAGTGAAATTTTAAATTTTTTTTTCCTTATATTGCATAGCATCTTGTTTTCTGGACACCTTATATCTCAATATATAAGAAAATAAAAGAATCATAAAATTTTCAACAAATACTCCCCTTAAAGTATCTAGAAACATATAAAAATATTAAACTTTTATCTAAAAAAATGTACTTTATGCACTAATAGGTTAACATACCTTCCATTACTTCTCATCCTACAACCTTTCCAACTGCAAGAGGTCAACATCTCAGATATTAACCTACCTTCCATTACTTCTCATCCTACACGACTTCCAACTGCAAGAGGTCGACATAACAGCTATCAACTTACCTTCCATTAATTCTTATCTTACAGCACTTCCAACTGCAAGAGGTCAGATCTCAACTATTAACCTACCTTCCATTACTTCTCATCCTACAGCCTTTCCAACTGCAAGAGGTCAACATCTCAGATATTAACCTACCTTCCATTACTTCTCATCCTATACCACTTCCAACAGCAAGAGGTTGACATAATGCCTATTAACCTACCTCCCATCCTACAGCACTTCCAACTGCAAGAGGTCAACATTAACCTACTCCCTACTGCACTTCCAACTGCAAGAGGTCAACATCTTAGGTATTAACTTACCTTCCATTACTGCTCATCCTACAGCACTTCCAACTGCAAGAGGTCAACATCTCAACTATTAACCTACCTTCCATTACTTCTCAACTTACAGCACTTCCAACTGCAAGAGGTCAATATTTCTACTTCTCATATTACAGCAAGACGTCAACATTTGAGCTATTAACCTATGTTCCATTACTTCTCATTCTACAGCACTTCCAACCATAAGAGGTCAACATCACAGTTATTAACCTACCTTCCATTACTTCTCATCCTAAAACAAGAGGTAGACATCTCAGCTACAAACAGCCTTCCATTAATTCTCATCCTACAGCACCTCTAACTTAAAAAGGTCAACATTTCTACTTCTCATCCTACAGCAAGAGGTCAACATTTGAGCTATTAACCTACCTTCCATTACTTCTCATCCTATACCACTTCCAACCATAAGAGGTCAACATCTCAGCTATCAACCTACCTGACCAAGAGATTAAGGACTCCTACTCTCTTGGACTTTGATAGGTAGGACCCACTTTTCCTGAGTGCCATGGGACCAAGGAGTAACGGGGTTTGCTAAAAACTCAAGGAGACCAAGACATTTCAGCAGAATTAAAGAGGTTCAAGAGTGGTGATCCATCAACTACTATGACAAACTGTCCGTAAATCCCATTGGGATATATCCCTCAGTCATGTCAAGATTATAAGGGGCATTAACTGCACAGAGCCACAAGATGCAAAAGTGCAGTGTTAGGCACCAAGGAAACTTATCAACCATCATGGATAATTGGTAAAAGTAGGTCTACTATTTGTTGTAGCAAATCTAGGTAGGAGTGTGAGAAGTGTTGATAGAAATGTGTAAATGTGATTGAATCATCAGCAAAATGCCCAGAATTAATTACCTGATGATCTAAAGGATTTACCATTTCTTGATTGGAATTTTGTAATAATAATTCACTATAGTTTTTCTTGAGTGGGTTTTCATCTTTGGAATGATGCGCAGCTTCATTTTCATCCATAAAAGGTTCTGTAATCTCAAGGATCTCTTCCTTGGCAAAAATCTCTGCAGTTTCCTAAAGAAATAAGACACTTTAATTCCATTTAATCTCTTTTTATTGTCTAGTTATAGGGGAAAAACAAATTAAAATAATTACCATCCACTCAGATCCTACAACCAACCACAGGTAAAATTGGCTTTTAAACTAGAAACCATTAGCCTTTTATATGGGAATAGTATTTAAGACAGAATGTAGTTGTTTTGGTTGCTTCCTCTTCTCTTTCTGGTTAATTCTTTCCCATCTTCCTGTCTCAACTGAATGAGCATGTACCCCCCCCCCCTCAAACACACACCAACATTCAGGATGAGGAGGCTTCATCAACATCCCATTCACCAGTTGGGATGAGGAAGTTTGCTGAACCAAGCGTCACCCAACAGCTCACTAGGCATGCATCTATGGAGGGACCAAAGCATCATTTTTATTCTTAGTAAACCAAAATTGTGTTGGATGTGGAAGCTTTATAAGATGATTGAGAACTACTTGCCAAACATGCTTATACAAGTCATCAGAATCCCCCCAAATATCTACCAGAGAGTGAATACAAAAGAATAAAGTGACCCTCATTATCAACCTTTTTTCCAGAGAGTAGGGATTTGCACAGTTCAATGCCACTAAAGCTACCTACCCTTACCATCCCCTTTTTTGTTGTATATAGCTCCCTGGGAGCAGATAACATCTCTGCTCCTTCCGACCACTTGGGAGATTAAGTGAGGCCATGCATACTGGGAGATTGTCCTGAGGGATCAGGTTAGAGTCGAGGGAAGCAGTTGCATGATGGTGGAAATTTATAGCAGTCCCCTGTGTTAGTGGTCCATACAACAGATAGGAAGTGGACATTCTATTGCAACTTAACCTCATGCAGAATACATTCAAGTGGAGTTTCCCCACTACAGGATCATATCCAGGTGGGTTGATTTTGTCATATTCACTTACAAATGACATGACCACTCTGAAGCTCTCTTGCCCTACAGGAGGGCTCGAGTTTAAAATACTCATCTTGCCAGGCAGCTCCCATTCCTTTTACATTGTCTCAATGCTGAGCACCATTTTTTTTATCAACAACAAAGCAATTTCTATAATTAGTATTCCCTTTATTAAAAATATTCAAACATATCATTTGACACATTTTAATATTACCCCTTTGATGATGCTATAAATTTAAAACCTGAATTAAAATTTTTAAATAAACTTGGTACTGTAACCTGGGGCAACAGTGACTACTTTTCAACTTTGAAAGTTAATCATAATTAAAATATTAAAGCAAAACCAAATGTTAAGTATTCATATAATAGCTCTTGTACTCGGCTTAACTCACCAAAGGCATTGATCCGATATATCTTCAATTTTCATTGCACCAACCCAAAAACAAAGCGGTCAAAGTTACACTGATCAGGTGGTTTCTTTGACTACCTGGTCAAAGTTCCCCCATTACCGATCAATGCCCCCCTCCCCCCCAATCAAACTTCTGCACTGTATTTTTATCTATGCTTTTAAAATAATATATATAATTTATTTTTAACTTAAGGCAAATTTTTAACTCAGAATTTATTCAATTTTTTAACTTAAAGTACCGGTATGTTCTTAACTGAAATTTTTCCAATTTTTAACTTACACTACTACTTACTAGGTACATTACTTTTGCATTGCCACTTATGCAGATACATTAAGGGCAGTGGCAAACACATACTGTCCCCTTGTATTGATTTCGTATTTCACTTTTATCATCCGGGTTATGAGTGAACGTATTGTAATTCTCACTAGTAGCTTTGAAGAATGAAATGAAGTATCCCTCATCACTAACCATGTCTATTTTTTTAAGTTATCGATCTTATTCCCGTATTGAACTTGCACGATAAGATCATACACTTTAATTCTTTTACCGGTACTGGTATCAGTTTGGGCCATCGCAGGAGGTGGGTCATCCTCATTTGTGTCACAAGTTAACAGGGATTTTTTTACTGGACTGCTAAGGAGGCCATATTCAGAGTCATCGTCCGTAGAAGAAGGAGAACTGCCAAGATCTAGCCGCCTTTTTGAAGGGGATCTCTGGTAGTAGTGCTGTCTGATGCTTCTTGTTCTGCAAAAATGGTTTCAGTTACTGCTCAGCCAGGAATCACTTTAGCCCCTTGGCCTATGCCTTGAGTACCGGTACTTGTTTTGAAGCGTTATTCATACAAAGACTTTCCAAACATGGATGTTATGACATCATCGGGAGATTCCAAATGAAAAGATTGATCACCGGTACTGGCACTCCCTGATTCAGACTGTTAGCTGCTGGAAGGTGTTTGTGGTTCCTCGAAAGTACTCGCCAAATGTTTCAGTAAGTTTTGGAGGTTTGCTGGATATATACCTGTGGCTCTGAAGCCACTCTTTAAGTTGTCAGAGATTTTAGGCTTGAAGGTTGGATGATTTAACAGTTTAGTAACCATTTGAGGGAAGTATCTTTTATCCACAATAGAATTGTGGGGATACTTAGTCTTGAAATTGATCAGAAGTTTCTTCCAGGCTGCCTTCATCGGCCTGAAGAAAGCAATGTCTAGTGGCTGTGTTTTATCCGTGGAATTCGAGGGCAGGCAAATGAACTTTATATCATATCATTCCACAGCTTGCAAGACAACTTCTGAGAAGTGAGAACTTAGGTTGTCTCCAATGACAACTTTGGTGCCCTCGAGTTCGTTGCAGTGAGGTAAGAGCAATTTGATAAACCACTTTTCAAAGGCATGGACGTCCATCCACCCACTACTGATGTTGTGGTACATTGTTCCATATTTGCAACATCTTTTCTGACAGCAAGGAGCTCCTTTTGGGCCTCCTTGCATCCATAACATATAAAGATTGTCACTCTTATAAACTATAAATGGTGGTGAGAGGGTTCCATCTGCTGCTCCACACATCATCAATCTGACGCAGCTCTTAGTCATATTGATAACCCTGTCAGGGTATTTCACTCCTCTGTGGAATAAGAATTTCTCTGCTGATGTATTGTCAGCCAGATTAGTCTCATCATAATTGAATATATTTTGAGGTGGAACACCTTCAAGTTCTTTTATAAGACTGGCATGATACTCAGTGAGGATCTCTTTGCTAATAGCAGTCCTAATTCTCTTTATGTTATTTGCAATTCAGGTTGAAAGACTGCGGTGGCGCTTCAAAAAACCTGAAGCCCAATCTGGCTCTGGAAGGTTCATAGAATCTGGAATTATCTTGCCTATTGCATCCAGGTAACTTTTGATGATGACACAGAGATCCATTTGTGTTAAGGGGAAACCAAAGTCACTGCAGTTGATGAGTCTTTTCACAATCAACTCCTCTTCCTCAGTCGACAACCGCATGGGAGCCCCCACTTTCTAAGTATACTTTCCATGAATTCAGTTAATGAGTGTTCCCTTTGCAATTTTGAAATCTTTGGCAGCCTTAGTGATACTAATTTTGCCTTCTTGCACAGCTTTTACAGCATTATTTAAAACCTTTCCATCATAATCTGCATAACGCCAACTTCTTTGATTTTCTCTTGTACATCCTTGGCATCTTGCTGGTATACCGTCATCACCTACCGTACCGTATTACTTGGAGTCAATATGTACTGCTAATTACTGGGAAATCTGAAAATATCAAAAAATATTAATATAACAGTACCAGTACCGGTATTAATCATTAAATACAAAAATACCTAAAAAAATAATAAATGTAGTAAATAATGTAAAATTTTTATTTTATGCAGTGAAATTGGTGACGACAGTACCAGCAAGAGGCCTCAATGAACCTTCCAAATTGCAAAAGCAAATCTCATGAACAGAATTCAAGCAAAGTATACTAAGAAAGCAGATTATGAGGCAAAGATTTTAATTTTATGCAGTAAAATTCAGTGGTCAATGTTACCCCCAAAAGGCCATTTTGAAGTGATCAATGTCACCCCTTTTACTTTAACTGCCAATGGAGAAGAGGCGGTTAGCTTTGCGTGAAGTCAAAGATTTTATCTGTGTTTTGGTGTACAACACACCCTTGTATTTCATTTTTTTATAGAAATGCAGAATACCATTTTTAAAATGTTAAAAAATGAGGGTTTTTTTTTTCTTAATTTTCAAATGACCCTCACTTCTCCCACAGAGCCTTTAAGATAACTTTTTATATCTCATTTTATAGGTCAGTTTGTCTCCTTCAAAAATGTATTTAGCATGCTACTTTGCAATATTTCAAATGAAGCCCTTTTTGCACATTTTCTGAAAACTTTGAAAATTGGACAATGTTATTCCAGGAGTCAATGTCACCCCGGTTTACGGTATTAAATTGAGCAAAATTACCTGTTTTATGATGCAGTTGGGAAATGTTATTTCAGTGGAGACATCTGGTGTTGAGTTTTCATTTGAGGAACTGAATCTCCTTCCACTTTCAGACATAAGACTCTCTTCCTCTATAAATTCTTCCTTAATTTCTTCTTTCATAAAATTCACTCCAATCTCCTAAGGTAAAGTTGAACAGGTCGGAATTGCGGAGATTCTTATTGCCAAAAAAACTCATTGAAAGGTAAAATGGTTACCATCTAAACAACCTACCTATGGACTAACATAATAACTTATAGAGTCGCATGCACACAAGTAAAAAGGACAAAAATATAACTATTGTACTCTTAATTAATGAGTATAAAAGAATCTAGCATATTTATTGGCCACAAAAGCTTAAATAACCAAAAGTCTTCTATTGGCTTATTTAGTCACTCAGACCTGGTAATTGAATAGGTCAAATGCTCTTGATACTGAACAATGAAACATTAAATCTTGTTCACATAATTACCATATATTAGAATTGTACAGACCATAGAAATTAAAATTAGTGAAAGTGAATAATTATACACAATTAGTGCAATAATCCCTCCCCTTTTTATTGCTGAAATCACTCATAAAGTGGCTCTACACAGACCTCTTCCTTTATTCCTTTAATTGACAGGTCTTTAAATGTATCCTACAATGGAGGAAAAATATTTGTTTTTTCTTTAGGCCATGAGGTGGGGTGGGGTGATTGGGGTGGGGTGGGGTGATTGGGGTGGGGTGGGGTGATCAATGCCATGAGGTAGGGTGGGGTGATCAATGCCATGAGGTGGGGTGATCAATGCATGATGATGGGAAAGGAATACAAAAAGCCTCAAGACCTGTATAGGTACATTCTGCCGTGATATTTTTCACTCAGGCTTTATTTGCTCATGGCAACCATGAACTAAACTCTCCATTTATTTATAGGAGGAATTAGGAATTGAGCAATAATAATGTGACACTGAGGTTTCAGAGTCCTGTTTTTCACCATTGAGGAATAAAAATCACCAGGGATCAAATGAGGCACCTCAAATAATCCTGGCATCCATTTACCACCACAGTAGCTGAATGTGCCTGTAAATTCTTCATGGATCTCTCACACATCCTGAGGTGTTGGAATTCTAACATCAAGGTAACGGGTTCAATCCCAGTGAGAGCAGATGCAAAAACCAGCATCATCACAGGCCAGATGATTACTGGCGCTATCCCTATTGGTGGTTCATACACCCCTATCATTTCCATTCCTGTCCTTACATCATAACATCCATTATCCTTGATGCAGAATGGGTACCCATCTTTCTCTGAGGTCACAATGGATTCCACAGTCGCTGATTAGTGTCAAAACCACAATACCAGTCAAGAACCCCCCACCCATGCGAGGACCGGTGGTGCCTTCTGGTTTACTGTGGTCATCATTCTGATCTTAAAATGAATTACATCATCAGGTCAGAAGACTCCATCCATGATCGAGGGATATATATTTTTGAAAATTAAATTTAAAACCCAAGAATGAGATCATATAACAGTGTGTGAAGAGAGATTTTAAGATAGACAGTAAAAATATGTAAGAGAGAGAGCCAAAGGGTCTTCACTCTTCCTACAGGCATTAGGGCTAGCTAGGGTGTACTGTAATGAATAAAATTCAGTTTCATCATTTAACACAATAATTGGGAGCTAAATGGCTATTCTTAAAATGCACTGCAATAAATCATTACATATTATGAAAGTCATTATCACAGTGGGCAGCATAATCTTATTAAATGTAGGAATAAGTAACGTGAAAAATTACAAAGAACTCACCATTTCATCATCCAAGATACTATCAGTAACTATATTCTGTTTATCAGTCATGTCCATATTTGTCTCAAGATTTCTATATGCACAATTTATAGTAACTAAAATTTCTGTTGGGGAAACTTGTTTCATACAAGTACTTTAGTTTCCAATGAATGTTTTTTTTCACCAGTGTCAGTTCATCACAAATTTATTTTACCTTGGGGAAAGAAATACGAGTCTGATTCATCTTGTAGTTGCAATCACATAATTTGTTAAAAGGCTTTCAAAATGTACATATTTACGCAGGATTTTTTTATAGTGACCATTTTGTGACTGCCTTAGTCGCCATAATTCCTTACAGCCTAATGCAGGGATAGATTAAAACAAACACAAAAAGCACAAAAAAAAACAACCCAGAAGCAAATAGGTAGGAGAAAGAGTGTTCCAGTGCCAGGGGCAGGTGGGCCTCCCTGCACCACAGAAACATCCGGCCGACTAATGTGTATAAGCAGGATTAACATGAAGGATTTCACTCCTCCAAGAGCCTATTCTGGATAAAGCAATTATGTATGAACCTCAAATGAAAGCATATTTTTTGTGTGATTTGGAATATAAATTACCTGTTATACCTGATGGTAATTATTTTCTCAAACACTATTAAGTAACTTATGAATTAAAGATAGTGATAATTTTTAATCTATGATCTTCAAGTGCTGTGACACCTATATAATATGGATGAGTGAAATAAGTCAATGGTATTAATTTTGTTTTTAAATGGCCACCTGGCGAGTGCCTAGGGCAAAGGTGGCCATAATAATAATAATAATAATAATAGGTATTTATAATTTACCCTTCAGGGCTGTTAACCCTACCAGAGTGCAGTTTGTGTAGCAGGTGTAGAGAGAGTTTACAGGGAAGAGAAGGCAATTCTGAAGAGATGAGTCTTCAGGAGACGTTTAAATGTAGCAAGGGAGGCAGAGGATCAGACTTCAGCAAGATTTTTGATTTTTTTTTTAAGAGCTCATCTGGCAACTGCCTACTTGGACATTAGTCGCCGTATTAAAACTGGCCTAGTTCTAGGCTACTTTAAAATAAAATTAAAGAGAAAAAAAAAACACCCCAAAAAGGGGGAAAGGAAGCAAGCTGGTGCGTCGGGGAGAGGTCCCCCCGGCGCAGGAGCGTGCAACTAAAGGAAAAAAAACAATGCAAAAAACAAAACAAAACAAAAAAAAACAAACCTTGCTTAAATAATAGGGAGAAGGCCGGCCTCCCCCAAGAAGTCAACAAGTCCACGTGCACAAATCTGTCCCAAGTACAAGGGACAGGCGGAAGCCACCCCGCCCATCCCGGTACCGGGACAGGTATCGTGTGCGAAGATCACCCAGACTGGGACATTCAACAAGAATGTGCCGAACAGTCTGGGGGACAACGCAGTCATTGTAATAGGGCACAGGCGAGCGCTCCATCAAATAGCAATGCATCACACGAGTGTGTTCTGATTCGGAGACGACAGAAAGCAACCTGAAGCCGCCGTGGCATTGGGGGATAGGTCCATGGGAACAGTCACGGCGCAATGGCACGGAACTTTAAGTTCCCTTCGACCGTCTCCCATCTTCTTTGCCAAGCAGTCCAAAGAGCTGCCCATATTCCTGCCATGTAGTCGGTGTGAGGAAGAGCGAAATGCTGGTCCAGGCACAGAGTCCTCGCAAACTCTTTGGCACGCTCATTCCCTGCAATTCCTATATGTCCAGGAACCCAGCAGAAGATAATCTCGACATCTGCCCGCCTTGCCAAAACCGCGGCGTCACAGATATTGCGAACCAGGGGATGCAGATTCCAATGCCCCTCGTTACATTCTGTAGTTGCCTATGGTTAGCCTGAATTTCCCTCAAGTGATCACCAGAAACCAATGCATTATCATAAGGTTCATTACCTTGATAAACTACTGTCATCACCATTACCCCTAAATTCACTTTTGAGGAATCAACAGCAACGTCAAAACTCACTTTTGAGGAATCAATAAATCTAGCAACTACCTCATTCCCAAACAACAATCTCCTATAGGAAAAGTCAATCACTATACTGTCCTCAGCCAATACATTCCAACCAACAATGAAACAGAGATCAGTAGTCTGATTTGGAACTAGAGCATAAGGAAATTCAGGAAGTCCAACACCATTATCAAAAGTCAAAATCATTAGAATAGCCAATGAAACCACTTTCTTCATAACTCTCAATAGAATTAGTCAAATTCAAGTCTGATACTACAGACTTACTTGGGTTCCAGAATCGATAAGGGCACAAAAGACCACACCATTCACCCATACATGACATCTAGAAGGTTGTTTGACATAATTACACCATAACTGTGGTGTACTTTCCACTTCCATAGTGTACAGGATTTCTGGAATATCGGACACACTAGTATTTTCCAATTCCACAATAGGAACAGTGGCATCATTTTCTGGTGCCTTAACTAGTAGTTTACCACCACTAAAAACTTTTGCTGGAATGGCAAAATTCTTTAACACTAGCACAGGATTAAAATGTACCCCATCCAGACATTGAAGATGAATGATAGGTCCATCGCTCATTGTCAGGGTGACAATACACCCATACCTGTAGATTAAAGCACTTTGAAAAGGCTAACAATAATTCTAGAGCTGGTGCACAGCCAGAATACCTCATAGCACAGATTCTATTTCACACAGTCTTATCTAACTTGAATCCAAATTTAGTGGAATCTTTCAAAAACTGCTCTACTAGAAGTTCCCAGAGCTTGGGTACACTAGGGAACATCGACAAATCTTTGCCTTCTTCTTCAAACAGCTGCTCAAGATCACATAAAAGAGACTCAATTAATGAATCAAGACCTCCTCTCATTTCATTAAGCACATTCAAGCCAACAGATAACTTCAAATATGAGCACGAGTTCTGTTGTCTCTTCTACATTCAAACAAGTGGGGACAATGACCATTTAGGATCTTCCAAACCATAATTAGGTCTGCGCGGAGAAGGCAACCTTTGATAGAGAAAAGGCCCAAATTAGATAATCAATCAACATAAGAAAGATCAGAAAATCCCCAAATCTTTTTTGTCCATCTCCTCTGTATAGACTCCAACAAGTGCAAGTCACTAACATAGCCAGTATTCCACACTGCACAGCCAAAATCAATAATAGGTCGAATATGAGTGATGAACACTTGGACCATGAAGTTAGCTGACCTACAAATTGTGCCTCTAAGAATATTATTGGCTACTTCATTTGCCTTACAGAAAGTTTCATTCACATGCAGGTGAAATTTTAAGTTAAGAATCGACAAGGATTCCCAAATCTTTCGCAGAGGTCTTTAAAGCAATAGGGTAATCACCAATGAAGTACTTCCCTATAGGGATAGAAATCAATCTACTAAAGCAAATATGTACATATTTATTAAAAGAAAAAGAAAGACCCCCAAGATCTGCTCCTATGAAAAGGCAAAGTAACATCCTCTTGAAGAGAAAGACTAAAGCCTGTACCAGTGATTACCTCAGTGATGAGAAGAGCAAGATATAATTTAAGATCGTTGGCACACAGGGCAAATTTGCATGACAAACCTGCAGCAACATAATTGATAAAGATAAGGAAAAGCACAGGACCAACCACTGAACCTTGTAAAACAACACTCATTTTGAGGTTCTGTAAAATGTCACTTATCCAGCCCAACAAAGGGTTACCAATGGCAATATGTGACAGTTTGGTTAAGAGCAAATGCCTTGCTGAAATCGAAATACAGGACATCAATAACAGCACCAAAATCAAGGTGTTTACTAACATAATCATAGGCGAACAGTAGCTGATCAGTCACTGATAAACCTGCAAGAAGACCAAACTGAAAATTTGATAGCAGAGAGTTAATGTCCAAGTAGTCATAAAGCTGCAAAACTATTATTCCCTCAAGAGTTTTAGAACCGATCGATGTCAAGCTTATAGGCCGGTAGTTTGAAGTGTCCGAATGAATGCCCCTTTTTAAACAGGGGTAAAACATGTGCAACCTTCCAAGCAGAGGGAACTTTCATTGAATAAATGCTTTTATTAAAGATAAGGGGCAAGGGATAACATAAAGAAGAGGAACAATTCCTGGAAACTAATGAAGGAAGATTATCGGGACCACAACTAGAAGAGAGTTTCAAATGACTAACTGCTTTTAGAATATCATTAATAGATATATCTTTGAATATAAATTGAGAGCAGGAACTTTGATGCGGAAAGTACTTGACCTGCACATCATCCACAAAGACAGAAGAGAAATATTCTGCCAGGTGATTAGCCATAGAGCCATTATCATTAACCCAACAACTATTAATTAAGAGAGGACCTACAGATGGTTTGTTGTTTTTTATTTCTAAGATCTTTTAAGGTCAACACATGATAGGAGAGACTCTTCATAAATAGAAACAGCTTGCAGTATGTTTCTTTTATAGAGAATATTTAGGTGTATGAATTGCAACCAAGCTTGAACCATAGATGGGGCTCTATGACCAAAATGGCTTCTAAGGCGTTTGTACCTTCTCCAAGCTGTAGTTTTCTGCACAACAATCACATCAAATATGGACCTAGACCAAGGAGGGTTTGTAATCTCTGGATGTTTTTTCAAAGGAACAAATTCATTAAATGCAGAGTAAAGAACTGACAAGAATTTATCATAGCACATCTCAATGTAACAATAAAAAAATTCAGAATCCCAGTCAACAAGTGAAAAAAAGTCATTGAGCAATCGATAATTACCATGATACCAATCAAACAGCTTAACAGGGATGTCAGGAATAACATGATTCGAAAATACTGAGCAGCGGAGCGGAACTCATCTTTTTTTTTTTTAAGAGCTCATCTGGCAACTACCTACTTGGGCATTAGTCACCATATTAAGAACTGCCTAGTACAAGGCTACTTTAAAATAAGATTCAAAAACATAAAAAAAGACAAACCCAACAATAAAAAAAAAGGAAAAGGCAACGCGCAGGAATGTGAGACCTATAAAGAAAAAAACAAAACAAAAAAACTAGTTAAATAAACAAGAAAAGGCCAGCCTCCCCCAAAAAAGTCTATGTCTCTATAAGTCCACCAGTCAGTGTGTCCCAAGTACAAGGGACAGGTGGTAGTGACCCCGCCCAGACTGGGACATTCAACAAGAATGTGCCGAACAGTCTGGGGGACAACGCAGTCTTCACAGTAGGGCCCTGGTGAGCGCTCCATCAAATGGCGGTGCGTCCCACGAGTGTGCCCAATTCGGAGATGACAGAAAGCAACCTGAAGCTTTCACAGCATTGGGGGGTAGGTCCATGGAAACAGTCACGGCGCAATAGCACACAACTTTAAGTTCCCTTCGACCATCTCCCATCTTCTTTGCCAAGCAACCTGAAGAGCTACCCGTATTCCTGTCATGTAGTGGGGTGAGGAAGAGCGAAATACTGGTCTGGTTGCAGAGTCCTCGCAGACTCTAGCATTTTCATCGGCGCGCTCATTCCCCGCAATTCCTACATGTCCAGGAATGTGGAGATTCCAATGCCCCAAGAGCACTCAGGGCATTTTTTGAGTCGCTATAGATCATAATCCGGTCTCCAAACCGGGCACGTTGCATAATCTCCTATACCGAGTGGGGTATTGCCACCAGCTCGGCCGTGAAGACAGACACAGCGCCTGTCAGAGCCCCGCTGACTTCAAACAGAGGGGATACAGCATGGAAGCTCACCCCCTCTTGGGACTTGGAGCTATCCGTATACACTGGCATGGTTCCAGCTTTGGGAGCAGAGGGGTGGTGACAAATAGCCAAGTGTGGTACCCTCCAGAGTGGCATCCTGGGCAGAACCAGGGGTGCCACCGGCCCAGAAGGTATACCTAGCTCTTGAAGTTGTTTCATTGCCATAAATCCAAAGGGTTTAGGGTATGACTGGCATCTCTCAGCAGCATAGGCACCGTCAAAATCAGCTGCGGATGTAGTGAGAGCTGTTGGCGACTGAGGGAGGCGCATGATGCACTGTACATGGTGTAGAGCGAGTGGCATCTCCCCAGCTTTGACTAGTAGACTCTCAATGGGGGAAGTGCAGAAGGCACCAATTGCCAGGCGAAGGTCAGTGTGGTTGATCGAGTCAACCTTCTGCAATACACGATCAGCTGCGGATGCATAAAACTTGCATCCGTAGTCAAGCTTCAAACGAACAAAGGATCGATAAAAAAGTAGGGCAGTAGTCCTATCAGCACCCCAAGTGCTGAATCTCACGGAACGGAGAATATCCATGGCATGGGTAGAAGAGACATGAAGGCTATGAATATGAGCCTCCCAGGTGAGGTGTTGGTCAAATACAAGACCAAGGAAATGGTACGATTCAACCACTTCCAGGCGTACACCATTAAGAAACAAGTCTGGGTCAGGGTGGAGCCGTGGATGGAGGCAGAAGTGCACCACCTTAGTCTTTGCCAAGGAAAACCGAAACCTGTGCGCTTCGCCATAGCGAGAGACGCGGTTCAATGCCTGTTGGAGTCTATGCTCCAGAGATGGCATTTGGGCTGCGCCAAAAGAGATCGAAAGGTCATCCACTTAGAGCGTAGCGAGAACATCTTCCGGCAGCACCGAGGTGATGCCATTGATGCTCAGGGCAAAGAGTGTGACAATGAGGACACTTACCTGCAGGACACCCTTTTCCTGCTCCATTGGGCCATAGAGGGCTCCCCCCACCCATACGCGGAATCAAAGATCTCGCAAAAATTCATGGAGAGTCTCCATGATACCGTATCGCCATGTGGTATCATAGGCCTTCTCCAGATCGAAAAACACCATGGCGTAGTGCAGTCTATGAAGGAAGGCCTCGCAGATGGCATTTTCCAGTCAGAGCAGAGCATCCAACATGGAGTGGAATTTGCAGAAACCGCACTGTGCAGAAGACAGATGGCCTCTGCTGTCCAGAAACAAGGCTAATCTAACTTTACCAATTTCTCCATCAACTTGCACACACAAGAGGTTAGAGATTGGATGGGAACCAGCCGGAGTAGAGTGATCTCTCCCGGGTTTGCGAAAGGCAAGCACAGTAGCGATTAGCCAGGAATCTGTGAGAAGACCCTCCACCCAGATCCTGTTGAACAAATCTAAGAGAAAGGCCATGCCTCGCTCACCCAGGTGTCAAAGCATGGTGTATGGGCCATTGTCTGGACCATGGGCGGTGTCCACGCATGAAGCAAGAGCGGAACGCAACTCACTCACAGTAAACCTGTCATTGAAGGGTTCTCCATCTCTGGAGGTAAAGTCCAGCGGGTGGCCTTTCACGACATCACGATGTGCATTGAATGCTGGCAGAGCAGCATCCTCGCTAGATAATGCGGAGAAAGCGGTCACGGGGTCTGAGATTGCAGTCCCATTCTCCTGGAGAATGGGAGGTGGGGTCCTGCGAGAACTTGCCCCCAATTTTTTTGACTCGCTTCCACACCTCTGCTAGAGGGGTCTTCCCGTTAAGTGAAGACACATATGCCCGCCAAGAAGAGCGGCGGGCGTGCTTCAAAATATACCGGAACCTAGCCCTAGCCCGATGAAATTCATGGACAGTGAAATCGTTTGGGCGGCGCTTATAGCGCATGTAGGCCTAATGCTTCTGTTTGAGGGCCGTCTCACACTCAGGCAACCACCATGGGAGTGGTCATTGTGCAAAATGGCCAGATGTTCTGGGAATAGTAGTCAGGCCTGTGGCGATGAGGTTGCCAGAGAAGAATTCAACAGCCTCATCTACCGACCTAAGCTCCTCAACTGAAATACTGAAATAGAGAATTCAGTCATTTTCTGAAATGCAAGCCACCACGCCCGCGCCAAGCACCACCGAGGTGGGCTCTCAGACGGCAGCTGCCCTGAAAATGATATTTGAATGGGAAAGTGATCACTACAATGGAGGTCATCGACCATCCCCCAATCCAAATCAGGCTGTGCATCCAAAGAGCACAAAGATAGGTCAAGGCAAGAAAATGAAGCGGTTCTCGGACAGTGATGCGTAAACTCATCCACATTTAGGACACCCATCTCAAGCTCTTCGATCAGATCGGCAAGGACTTGTCCCCTGGGATTTATGGAGTAATCTCCCCAGAGAGGATGCCTGCCATTCAGATCTCCAAGCAAGAGATAGGGCCTCAGCAACTGTGCCACGACGCAGCGGAAGTCCCCTGCATCGAAGTCAGCTGACAGTGAAATCCACGCAGAAATAACAGTATACCTCCTATTCGGTTGAAGCTGCACAGCCACTGACTGAAAGGAGGTATCTAAGTGAAAAGAAGAACTGAGAAATCATGCCAGGAGTAAACCGCGCATCCCCCATCTCATGGTGGAGGGGTCACAAAACCCTTATACCCCGGGCGGGCTGGCAGAGGACACGCGGCTAGCATGGTCTCCAGCAAAAAGATAGCTAACGGGAAACGGGATGAGATGAGCCTCCGCAGCTCATCCCAGTTGGCCCAGAGTCCACAGCAATTCCATTGAAGGAATATGCCCTCCAGGCATGTGGGGGCCCTCTCCGAACAGAAGACCCTCACGGGATGGCCGTATGATTCCCGGAGGCAGAACCCCGGGTGCTGTGTTGGCCAGACAATGCGCTGAAGGTGCTGTCTCCTTCATGGACTTATTGGGCGAGGTTGGGCTCACCATGCAAGTCTTTTCCTCTCTCTGCCTCAAAACCTTAGGCCCCGGGGGGCCTTCATTTCGAGGATCTACCATCTCTGAGCCACTCAGCCCACCACTAGGCATGGGCAAAGGACAGAAGCTCCTTTGTTGCTGTCCTCCTTTCGGGGGACAGCTTTTGGAGCCCTAGAAGATAGCCTGGCAACCAACTTCAGGGGTGTTGCCTCCTGTGAGTCTAACGACTCGGTGGAGGCGCGTGGTCATTTCGCCTTGTAGGAAATGGTCACGCTGTGGGAAGGGGAGAAGGAGCCCTGGTTTTACCCGGGGCTGGGTGTGAACCCTTTGTGCCGCCAGCTTTCCCAGGGCAGCGCCTGGGTTGAGTAGAACCCACAGGGCTCTGAATGGGGGTGGAAACAACCGTGGTCATGGCCTGGATGGGTCAAGAGCAGAAGGTGTCTTTCTAACCATTGAGGCGTACAAGGTCCCAGGAAGAGCCAGGCACGCCAGGACCAAGTCCTTAGCCTCGTGGAATGAGAGTTGATCCTGGACCTGAACGGCCAGGATTTCTTTCTCAAGGAGATATGCACCACATTGCTTCGAACAAGCGGCGTGCGGCTCTCCACAATTGACATACTTGGCTACACACTATTTGGACTTATCGTGTGTGGCCTTGGAGCAATTTACACATACTTTGGGTGACCCTGACTTTGCACATCTACATAAGTGATCCGTATGGCTGAAGTGGTGACTGTAATAGCACCTCTGCAGCAGTGGCATGAATGCCTTCATGCGGTAGCAGTACCAACCGGCATGCACCAACTCAGGGAGCTTGTCACAGTCGAACGTGACGAAGAGTGTAGGGGTGGGTCTCGAGGCCCCTCCCTGTTTTCTCATCACACGTTCGACCTTGACCGCCCCATGGTCGGCCAGCTCTAGGGTGATGTCCTCAATGGAGTAGTCAACAAGTTCCCTCGCATAAACTACTCCTTTCACAAAGTTCATGGTAGAGTGCTGCATCACACTCACTGGGGTTCCATCATGTGTCTGAAGAGCACTTATCTTGGCCACCTCAGAGGGATCCGCCAGAAGGCACCCGTTCGAGAAACGGGTCACCTTTGGCTCTCTACCAATTACACTAGCTAAAGCTCTCCTCTGATGGATCATGTTGCCCTTGGCCAACATGCTGCCATCAGTGGACCGAATAACTAACTAGTGTTTGAAGCCAGCGGACTCAAAAATGCCAGGTAACCCTTGAATGAGAGGCTCCGATGTTATCAAGGCTCTGCCCTCCGCACTTTTGGTCTTAGTCAGGGGCTCCGCACCCGGGGGGGCAGAGGAGCCGAATGTGCCAATCTTGGCTTGGTCACTTACCGAAGTGGCAGCAGATCCATCCATCCCCACAGCCTCTGTGGATGGAGAGGAGCCCCGTCTTTTTAAGGGAGGAGAGCAGGAAATGAACCCACTTCTCCCCTCCGCCGCAGGAGCCCCCAGGCCAGATGGACCGGCCTCAACTAGGTCCTTTTCTGAGATGGAGAAGGTCCTGGTAGTTGCAGGGGCACCGGACGGAGGAGATCCCTCCCCTCCTTGTACTGCCTCGGAAACACTAGCCATTTGAGGAGGACCTTGCATAGGGGCGGACTCGAGTTTGGTGCTTGGCACCGAGCCCGGATTCGCTCCCATGGAAGGCCCTACCATCTGAGGCTGGGTTGCATCAAGGACCATGTCTATCTCAAGGGGGCCTCCCCCCCCCCCTAGGACATCACAGGTCCCATTGGCAGCGCTGTAACAAGTCAAGTCTGGTGAGGCACAGGCCTTGACCCCGGCAAGGTTCAATATTCTTGCCAGCAGGTCTTTTGAGGGAAGCGACTGAAGGGGCCTGGCTTCCCTCTGCCCCATAAGGGTGTTTCCCCTACCGAGCCGATTCAATGGAGAGTGGTCGACTTTGGGTTGCCTGCTGGCTTTCTTGGCAGTCCCCTTGGAAAGTAAAGGGGGGACTGCCACTGGGAAGAGGGAGGTGCCTGAAAGCACCTCCAGAGAAGGGGGTGAGGGTGAGTCCCCTACAGCCGTAGGCGAAGGAGAGGAGTAAGCCTCCTCTCTGGTTAGAGAAATTTTGAGGGTTCCCTGCGAGAGCACAATGGGGGAACCTCCATTTTCTTCTGTGGAGCTGCCCAAGGGTGGCTCCGACCTTGGAAAAGGGGAAATTTAGGGAGATTTTTTTATTTTAACATCATTGGGCATGGTGACCCTTTTTTTCTTACGGGAAGCAAATGCTCATCACCCCTCACAGTAGCCCACCCTGCAAGGGGTGCATACTAGGGTGATGACTTTTTGACTTTTTTATCAAAAATTATTTCCTGTAGCCCGAATGATGAACTTTTGTCTATGACAAAAATTACTTTTATTCCATTGAAATATTCAAAAAGGTCACGCACAAACTGTGGTGGAGCGAATGTGAGTGTGTGAAGGGGCCATTCTCCCACCCTTTTTCCCAATACACTCGCCCTCCTTCTGTAAGAATGTGTGTGTGAGTGGGAATGGGTTTTTTTATTATATTTTGTTTTGTACATATGTATTTGATTTCATGTTGTATGTATAAGGTTATTTAACATCTCATTTTTTTTATTAGCTACTAAATGTTAAAGATTTTATGAGACAGCGTTAAAGTACCAGAATAGAAGAAAAAAAAAAGAATAAAAAAAACAAACAAAAACATTGCCTGCATTTTCGCAAGAGCGACTGTAACGAAAAATATTTTGAAGATATTTAAAGAAGTCTTCTAAGAGTACTTGACTAGATCTTAAAGACAACTGAGCTCCGAGGTGGCAGGCACCATAAGCCCCGCACACCCAATTTTGTCACAAGAGTGACTACCGACAAGATTTTCCTCCGGGGAAGCCGGCAAATCATAAACCGTGGTACCACGTAAGAAAACTCCTCTTTTGTTGTCTCTTGTTTTGGTTGTCCCCTTTTGTATATGCACTCTTAGTATTAATATATATTTTTTTGATTGATTTGGTTCCAAGATAGGATTGTTTTAGTATATATATATATATATATGATGGTATGATTGATATGAGTGAGAGTGAAGGCAGCTCAAGTGAGAGTGAAGTGAATGTGGGAAAGGGTATTTTGATAAGGGAAGTGCCAAAGATAGATAGATTTAGGTTACATGGTGGGAAAAGTGTGGAAGAATTCTTTGGGGAATTTGAGCGATATTGTAAGCTCAAGTACCCGGAGAATAAGGGATACTGGATGAATGTTTTGGGGGAATGTTGGGGGAATGTTTGGAGGGAAAAGTATTGGAGTTTTTCCGCGTGATTACAAGTGTGGGGGAACCAAGGTACGATGTGGTGAAGAAGCGGATGATTGGACAGGTGAAACGAATGAAAGAGAGTGTGAAGTATAAAAGGGTAAATGAATTTGAGAAGGCTCGAATGGGGAAAAGTGAAAATGTGAACATGTATGCACATAGGCTTGAGAGTATGGCAAGAAAGAGGCATGGTGATGATGATGTAAATCAATGTAAACCACTGATGAGGAAGTTTTTGGACAGGATCCCGCGAAAGGTGAGTGAATGGCTGAGTGGAAAGAGAAAGGAGAGAATGAGACTGACAGGTGAACGGTTGATGTGGGAGGATGTGTTGGAGCTGTTGGAAGATGGACGATTTGATGATGAAAGGGATCTAGAAGAGGATGGATGGTACAGTGTGAATGTTGGGGGTAAGAAGCCCAGGAGCTTTCATCCACCCCAGCAGTTTGTCAGCTACAGGGATGCCCTGAAGGCTGCACCAGCTGGAGTGATGTCAAACTTCCTGGGCCGGCAGAATGGATGGGTAAATGGAGGGTGGTCGAATGGAAGGGGACAGATGAATTTCAAGCGTGGGAACGGATATATGAGAGAGAAACCGAGGTATGTCCCAGCAAACGAGAGATTGAATGGTGGGAGAAAGATTGTGGAATGTCATCGGTGTGGAAGGAAAGGTCATATGTTGGCAGAATGTAGGTGGACGTCTGGTGCATGTTTTGGTTGTGGTAAGAAAGGGCATATGATAAAGGATTGCCAGGAAAGTGTGAAAGAGTGCTTTGAGTGTAAAGAAATAGGCCATTTGAAGAAAGATTGTCCGAGGTTGAATGGTGGAGCAACTGCTGGGGGGAGTGTTGTGGTGGAGTGAATGTGAGTGTGTGTAAAAGGGCCATTCTCCCACCCCTTTTCTCAGTACCCTCTCCCTCCCTCTGTAAGAATGTGTGTGAATGGGAATGGGTTTGTTTTATTTTTGTTTATTTTATGTATAAAATGATTACCATGTTTTTCTTTCTTTCCAGGCGTTATATTCTGGAAAGATAGTAGCTAATTTTGAGATATCACTATAATAATATTGTACTTTGCTTAAAATAAACTTTTATCAAAGCGTCATATTCTGGAAAGAGGTAAGCTAGTTGATATATTTTCGGGTAATGCCCACTTATTAGTTTCGCCATCCATGTATAAATAAATGGGTCATAAAAGGAGGATATATCTCTTCTACAGAGAGTGGAAGTGTGGACTGATAGCAAGAGGGGTTCTCTAGACGAGTGCTCCGCCCCGCCCTGAGACGGAGGGCTTTCGTGCCTCTCTAAGCACCTGAACCGCCATACCCGCCTTCGTTGACAATCCTGCCTCCTTCTAAGTTAGCCTACTACCACCCACCTCCAGCACACAAGTGATAGCGCGTGCCCCCTTTTCGTTCGATTGTTGTGTTTTTTTTTGTTTTGTGTAGAATATAAGTAAATTGTTGTATTTCCCGGTTATAAAATTCTCTTTTGGTATCGTGTTTGGATTGGGAAATTTAGCCTCATTTTGAAGTGTGCACACTTCCCTAGTAAATATAAAATTGTTGTAAATATAAGCTGTAATTATCATTGTACTTTTTTTTGTAAGTAAAGGGACTGTATATACAATCCGTTTTATTCTCCCTCGATTTCTCAAGTCCGGACAGTGTAGGAAGCGGGTTGGATCGATTATCGATTGGGATTAGAGATATATTTTCGGCCTGCTACATTTGGCGCCCGAATAGGGACGTGAGACTTCGAAACTGTGAGCGTGACTGGATTGGATTGCAGTCCATACCCAATTAGTGTGACAAGTAGTTTGATTGATTTTTCCCTCCTCCTATCTTTTTACTAACTTGGGAACAATGGCTGTAGCGGAAACATTGAATGAAGAAGTAGTGCGATTGAGACTGGAGTTGAGAAAGAAAGAAGAGGAGTGTGAAATGTTGCGGGGAATGATGGAGGGAATGGAGAATAAAATAAAAGGGATGAATGAAAAAACTGATAGGATGAAGAAGGAAATGGGAGACCGACAGGATCAGACGGACCGACGGATGCAGGTCCTGTATAACATGATGACAGGGGCTGGATCAGTCCCAGGACCTATAACCCTGACCCCTGCTCCTACTGAAGGGACTCCGCTAAATGGAATGGATGGCAGTATGATTGAGTCTAAAGAAGATACTGTGAGTGGTAGGAAAGGGGGTGAATGGAAGAGAGTGGAAAGTAAGAGAGGAAGTAAGCATGGTTCTAAGGTTAAGGATAGGAAGGCGAGAGGGAAGAGTGTGGATTCGCTATACTCAGATGAGGGAGAGAGTGACGATATGATTGGAATGAGTGAGACCGAGAGTAGCTCTTCGGAGAGTGAAGTGAATGTGGGAAAAGGAATTTTGATTAGGGAAGTGCCAAGGATTGATAAGTTTAGATTGCATGGGGGAAAGAGTATGGATGTGTTCTTCGGGGATTTTGAGCGGTACTGCAAGCTCAAGTACCCGCAGAACAAGGGTCACTGGGTGAGTGTTCTGGGAGATTGTTTGGATGGGAAAGTGTTGGAGTTCTTGCGAGTGATAACGAGTGTGGGAGAGCCAAAGTACGATGTAGTGAAGAAGAGATTGATTGGGCAGGTGAAACAAATGAAAGAGAGTGTGAAGTATAAGAGGGTGAATGAATTTGAGAAGGCTCGAATGGGGAAGAGTGAAAGTGTGAATATGTATGCACATAGGCTTGAGAGTATGGCAAGAATGAGGTATGGTGATGATGATGTAAATGAATGTAAACCACTCATGAGGAAGTTTTTGGACACGATCCCGCGAAAGGTGAGTGAATGGCTGAGTGGAAAGAGAAAGGAGAGAGTGAGACTGACAGGTGAACGGTTGATGTGGGAGGATGTGTTGGAACTGTTAGAAGATGGACGATTTGATGATGAAAGCGATCTAGAAGAGGATGGATGGTACAGTGTGAATGTTGGGGGTAAGAAGCCCAGGAGCTTTCATCCACCCCAGCAGTTTGTCAGCTACAGGGATGCCCTGAAGGCTGCACCAGCTGGAGTGATGTCAAACTTCCTGGGCCGGCAGAATGGATGGGCAAATGGAAGGGGGCAGATGAATTTCAAGCGTGGGAACGGATATATGAGAGAGAAACCGAGGTATGTCCCAGCAAACGAGAGACCGAATGGTGGGAGAAAGATTGTGGAATGTCGTCGGTGTGGAAGGAAAGGTCATATGTTGGCAGAATGTAGGTGGACATCTGGTGCATGTTTTGGGTGTGGTAAGAAAGGGCATATGATAAAGGATTGCCAGGAAAGTGTGAAAGAGTGCTTCGAGTGTAAAGAAATAGGCCATTTGAAGAAAGATTGTCCGAGGTTGAATGGTGGAGCAACTGGTGGGGAAAGTATGAAATATGCATGTGGTAATTGTGGAAAGGCTGGTCATTATGCAAGGATGTGTCGTGACCAGAGGAATGTATGTAGCTATTGTGCGATGGAAGGACGTTCAAGTGAAAAGTGTTGGATTAGACTGAGAGCGCAAGGTGTGAATGGAAAGTCTGAAGCGGGAAACTGAATTGTAAGAGGGTACCTGGTGAAGTATCCTCTGGGTGCATGAGTGTGAGTAATGTGTTGGTAAGTCTGTCGAGTGTGAAAGTGCTGTCTGGTAGGACGTATGAGTGTCTGAGTGTGAAGGTGGAATTGAATGGAATTGAGTGTTTGGCTTTAATAGATTCTGGATGCAAGGCGAGCTTGGTGTATAAAGATGTGTATGACAAGGTTAGCGAGAAAGCCCTCCTGTCTGAGTGCAAGGGAAGTTTAGTAGGTATTGGTAATAGGAGAGTGCCTGTGATTGGAATGATAAGGTCAGCTGTTCGAATGCATGGTATGATGATGAATGAATGTGAATTTTCTGTGATTGATAAGGTGAGTAGTGAGTATGGTGTGATTTTGGGCTATGATTTTATGAAAATGAATCGTATGGTTGTGCATCCTGCGAGTGATCAGATTGAGAGAAAGATTGGTAAAAATGGGGTGTATAAGTTGTATGTAGGGAAAGATGGTAGCGTTTTGAGGAGTGTGTTTACTGGTATTGAGGTGACTGCTATGGAGAATGTAAGGCTTGTGAAGGGTGAACGGGTGTCTGTTAGAGTGAGTTGGAGTAAGGATTTTAGTTTGAATGTGAGTGAGAACACTGTGATATTGGATGGAAACGATGCGTGTTATAAGGTAAGGCGTGTTGCTTGTGTGTTTGATGGCTTGATGAGAATGAATGATCCTTTTGTATGTGTGCAGGCGGACCCCAGTGTGAAAGGGAAGGTGAGGGGAATCCAAGTCGGAGATGTACTGGGCCACCTCTCCACTGTCAATGAGGTAGGTATGGATGATAGTACGGATGTCAGGGTGAATGTTGCAGGTGAAGAGACGTGTGAATGGACGTATAATGATGTGAAGAGCATGGTGGAATTGGATGGATGTTTAACTGAGTATGAAAGGGAGGATGTGTATCGAATGATATTTGAACGAAAGGGAGCCCTCAGTAAGGGTGATCTGGATTTCAGGGTTACAAAGCTCCCGGAATTCAAGATTGTCCTGAAAGAGGACTCCCCAATCTATCAGCGGCCGAGGCATTTCCCACGTCCGGTTGCTGATGAGATTGAGGAGCAGTGCTTGGAATTGGAGCAATTGGGGGTGATTGAAGAGAGAGAGAGAGTGCATGGAATAGTCCAATTGTACCTGTATGTAAGCCGGATGGAAGATTGCGTCTGTGTGTGGATTATCGAAAGGTGAATGAAAGGACTGTGAAAGAAAGGTTTCCGATGTGTGTGGTATCTGAGTGTGTGTATAGTATGCATGGGATGGAGTGGTTTACGAAGCTGGATCTGGTACGGGGGTATTACCAGATGCCCATTGCTGAGGAGAGCCGGCCAGTAACTGCCTTCTCTTCCTCAAAGAGGCATTACCAGTTCCGGAACCTCAGCTTTGGGTTGGCTAATGCTCCCGGAGCCTTCCAGCGGGCAATGAATGTTGTGTTGAGTAAGTTTGCGAGTAAGAATGTGATTGCGTTTATAGATGATATTTTGATTATGACTGAGACTTTTGAGGAGCATATGAGATTGGTGAATGATGTGTTGAGAACGTTGGAGAGTGTTGGTGTGAAGGTGAAAGTGGCGAAGTGTGAATGGTTTGCGAAAGAAGTGGAATTCCTTGGGCATATGGTGAGTGAGAATGGATTGCGAAAATCATCGAAGTATGTTGAGAAGGTGCGAATGTTTCCTAAACCGGTGACTGTGAAGCAACTGAAGTCATTTTTGGGTTTGATTGAGTTCCAGCGAAAGTTTATACGTGATTGTTCTGGTGTGAGTAAGCCTCTGACTGAGTGGATGGGCAAGAAAGGTAGTACGGTTGTCAAGTGGAATGATAAGATGAATGAGGTGTATGAGAGACTGAAAGAGGCAGCGGCTGAAGATGTTGAATTGGCTTACCCAGATTATAGTGTAAATGCTAAAATGCTTGAATTGTATACAGATGCGAGTGGGTATTGTATGGGAGGTTTTCTGATGCAAGAGCAGCGTTTGAATGGAGAGAATGTCAGGCGAATAATTGGGTATGTATCCAAGGCTATGAATGTTGCAGAACGAAAGTATTCGACTGTGGAACGAGAGCTGGCTGCGATAAGATATTGTTTGAAAGTGTTGCGTCCATTTTTGTATGGTGTGAGGTTTGTGATAAAAACAGATCATCAACCTCTTGTGTATCTGCAGCGTATGAAGTGGGCTGATAGTAGGATTGCAAGGACTTTGGAAGATTTGAGTGACTTTGACTATGTGATTGAGTATGTGCCTGGTGAACGGAATGGAGTGGCTGATTTGATGTCAAGGTATCCTGGTACGAATGATGAAAATGTGTGTGGAGTGAGTGATCCTGAGTATTTGCCGAAAGGGATTATGAATGGAAAAGAGAGTAAGGGTGGTGGTGATTCCTTGTTTGAGAGTATGGAATGGTTTGCAAGATTTGAAGAGTGATGGAGTAGATGTGAGAGTGCCCGATAGTGTAGATGATTTAAGGAAGGAGGTAATGAATGAAGTGTGTAGGAAGCCTGAAAGCATTGGTATGGCAAAGGTGCGGAACTTCATGAAAGAATTGAGAGCGATGTGTATGCAAGGGGTCCCGCCATTTCAGGAAGTGTTGATTGTAGTGAGTCGTTTGTATGGAGTGATTGTTTATGTGCACTTTGGTGGTGAGAGGCCGATTGTGTACAAGGATGAGAAGATGAAGGGTTTGAATCCTAATGTGGTACATCTGCAATGTTTGAGCGGTGTGCACTACAATTGGGTAATTGAAAAGTGTTCATATATAAGAGAGAAGAATGATTGTCTGGATGAAGATGAGTGTGTGTTGAGTGATGATATGGGAGTTAATGACAGTGTGGATATCAGTGCTGATGTTGGTGTGCTTGTTCCTTCGGTGTATTGCGAACATGGTGGACCTGATATGATGGAAGCGAGAGTGAAAGTTGGTGAAAGGTTGTTCTGTGGTTTGATTGATACTAGAGCGCAGGTGTCTTTAGTGAATGAGAAGATTCTGAGTAAGTATGATGAGTTTAAATGTTGCGAGCATAAACCTGTGAAGTTACGGATAAGTGGATTAGGGAATGGCTTGATAGTGGCATGGGAACAGGTTAGTCTGAAAGTGAGTTTGGGTAATGGTGTGAATGTGAGGCATGACTTTGTGATTCTGAAAGGTGAGCAAATGCCTTGTTGTTTCTTGCTTGGTGTAGACTTTATGAGATTGAATGATTTGTCTTTGGATGCTGATAAGGATCGTCTTATGAAAGGTGAATGTGAGGTGATGAAGTTGAATGAGTGTGCGAAGAATGTTGTCAAATTTTGTGGCATGATTGAGTTGGTCATGGATGATGAGAATGAGATTTTAAGTGATGATGATATTCTAGAGATGCAAGAGATGTGTCCTTTTGTTAGTGAGTTGAAGAAGTGTGTAATGATGCGTGTTGATTTGAATGAATGGCTAGAGTGTTTAAGTGATTTTAAAAGGTATGCTAAGGATTTTGTTGTTTGTATGGATGTTGTATATTTTGTGAGGCATGTGAAGGGTGGTGATGATATGTATGTACCTGTGATGTCCTTAGTTGGTATGATTGGTCTGGTGAAGGTTGTGCATGATAATTATGGGCATATGGGTAAGTTTAAGCTGTGGGAGTGTATGAAGGAGCGTGTGTTCCACCCGTTTCTGAGAACTGTTGTGAATGATGTTGCAACTACGTGTGAAAGGTGTCAGAAGCGAAAGGTGCAAGGTGTGCAAGTGCAACCACCGATGTTGAAAGTTGATGCGAAAGAACCGTTTGAATTGGTAGTGATTGATTGTGTGTCTTTGCCGCGTACGAGTGCTGGGAATGTTGGTATGGTTGTGATGGTTGATCATAAAAGTAAGTTTGTGTATGCAGCACCTGTGAGAGATAAAAGGAGTGTGACTGTTGCGCGTGTGGTTGAGCAGTTGTTCTTTCCTATGTGTGTATGGAAGCCTAGAAGATGTCTGAGTGATAATGGGCCTGAATTTGTAGGGGAAGTGTTTGAGCAAATGTTGAGAGAGAATGGTGTGGAGCATGTGAGAACAACTCTGTATGTACCGTCTTCAAATGGATTGGCTGAACGGACTATAAGAACCTTGTGTGAGATGTTGAGAATGATGAGTACGACAGTGAATGACTGGGATGCGTGTCTGTGGAGAGTGTTGTGGGCGTATAATTCAACTGTGCATAGTGCAACTGGAATGTCCCCATGTCAGTTTGTGATGAATTTTGAAAGGCGAGTGAAAGATAGGTTTCGTTTGAGTGAAAGTTAGCAGAGTGTATGGCGTGAGGCGCATGAAAGGTTCCGTTCATTTGAATTAGGTACAAAAGTATTGAAGGTGAAAGAAGTGAAGGGTAGGTTGAATGTATCAAAGATGAGTGAGAAGTTTGATGGACCTTATAGAGTTGTGAGAGTTTGGGAAAATGGGGGTAACGTATGTTTTGGAGAGTTTGAATGACGGCATGACTGAGAGAGTGCGGGCTCATCAGAGTCAGTTAAGGAGATGGAGAGAACCTCCTGACTACCTGGTAAGCCATCAGGTGTATGGACTGTGTAGAGAGAGAGGTAAAGTGCATGATGATGAGATTGAATGTGATAGTATGGATCTGTCTGGGAAAGAGCTAGTCTTAGTCTCAAGGAGTAGAAAGCGTACAAAGAAGAGTGAAAGGAAGAATGCAAGTACGAATAAAAGTAAGTCTGAGCAGAGTGTTTCTGGTATGGGGGATCTTTAAAGGGAGATTGAGTTTTTGCGTAAACAGGTGAGTGATCTGGCTGGTATAAGTAGACGAGTGAGTGAGCTGCCTGTGCCTGATTTTTCTGGTTTTGGGAACAGTATGAATGATAGTGTGTTTGGGCAGAATGAACCTAGTGTGGCTGATTTTTCGGGTTTTACGAATGGTAATAGTAGGGATGAGTTTGATGTAGTGAATGATGAAGTGGCTGATTTTTCAGGTTTCTGGTGGGAACCAGTCGAAGGGGTTTCTGGTATGCCTGTTGAGAATACAGGGGATGTAAGTGACCTGTCTGTTTCGCAAGAATGTACCTTGAGTTGGATGAGAGCTGTGAGTGAGGAGCTGATGAATGGGGGTATGAAGAGTGAGGGTTCTGAACGGAAGAGTATGAAAGAATTCTGTCGTGAGATGGGAGAACTGGTAATGAGGGCTAAGAGTATGGTTGATGAGATGATAAATAGTGACGATGAGACTGACAGGACGACTGATGAACAACCCCGACTAATTGCTACGCATAGCCAGGGACCAGTAGAAGAGTGTGAATGGGTGCAGGAGGGTGCGATTGAGCACAAGTGGTACCGTGAAGAGTGATTGAAAGGGTTTAGTGAGTGGCTGGTCGAATGGCTTAAGGAAGGAGGGGTGTGGTGGAGTGAATGTGAGTGTGTGTAAAAGGGCCATTCTCCCACCCCTTTTCTCAGTACCCTCTCCCTCCCTCTGTAAGAATGTGTGTGAATGGGAATGGGTTTGTTTTATTTTTGTTTATTTTATGTATAAAATGATTACCATGTTTTTCTTTCTTTCCAGGCGTTATATTCTGGAAAGATAGTAGCTAATTTTGAGATATCACTATAATAATATTGTACTTTGCTTAAAATAAACTTTTATCAAAGCGTCATATTCTGGAAAGAGGTAAGCTAGTTGATATATTTTCGGGTAATGCCCACTTATTAGTTTCGCCATCCATGTATAAATAAATGGGTCATAAAAGGAGGATATATCTCTTCTACAGAGAGTGGAAGTGTGGACTGATAGCAAGAGGGGTTCTCTAGACGAGTGCTCCGCCCCGCCCTGAGACGGAGGGCTTTCGTGCCTCTCTAAGCACCTGAGCCATCATACCCGCCTTCATTGACAATCCTGCCTCCTTCTAAGTTAGCCTACTACCACCCACCTCCAGCACACAAGTGATAGCGCGTGCCCCCTTTTCGTTCGGTTGTTGTGTTTTTTTTTGTTTTGTGTAGAATATAAGTAAATTGTTGTATTTCCCGGTTATAAAATTCTCTTTTGGTATCGTGTTTGGATTGGGGAATTTAACCTCATTTTGAAGTGTGCATACTTCCCTAGTAAATATAAAAATTGTTGTAAATATAAGCTGTAATTATCATTGTACTTTTTTTTGTAAGTAAAGGGACTGTATATACAATCCGTTTTATTCTCCCTCGATTTCTCACGTCCGGACAGTGTAGGAAGCGGGTTGGATCGATTATCGATTGGGATTAGAGATATATTTTTGGCCCGCTACAGTGTGAAGTATGCTTGTGGTAATTGTGGAAAGGCTGGTCATTATGCGAGGATGTGTCATGACCAGAGGAATGTATGTAGCTATTGTGCGATGGAAGGACATTCAAGTGAAAAGTGTTGGATTAGACTGAGAGCGCAAGGTGTGAATGGAAAGTCTGAAGTGGGAAACTGAATTGTAAGAGGGTACCTGGTGAAGTATCCTCTGGGTGCATGAGTGTGAGTAATGTGTTGGTAAGTCTGTCGAGTGTGAAAGTGCTGTCTGGTAGGAAGTATGAGTGTCTGAGTGTGAAGGTGGAATTGAATGGAATTGAGTGTTTGGCTTTAATAGATTCTGGATGCAAGGCGAGCTTGGTGTATAAGGATGTGTATGACAAGGTTAGCGAGAAAGCCCTCCTGTCTGAGTGCAAGGGTAGTTTGGTAGGTATTGGTAATAGGAGAGTGCCTGTGATTGGAATGATAAGGTCAGCTGTTCGAATGCATGGTATGATGATGAATGAATGTGAATTCTCGGTGATTGATAAGATGAGTAGTGAGTATGGTGTGATTTTGGGCTATGATTTTATGAAAATGAATCGTATGGTTGTGCATCCTGCAAGTGATCAGATTGAGAGAAAGATTGGTAAAAATGGGGTGTATAAGTTATATGTAGGGAAAGATGGTAGCGTTTTGAGGAGTGTGTTTACTGGTATTGAGGTGACTGCTATGGAGAATGTAAGACTTGTGAAGGGTGAAAGGGTGGCGGTTAGAGTGAGTTGGAGTAAGGATGTTAGTTTAAATGTGGGTGAGAACACTGTGATATTGGATGGAAAGTATGCATATTATAAGGTAAGGCGTGTTGCTTGTGTGTTTGATGGCTTGATGAGAATGAATGATCCTTTTGTATGTGTGCAGGCGGACCCCAGGGTGAAGGGACAGGTGAGGGGTGTCCAAGTCGGAGATGTACTAGGACACCTCTCCACTGTCACTGAGGTAGGTATGGATGATAGCACGGATATCAGGGTGAATATTGCGAATGAAAAGACATGTGAATGGATGTATAATGAGGTGAAGGACATGGTGAAATTGGATGGATGTTTGACTGAGTATGAAAGGGAGGATGTGTATTGAATGATATTTGAACGAAAGGGAGCCCTCAGTAAGGGTGATCTGGATTTCGGGGTTGCAAAGCTCCCGGAATTCAAGATTGTCCTGAAAGAGGACTCCCCAATCTATCAGCGGCCGAGGCATTTCCCACGTCCGGTTGCTGATGAGATTGAGGAGCAGTGCTTGGAATTGGAGCAATTGGGGGTGATTGAAGAGAGAGAGAGAGTGCATGGAATAGTCCAATTGTACCTGTACGTAAGCCGGATGGAAGATTGCGTCTGTGTGTGGATTATCGAAAGGTGAATGAAAGGACTGTGAAAGAAAGGTTTCCGATGTGTGTGGTATCTGAGTGTGTGTATAGTATGCATGGGATGGAGTGGTTTACGAAGCTGGATCTGGTACGGGGGTATTACCAGATGCCCATTGCTGAGGAGAGCCGGCCAGTAACTGCCTTCTCTTCCTCAAAGAGGCATTACCAGTTCCGGAACCTCAGCTTTGGGTTGGCTAATGCTCCCGGAGCCTTCCAGCGGGCAATGAATGTTGTGTTGAGTAAGTTTGCGAGTAAGAATGTGATTGCGTTTATAGATGATATTTTGATTATGACTGAGACTTTTGAGGAGCATATGAGATTGGTGAATGATGTGTTGAGAACGTTGGAGAGTGTTGGTGTGAAGGTGAAAGTGGCGAAGTGTGAATGGTTTGCGAAAGAAGTGGAATTCCTTGGGCATATGGTGAGTGAGAATGGATTGCGAAAATCATCGAAGTATGTTGAGAAGGTGCGAATGTTTCCTAAACCGGTGACTGTGAAGCAACTGAAGTCATTTTTGGGTTTGATTGAGTTCCAGCGAAAGTTTATACGTGATTGTTCTGGTGTGAGTAAGCCTCTGACTGAGTGGATGGGCAAGAAAGGTAGTACGGTTGTCAAGTGGAATGATAAGATGAATGAGGCGTATGAGAGACTGAAAGAGGCAGCGGCTGAAGATGTTGAATTGGCTTACCCAGATTATAGTGTAAATGCTAAAATGCTTGAATTGTATACAGATGCGAGTGGGTATTGTATGGGAGGTTTTCTGATGCAAGAGCAGCGTTTGAATGGAGA
Source organism: Ceratothoa steindachneri (assembly GCA_963969495.1). Taxonomy (NCBI): domain Eukaryota; kingdom Metazoa; phylum Arthropoda; class Malacostraca; order Isopoda; family Cymothoidae; genus Ceratothoa; species Ceratothoa steindachneri. The sequence continues at coordinate 30,912,681 of OZ018333.1, read as the reverse complement.
GAATGTCAGGCGAATAATTGGGTATGTATCCAAGGCTATGAATGTTGCAGAACGAAAGTATTCGACTGTGGAACGAGAGCTGGCTGCGATAAGATATTGTTTGAAAGTGTTGCGTCCATTTTTGTATGGTGTGAGGTTTGTGATAAAAACAGATCATCAACCTCTTGTGTATCTGCAGCGTATGAAGTGGGCTGATAGTAGGATTGCAAGGACTTTGGAAGATTTGAGTGACTTTGACTATGTGATTGAGTATGTGCCTGGTGAACGGAATGGAGTGGCTGATTTGATGTCAAGGTATCCTGGTACGAATGATGAAAATGTGTGTGGAGTGAGTGATCCTGAGTATTTGCCGAAAGGGATTATGAATGGAAAAGAGAGTAAGGGTGGTGGTGATTCCTTGTTTGAGAGTATGGAATGGTTTGCAAGATTTGAAGAGTGATGGAGTAGATGTGAGAGTGCCCGATAGTGTAGATGATTTAAGGAAGGAGGTAATGAATGAAGTGTGTAGGAAGCCTGAAAGCATTGGTATGGCAAAGGTGCGGAACTTCATGAAAGAATTGAGAGCGATGTGTATGCAAGGGGTCCCGCCATTTCAGGAAGTGTTGATTGTAGTGAGTCGTTTGTATGGGGTGATTGTTTATGTGCACTTTGGTGGTGAGAGGCCGATTGTGTACAAGGATGAGAAGATGAAGGGTTTGAATCCTAATGTGGTACATCTGCAATGTTTGAGCGGTGTGCACTACAATTGGGTAATTGAAAAGTGTTCATATATAAGAGAGAAGAATGATTGTCTGGATGAAGATGAGTGTGTGTTGAGTGATGATATGGGAGTTAATGACAGTGTGGATATCAGTGCTGATGTTGGTGTGCTTGTTCCTTCGGTGTATTGCGAACATGGTGGACCTGATATGATGGAAGCGAGAGTGAAAGTTGGTGAAAGGTTGTTCTGTGGTTTGATTGATACTGGAGCGCAGGTGTCTTTAGTGAATGAGAAGATTCTGAGTAAGTATGATGAGTTTAAATGTTGCGAGCATAAACCTGTGAAGTTACGGATAAGTGGATTAGGGAATGGCTTGATAGTGGCATGGGAACAGGCTAGTCTGAAAGTGAGTTTGGGTAATGGTGTGAATGTGAGGCATGACTTTGTGATTCTGAAAGGTGAGCAAATGCCTTGTTGTTTCTTGCTTGGTGTAGACTTTATGAGATTGAATGATTTGTCTTTGGATGCTGATAAGGATCGTCTTATGAAAGGTGAATGTGAGGTGATGAAGTTGAATGAGTGTGCGAAGAATGTTGTCAAATTTTGTGGCATGATTGAGTTGGTCATGGATGATGAGAATGAGATTTTAAGTGATGATGATATTCTAGAGATGCAAGAGATGTGTCCTTTTGTTAGTGAGTTGAAGAAGTGTGTAATGATGCGTGTTGATTTGAATGAATGGCTAGAGTGTTTAAGTGATTTTAAAAGGTATGCTAAGGATTTTGTTGTTTGTATGGATGTTGTATATTTTGTGAGGCATGTGAAGGGTGGTGATGATATGTATGTACCTGTGATGTCCTTAGTTGGTATGATTGGTCTGGTGAAGGTTGTGCATGATAATTATGGGCATATGGGTAAGTTTAAGCTGTGGGAGTGTATGAAGGAGCGTGTGTTCCACCCGTTTCTGAGAACTGTTGTGAATGATGTTGCAACTACGTGTGAAAGGTGTCAAAAGCGAAAGGTGCAAGGTGTGCAAGTGCAACCACCGATGTTGAAAGTTGATGCGAAAGAACCGTTTGAATTGGTAGTGATTGATTGTGTGTCTTTGCCGCGTACGAGTGCTGGGAATGTTGGTATGGTTGTGATGGTTGATCATAAAAGTAAGTTTGTGTATGCAGCACCTGTGAGAGATAAAAGGAGTGTGACTGTTGCACGTGTGGTTGAGCAGTTGTTCTTTCCTATGTGTGTATGGAAGCCTAGAAGATGTCTGAGTGATAATGGGCCTGAATTTGTAGGGGAAGTGTTTGAGCAAATGTTGAGAGAGAATGGTGTGGAGCATGTGAGAACAACTCTGTATGTACCGTCTTCAAATGGATTGGCTGAACGGACTATAAGAACCTTGTGTGAGATGTTGAGAATGATGAGTACGACAGTGAATGACTGGGATGTGTGTCTGTGGAGAGTGTTGTGGGCGTATAATTCAACTGTGCATAGTGCAACTGGAATGTCCCCATGTCAGTTTGTGATGAATTTTGAAAGGCGAGTGAAAGATAGGTTTCATTTGAGTGAAAGTCAGCAGAGTGTATGGCGTGAGGCGCATGAAAGGTTCCGTTCATTTGAATTAGGTACAAAAGTATTGAAGGTGAAAGAAGTGAAGGGTAGGTTGAATGTATCAAAGATGAGTGAGAAGTTTGATGGACCTTATAAGAGTTGTGAGAGTTTGGGAAAATGGGGTAACGTATGTTTTGGAGAGTTTGAATGACGGCATGACTGAGAGAGTGCGGGCTCATCAGAGTCAGTTAAGGAGATGGAGAGAACCTCCTGACTACCTGGTAAGCCATCTGGTGTATGGACTGTGTAGAGAGAGAGGTAAAGTGCATGATGATGAGATTGAATGTGATAGTATGGATCTGTCTGGGAAAGAGCTAGTCTTAGTCTCAAGGAGTAGAAAGCGTACAAAGAAGAGTGAAAGGAAGAATGCAAGTACGAATGAAAGTAAGTCTGAGCAGAGTGTTTCTGGTATGGGGGATCTTGAAAGGGAGATTGAGTTTTTGCGTTAACAGGTGAGTGATCTGGCTGGTATAAGTAGACGAGTGAGTGAGCTGCCTGTGCCTGATTTTTCTGGTTTTGGGAACAGTATGAATGATAGTGTGTTTGGGCAGAATGAACCTAGTGTGGCTGATTTTTCGGGTTTTACGAATGGTAATAGTAGGGATGAGTTTGATGTAGTGAATGATGAAGTGGCTGATTTTTCAGGTTTCTGGTGGGAACCAGTCGAAGGGGTTTCTGGTATGCCTGTTGAGAATACAGGGGATGTAAGTGACCTGTCTGTTTCGCAAGAATGTACCTTGAGTTGGATGAGAGCTGTGAGTGAGGAGCTGATGAATGGGGGTATGAAGAGTGAGGGTTCTGAACGGAAGAGTATGAAAGAATTCTGTCGTGAGATGGGAGAACTGGTAATGAGGGCTAAGAGTATGGTTGATGAGATGATAAATAGTGACGATGAGACTGACAGGACGACTGATGAACAACCCCGACTAATTGCTACGCGTAGCCAGGGACCAGTAGAAGAGTGTGAATGGGTGCAGGAGGGTGCGATTGAGCACAAGTGGTACCGTGAAGAGTGATTGAAAGGGTTTAGTGAGTGGCTGGTCGAATGGCTTAAGGAAGGAGGGGTGTGGTGGAGTGAATGTGAGTGTGTGTAAAAGGGCCATTCTCCCACCCCTTTTCTCAGTACCCTCTCCCTCCCTCTGTAAGAATGTGTGTGAATGGGAATGGGTTTGTTTTATTTTTGTTTATTTTATGTATAAAATGATTACCATGTTTTTCTTTCTTTCCAGGCGTTATATTCTGGAAAGATAGTAGCTAATTTTGAGATATCACTATAATAATATTGTACTTTGCTTAAAATAAACTTTTATCAAAGCGTCATATTCTGGAAAGAGGTAAGCTAGTTGATATATTTTCGGGTAATGCCCACTTATTAGTTTCGCCATCCATGTATAAATAAATGGGTCATAAAAGGAGGATATATCTCTTCTACAGAGAGTGGAAGTGTGGACTGATAGCAAGAGGGGTTCTCTAGACGAGTGCTCCGCCCCGCCCTGAGACGGAGGGCTTTCGTGCCTCTCTAAGCACCTGAGCCACCATACCCGCCTTCATTGACAATCCTGCCTCCTTCTAAGTTAGCCTACTACCACCCACCTCCAGCACACAAGTGATAGCGCGTGCCCCCTTTTCGTTCGGTTGTTGTGTTTTTTTTTGTTTTGTGTAGAATATAAGTAAATTGTTGTATTTCCCGGTTATAAAATTCTCTTTTGGTATCGTGTTTGGATTGGGGAATTTAGCCTCATTTTGAAGTGTGCACACTTCCCTAGTAAATATAAAATTGTTGTAAATATAAGCTGTAATTATCATTGTACTTTTTTTTGTAAGTAAAGGGACTGTATATACAATCCGTTTTATTCTCCCTCGATTTCTCACGTCCGGACAGTGTAGGAAGCGGGTTGGATCGATTATCGATTGGGATTAGAGATATATTTTTGGCCCGCTACAGTGTGAAGTATGCTTGTGGTAATTGTGGAAAGGCTGGTCATTATGCGAGGATGTGTCGTGACCAGAGGAATGTATGTAGCTATTGTGCGATGGAAGGACATTCAAGTGAAAAGTGTTGGATTAGACTGAGAGCGCAAGGTGTGAATGGAAAGTCAGAAGCGGGAAACTGAATTGTAAGAGGGTACCTGGTGAAGTTCCTCTGGGTGCATGAGTGTGAGTAATGTGTTGGTAAGTCTGTCGAGTGTGAAAGTGCTGTCTGGTAGGAAGTATATGAGTGTCTGAGTGTGAAGGTGGAATTGAATGGAATTGAGTGTTTGGCTTTAATAGATTCTGGATGCAAGGCGAGCTTGGTGTATAAGGATGTGTATGACAAGGTTAGCGAGAAAGCCCTCCTGTCTGAGTGCAAGGGTAGTTTGGTAGGTATTGGTAATAGGAGAGTGCCTGTGATTGGAATGATAAGGTCAGCTGTTCGAATGCATGGTATGATGATGAATGAATGTGAATTCTCGGTGATTGATAAGATGAGTAGTGAGTATGGTGTGATTTTGGGCTATGATTTTATGAAAATGAATCGTATGGTTGTGCATCCTGCAAGTGATCAGATTGAGAGAAAGATTGGTAAAAATGGGGTGTATAAGTTATATGTAGGGAAAGATGGTAGTGTTTTGAGGAGTGTGTTTACTGGTATTGAGGTGACTGCTATGGAGAATGTAAGACTTGTGAAGGGAGAAAGGGTGGCAGTTAGAGTGAGTTGGAGTAAGGATGTTAGTTTAAATGTGGGTGAGAACACTGTGATATTGGATGGAAAGTATGCATATTATAAGGTAAGGCGTGTTGCTTGTGTGTTTGATGGCTTGATGAGAATGAATGATCCTTTTGTATGTGTGCAGGCGGACCCCAGGGTGAAGGGACAGGTGAGGGGTGTCCAAGTCGGAGATGTACTAGGACACCTCTCCACTGTCACTGAGGTAGGTATGGATGATAGCACGGATATCAGGGTGAATATTGCGAATGAAAAGACATGTGAATGGATGTATAATGAGGTGAAGGACATGGTGAAATTGGATGGATGTTTGACTGAGTATGAAAGGGAGGATGTGTATTGAATGATATTTGAACGAAAGGGAGCCCTCAGTAAGGGTGATCTGGATTTCGGGGTTGCAAAGCTCCCAGAATTCAAGATTGTCCTGAAAGAGGACTCCCCAATCTATCAGCGGCCGAGGCATTTCCCACGTCCAGTTGCTGATGAGATTGAGGAGCAGTGTTTGGAATTGGAGCAATTGGGAGTGATTGAAGAGAGTGAGAGTGCATGGAATAGTCCAATTGTGCCTGTACGTAAGCCGGATGGAAGATTGCGTCTGTGTGTGGATTATCGAAAGGTGAATGAAAGGACTGTGAAAGAAAGGTTTCCGATGTGTGTGGTATCTGAGTGTGTATATAGTATGCATGGGATGGAGTGGTTTACGAAGCTGGATCTGGTACTGGGGTATTACCAGATGCCTATTGCTGAGGAGAGCCGGCCGGTAACTGCCTTCTCTTCCACAAAGAGGCATTACCAGTTCCGGAACCTCAGCTTCGGGTTGGTTAATGCTCCCGGAGCCTTCCAGCGGGCAATGAATGTTGTGTTGAGTAAGTTTGCGAGTAAGAATGTGATTGCATTTATAGATGATATTTTGATTATGACGGAGACTTTTGAGGAGCATATGAGATTGGTGAATGATGTGTTGAGAACATTGGAGAGTGTTGGTGTGAAGGTGAAAGTGGCGAAGTGTGAATGGTTTGCGAAAGAAGTGGAATTCCTTGGGCATATGGTGAGTGAGAATGGGTTGCGAAAATCACCGAAGTATGTTGAGAAGGTGCGAATGTTTCCTAAACCGGTGACTGTGAAGCAACTGAAGTCATTTTTGGGTTTGATTGAGTTCCAGCGAAAGTTTATACGTGATTGTTCTGGTGTGAGTAAGCCTCTGACTGAGTGGATGGGAGGGAAAGGTAGTACGGTGGTCAAGTGGAATGATAAGATGTATGAGAGACTGAAAGAGGCAGCGGCTGAAGATGTTGAATTGGCTTACCCAGATTATAGTGTAAATGCTAAAATGCTTGAATTGTATACAGATGCGAGTGGGTATTGTATGGGAGGGTTTCTGATGCAAGAGCAGCGTTTGAATGGAGAGAATGTCAGGCGAATAATTGGGTATGTATCCAAGGCTATGAATGTTGCAGAATGAAAGTATTCGACTGTGGAACGAGAGTTGGCTGCGATAAGATATTGTTTGAAAGTGTTGCGCCCGTTTTTGTATGGTGTGAGGTTTGTGATAAAAACAGATCATCAACCTCTTGTGTATCTGAGTGACTTTGACTATGTGATTGAGTATGTGCCTGGTGAACGGAATGGAGTGGCTGATTTGATGTCAAGGTATCCTGGTATGAATGATGAAAATGTGTGTGGAGTGAGTGATCCTGAGTATTTGCCGAAAGGGATTATGAATGGAAAAGAGAGTAAGGGTGGTGGTGATTCCTTGTTTGAGAGTGTATGGAATGGTTTGCAAGATTTGAAGAGTGATGGAGTAGACGTGAGAGTGCCCGATAGTGTGGATGATTTAAGGAAGGAGGTAATGAATGAAGTGTGTAAGAAGCCTGAAAGCATTGGTATGGCAAAGGTGCAGAACTTCATGAAAGAATTGAGAGCGATGTGTATGCAAGGGGTCCCGCCATTTCAGGAAGTGTTGATTGTAGTGAGTCGTTTGTATGGAGTGATTGTTTATGTGCACTTTGGTGGTGAGAGGCCGATTGTGTACAAGGATGAGAAGATGAAGGGTTTGAATCCTAATGTGGTACATCTGCAATGTTTGAGCAGTGTGCACTACAATTGGGTGATTGAAAAGTGTTCGTATATAAGAGAGAAGAATGATTGTCTGGATGAAGATGAGCGTCGTGTGGTGAGTGATGATATGGGAGTTAATGACAGTGTGGATATCAGTGCTGATGTTGGTGTGCTTGTTCCTTCTGTGTATTGTGAACATGGTGGACCTGATATGATGGAAGCGAGAGTGAAAGTTGGTGAAAGGTTGTTCTGTGGTTTGATTAATACTGGAGCGCAAGTGTCTTTAGTGAATGAGAATATTCTGAGTAAGTATGAAGAGTTTAGATGTTGCGAGCATAAACCTGTGAAGTTACGGATAAGTGGATTAGGGGATGGCATGATAGTGGCATGGGAACAGGTTAGTCTGAAAGTGAGTTTGGGTAATGGTGTGAATGTGAAGCATGACTTTGTGATTCTGAAAGATGAGCAAATGCCTTGTTGTTTCTTGCTTGGTGTAGACTTTATGAGATTGAATGATTTGTCTTTAAATGCTGATAAGGATCGTCTTATGAAAGGTGAATGTGAGGTGATGAAGTTGAATGAGTGTGCGAAGAATGTTGTCAAATTTTGTGGCATGATTGAGTTGGTCATGGATGATGAGAATGAGATTTTAAGTGATGATGATATTCTAGAGATGCAAGAGATGTGTCCTTTTGTTAGTGAGTTGAAGAAATGTGTAATGATGTGTGTTGATTTGAATGAATGGCCAGAGTGTTTAAGTGATTTTAAAAGGTATGCTAAGGATTTTGTTGTTTGTATGGATGTTGTATATTTTGTGAGGCATGTGAAGGGTGGTGATGATATCTATGTACCTGTGATGTCCTTAGTTGGTATGATTGGTCTGGTGAAGGTTGTGCATGATAATTATGGGCATATGGGTAAGTTTAAGCTGTGGGAGTGTATGAAGGAATGTGTGTTCCATCCGTTTCTGAGAACTGTTGTGAATGATGTTGCAACTACGTGTGAAAGGTGTCAGAAGCGAAAGGTGCAAGGTGTGCAAGTGAAACCACCGATGTTGAAAGTTGATGCGAAAGAACCGTTTGAATTGGTAGTGATTGATTGTGTGTCTTTGCCGCGTATGAGTGCTGGGAATGTTGGTATGGTTGTGATGGTTGATCATAAAAGTAAGTTTGTGTATGCAGCGCCTGTGAGAGATAAAAGGAGTGTGACTGTTGCGCGTGTGGTTGAGCAGTTGTTTTTTCCTATGTGTGTATGGAAGCCTAGAAGATGTCTGAGTGATAATGGGCCTGAATTTGTAGGAGAAGTGTTTGAGCAAATGTTGAGAGAGAATGGTGTGGAGCATGTGAGCACAACTCCGTATGTACCGTCTTCAAATGGATTGGCTGAACGTACTATAAGAACCTTGTGTGAGATGTTGAGAATGATGAGTACGACAGTGAATGACTGGGATGTATGTCTGGGGAGAGTGTTGTGGGTGTATAATTCAACTGTGCATAGCGCAACTGGAATGTCCCCATGTCAGTTTGTGATGAATTTTGAAAGGCGAGTGAAAGATAGGTTTCGTTTGAGTGAAAGTGAGCAGAGTGTATGGCGTGAGGCACATGAAAGGTTTTGTTCATTTGAAATAGGTGCAAAAATATTGAAGTAAAGAAGTAAAGGGTAGGTTGAATGTGTCAAGATGAGTGAGAAGTTTGAAGGACCATATAGAGTTGTGAGAGTCTGGGAGAATGGTGTGATGTATGTTTTAGAGAGTTTGAATGAAGGTGTGACTGAAAGAGTGTGGCCTCATCAGAGTCAGTTGAGGAGGTTGAGAGAACCTCCTGACTACCTGGTGAGTCATCCAGTGTATGAACTGTGCAGAGAGAGAGATAAGGTGTATGATAATGAGAAGGAATGTGAAGGTATGGATCTGGCTGGGAAAGAGTTTGTCTTGGTCTCGAGGAGTAAAAAGCGTACAAAGAAGATTGAAAGGAAGAATGCAAGTATGAATGAAAGTAAATCTAAGCAGAGTCTTTCTGGTATGGGGGAGCTTGAGAGTGAAATTGAGTGTTTGCATAAGCAGGCGAGTGATTTGGCTGGTGTAAGTAAATGAGTGAGTGAGCTGCCTGTAGCTGATTTTTATGGTTTGGGAAACAGTATGAATGATAGTGTATTTGGGCAGAAAGTCAGCAGAGTGTATGGCGTGAGGCACATGAAAGGTTCCGTTCATTTGAATTAGGTGCAAAAGTATTGAAGGTGAAAGAAGTGAAGGGTAGGTTGAATGTGTCAAAGATGAGTGAGAAGTTTGATGGACCTTATAGAGTTGAGAGAGTTTGGGAAAATGGGGTGACATATGTTTTGGAGAGTTTGAATGACGGTATGACTGAGAGAGTGCGGGCTCATCAGAGTCAGTTAAGGAGATGGAGAGAACCTCCTGACTACCTGGTGAGTCATCCAGTGTATGAACTGTGTAGAGAGAGAGGTAAAGTGCATGATGATGAGATTCAATGTGATAGTATGGATCTGTCTGGGAAAGAGCTAGTCTTAGTCTCAAGGAGTAGAAAGCGTACAAAGAAGAGTGAAAAGAAGAATGAAAGTAAGTCCGAGCAGAGTCTTTCTGGTATGGGGGATCTTGAAAGGGAGATTGAGTTTTTGCGTAAACAGGTAAGTGATTTGGCTGGTATAAGTAGACGAGTGAGTGAGCTGCCTGCGCCTGATTTTTCTGGTTTTGGGAACAGTATGAATGATAGTGTGTTTGGGCAGAATGAACCTAGTGTGGCTGATTTTTCGGGTTTTACGAATGGTAACAGTAGGGGCGAATTTGATGTAGTGAACGATGAAGTGGCTGATTTTTCAGGTTTCTGGTGGGAACCAGTCGAAGGAGTTTCTGGTATGCCTGTTGAGAATACGGGGGATGTGACTGACCTGTCTGTTTCGCAAGAGTGTACCTTGAGTTGGATGAGAGCTGTGAGTGAGGAGCTGATGAATGGGGGTATGAAGAGTGAAGGTTCTGAACGGAAGAGTATGAAAGAATTCTGTCGTGAGATGGGGGAACTGGTAATGAGGGCTAAGAGTATGGTTGACGAGATGATTAATAGTGATGATGAGACTGACAGGAAGACTGATGAACAACCCCGACTGATTGCTACGCGTAGCCAGGGACCAGTAGACGAGTGTGAATGGGTGCAGAAGGATGTGATTGAGTATAAAAGGTACTGTGAGTAAGGATTGAGAGTGTATTGTGAGTGACTGTGGTCGAATGGCTTAAGGAAGGAGGGGTGTGGTGGAGCGAATGTGAGTGTGTGAAGGGGCCATTCTCCCACCCTTTTTCCCAATACACTCGCCCTCCTTCTGTAAGAATGTGTGTGTGAGTGGGAATGGGTTTTTTTATTATATTTTGTTTTGTACATATGTATTTGATTTCATGTTGTATGTATAAGGTTATTTAACATCTCATGTTTTTTTTATTAGCTACTAAATGTTAAAGATTTTATGAGACAGCGTTAAAGTACCAGAATAGAAGAAAAAAAAAAGAATAAAAAAAACAAACAAAAACATTGCCTGCATTTTTGCAAGAGTGACTGTAACGAAAAATATTTTGAAGATATTTAAAGAAGTCTTCTAAGAGTACTTGACTAGATCTTAAAGACAACTGAGCTCCGAGGTGGCAGGCACCATAAGCCCCGCACACCCAATTTTGTCACAAGAGTGACTACCGACAAGATTTTTCCCCGGGGAAGCCGCCAAATCATAAACTGTGGTACCACGTAAGAAAACTCCTCTTTTGTTGTCTCTTGTTTTGGTTGTCCCCTTTTGTATATGCACTCTTAGTATTAATATATATTTTTTTGATTGATTTGGTTCCAAGATAGGATTGTTTTAGTATATATATATATATATATATATATATATATATAGGCTCATTGGGGGCATATTTACCCATATTTTTGTAAATATTGTATTTTTTTCTTGTTAGTAAAGGACTGTACATACAATCCGTTTCATTCTCCTTCGATTTCTCACGTCCGGATTAGTGTAGGAAGCGGGTTGGATCGATTGGGGTTAGTCTAAATTTTTCGGCCCGCTACAAAACCACTTTGAAATGTAATATAGGCCATTTTAGCATTTTATATGTGTTAAAAATATTTATATTAAATATATGTCATCAAACAGACTTGTGCAATAATTTATGTACCATAGAATTGTATAGAATTTTCCAGAAAATCATCACGTCATCGCTTGGGCGATTTCTGAAGAGTTCCAGAATTTTCTTCAGGCATTTTGCGTGCGGTATATAAGCTAGATGTTTAAAGCGGGTAGTTACTAGTTCAGTTTTAATGGCATTGATATTATTATTGCCTTATTATAATTGTTGTGTATTCTCCAACGTTTATTGTAAAGAGATCCTAGTATTATTTGGTAAGCTACATTTAACCCTCTCACTAATTATATAATATAATAGCATATAATATTTTATTAGTGTCTGCCTTCTCTCTTATTTTTTTATAATTGTCATTTGCTTGTTTTTTAATAAAATATATAAAAGCTCAATAACAGTTTCTATAATTTGTTACCTATTTAATATTTAGGCTTATTTTCTATTTCAGTTGCTGAGTACAAAACATGTCGTTCAAGAAGAGCTTTTTTAACACGGAGAAGAACAAGAAAACCTGGACAAAAAACTTAGACCAGTTTCAAGCACCATCAAGAAGAGGCAACGTGGCAGTTTATAAAGCACCCTTAAGTGAACGGAGTCGCATGCCCCTGAAAATCCACATCGTTGAACGCTTCAAATTTCTTGAATCCACTACCAGAACGGAGGGAGAGGATTGGCTTAATTGTTGTGGAGTTAAAAGCCCTATGGAGCAAAACATTGAACTTCCCGCATGTATCTGATCAGGCCATTTGTGCAAAACAAGAAAACCTTCTGAAAGACTATGAGTACTGCAGAAAGAAACAAGACTTTAATTCTTTGAATGAACTATTTGACGTGACCAAGGTGAAAGGCAACTGGTTGTGCAAAGAAGATGAGGACCTCTATAAACAGCAAATTTTGACCAAAGGCAAGGTTGGCTATTCCACTGGTAAACCTACTAGTGCCAAGACCATCCACCCATCCAAGTGAAAGAAGGCAATGGAAGCGACTGTGTCCCCACTTTCCAGCTCAGCACCACCTGATTGTTCCGAAACTAGCACGGACTCATCCAATAACAGCAAAGACAGTTCTTGGGAGGATGAGAATGCTCAAGTGAAGAAGCACTTGGTGAGCACGCTTCATCTGGAAAAGTGGAGCTTACACTTTGATGGCAAATGCATTGAGGACTTTGAATATCAGGTTGTGGTCCTCAAGAATGAAGCGAAAGAAATAAAGTTGGCTGCGCTCAAATTGAAGGATGGGAAAGCTGTAATAATTGAAAAAGGGCTCCAGGGTGTGTTAGAGGAGTTCAACCTGTGGGGATCAATTGTTATGCTTGTCGCTGACACAAACAGCATGAATACTGGCAAAAAGACAGGCGTTGTTGTTCGACTGCAGCAAATGTTCGAAGATAAAGGTCACCTCAAACCTAAGTTCATCAGTTGCCAGCACCATGTCCTGGGATCGGATTCTTTGCATTGTCATGGATGATGAGCTCCATGGGTAAACTAAATCACCAAACTTAGAGTACTTCTTTGTGCAGGATTTGATGAGCAATTATGATAAATTGAAAGCAGTCTTCAGTAATAGTAAAACTGAGATTAAGGAAACAGGCGGCTGGAGAGACGACATGAAGTTTCTCTATCACCTCACGCGTGTCTTCTGTCACTTCACTGAGATGAATGAGGTCCCCTTTGTAAAGTTTCAAAAGATCCCAAACATCAGCAATGCATGTTGGAACTCTCGTGCCATTCTAGCCCTTCTTGCATTCATTCTGATGCCTGACACCCGGAGCAGGCTGCGTAAAATCTGTTCAGTTATTTCTTACTCATGGGCTGAACATTGGTTCAGCACCCACTTGTTCCACGCTGAAGATTTTTATGAACTATCTGCAGCTCTGAATGAATACCCAACAGGTTTCAAATGCTTGAAAACCCACTGGAAAACAGATGAATCTCCAATCAATATTGCCCGAAGCAACCAGTGCTGTGAGCGTGCGGTCAAAGTTATGCAAGACTTGCACGGGTCCTGCCGCAACAAGGACAACCTATCACTGAGATTCATCCTGTCCAATGACATTATTGTAACTAATTTACTTCCTTGTGTGTTTATGACCCTATATAATGTTATATATATGTGACTCATAAGCTTGTGTTCAAACCTGTATATGCTGCTAGTGACTTCAAAAACTGGACAAAAAAGCTGACAAATAAAATTTTTAAAATCATTTTGTGTGTGAGTTTTTTTTATTAAATCACCTTGAAAGTAAGATTTTATATAATCTTTAATTAAAGCTCATTAAATTATGACACAGGGATATGAGGTTGTAAAAAGTCATCACCCTAGTGCATACAAGCCTGGCAGAGCCAGGTGCCACCATTTAAGACTACCTCTCCTGCCTGGTGGCCTGGCAGTCCCTCAGCATGGCAGCTCCATGGTGGACACGGCGTAAAATTGATAGTGTGTGAAGAGGGAAGGAAAAGGGATGTGAGGAAGGTATGGGTGGGGATGAAGCAGGTTTTTTTAAAAACCCACCATCCCAAACCAGAGCTCAGGGGTTAGGGAACATTGTCCTTTCCCCCCTCAGCCCCAATCCGGGATAGTTGGCTGAAAAGGTCAGCATCTACCCTGAGAAAATAGAGGCTGACCAGAGAAAGTTGTGGGAGAGGTTGTAGGGCAAGTGAGGAAGTAGGGGAGAAATGCAGGCTGTCTGAAAGAAGAAGAGGCTAAGCTAGGGCCAGACGGGGTGCTGATTCTTGTCAACACGGCGACCAGGAAGACAAATCGCCGCGCCACTTATGGGGGGAGTAGAGAGGATCCAGTGTTTGTTGGGTTTGGGCAAATCTGATATGTACACACTTATCTGGGAAAAATCTCAGACCTCAGGACTGTGAGGTGTTTGAGAGAATGTCAATGTCATGCTGGAGGCTTTCTGGAGTTAGAGGATCAGAGGATGTTGAGAAGTGAATGTACAGTTTGAGATCATCAGCAAATATTTTGAACTTGCAGGTAAGATAATCCAATGAAGTTGATGAAGATAAGAAAGAGAAGGGGACCGAGGACAGGTTTGGCGGTGCTTTTGTGGCCACCGATGGAGATGATCATTGAGCGATGTTGAAGAAAGATCTTTATCCGAGTAGGTTCACCGAGATACCTAAGTGGGCTAGCTTGCTGATGAGAACTCTGCAATGGACCCTGTCAAAGGCTTTGACATAGTTGAACAAGACAAAATCAACAACATATCCTCGGTTGTACCAGTAGCTGATGTCATTGTAGGTGAGGAGGAGTTGGTTAGTGACATCTAGAGGTATGGAAGCCATGCAGAATGTCGTGGTCTTCTAGGAATCCATAGTGTCTTGGTGATGATGCATTCCATTGTTTTGCAAGCGATGGGGTTTAGACTAATGGGTCGGTAGTTTAGTGGGTCAGTTCTTGATCCCTTCTTGAAGATTGGGATAACGTGTGAGACTTTCCAGGCTAGGGAAAGGAAACCAGCAGATAGACCTATTTAAGAGGATGGAGTAGGGAATGGCCAGAACTAAGGCACATTTTTTAAGCAGACGGGGATGAGGTTGTCTGGGCCCATGGCAGAATTAGGCTTCAGTTGCCTGAGCTGGTGCACAACAGACTGGAAGGAGAACTCGACGGTAGAGATAGAGGATGGGCAATGTTGGTGGGAGTACAGGTTGTCCAGAGGGTCACTAGAATAGACAGAGAAGCCTTCACAAAAAGTATTGGCCATGGTGGAGGGATTGGTAATACTTCAGTTTAGAGGCCCTGTTTTGGGCTACAATCTAGGCCTTATGAGGAGAGATGGTAGCTTCAAAAGGGGCCAATCACGGCGTTGTATTTGTTTTGTTATTTTGTTTTTTACTTTCTTCTTTATTATTTAGTAAATGCCTGCACTTATACTTAATTATATTATTTAGTAATGCATTGATTTTTTTATAATTACTAATGTATTAAAGTTTGTATGTTTCGTTTAACTATTTTTGTGAAACTAAACCATTAATTTCACATACTGGCAACCCTTAATTCAACCTTATTTCAAACATTGGCAACCTTGAAACTGAGCAGTTAAAAGAGTGCAATTCATGTGAATACGGTTTGTTCAACTTCAATGCGACTTGAGTTAATTTTTCAGGCAATTTAATAGACTTTTCTAAAGATCATGGTCTCATTTAAAAGAAGCGCAGCTCAATTATAATGGTGAAAGGTGGAGATAGGATAAGCCTGAAGATCTGCTTCATATGCTAGCCTCCGCTGTTCCCCAGTCCTGGCTGCATAATATTTCGGCCATGTTCCAATGTTTCACCTTTTTTGAGTAAATTCAAGGGGACTGCTCGTGAGGGAGATATCACTGCAGGGGGCCCCCCTACAATGATCCTGAGTTCCAATTAATTGGGGAGTTTGGGGGGTACAGCCTCCCAGTATATACTAAAAAAAATGTTAATTTTTGGTGGCAATAACCTAAATTAGGTGGGCACTATTATCTTTGTTATTTTGATAAACGTGTGATCGGCTCTGCACGTTTATCGAAATAATAAAGATGATAGCACTGCCTACTCTAGGCTATTTCCGCCAAAAATTATCCTTTTTAGTTACTTTTGAAATGAGGGGCTTCGCCTTATGATGTCTGACACCTAAATTTAACCCCAAAATTGGAGCTCAGAAACAGCGCCCCTTATCATGCGCCAATAAACTGAAGTATTACCGAGGGATTATCCATCAAGTTGTTATTCAAACTTAGGGAGCTAACCTTGGGTCAGTCTAACTTCTTCCGGCAGATGTATGAGTGGAATAGTTTCGGTCTGACTGCACGTTGCTGGATGAGGGTTTGTTCATAATGGGACTGAGCGGAAATGGTAGATGTTCTCAGTAAGGTATTGAGGGAGTTAAACAAAAAGAGCTGGTATCGAGCCTGATGAAACTGGCGGGCCATGACATCAGCATAGATGCTTGTACCTGGTCCAGGTTCTGGAGCATTGTCTGCTAAGCTGGTGCAGAATCTGCTCTAATATCATGGGGGAGAAGGGGTGTTTTGAGTCTTGGACGGGATATAGAGTTGTACTAGATGGAGGAGAACTTGGTTTATGCAGTCATTAGTTTGGTCAAAGGTGAGATGTGCAAGTTCTGTACATCCCAGTCAAAGTGCCTGTGAGCTTCTCTAATTCTGTTGTAATTGCCCTTGTTCCAGTTTAATGGGAGGTAGTTTTCTTGGGTATTAGTTTATAGATCCCACTGGAACCAATATAAGAATTTGACCAGAACATATTCACAGTGGGGGAAGGGTGGCAGGATGGCTATTACTACCTGGTTCTATTACCTTGTAGGGCCCTACCACTCTAGTCCAGCCAGACCGGATAGGAGAGGGACAGGCCCAAAAGTCCAAGACAGATACTCCAGTCAGGCTACAGGGGAGGTTTACTCAAATATATCATTAATGACTGGCTAAGTGTATCCTCCATATAAAATACCTTGAAAATATAACAAATTGAGATTGAAATGAACTGGCAGTAGGTCAAAGGTGGAACAATTCTTCACCGAGAAAGTACTGCAGTCTAGACTTAAACGCAGTGAGGCTCGGAGCATCAAAAATATCTTGGGGTAGAGAATTCCATTTTTGGATAATTCGACAAGAGAAAAATCGTCTACGAGCTTCCAACTGACAATGCTGCATCTGAATCTTAAATTTATGACCTCTTGTGCCAACAGTAGGTGCCATTGTGAAGATGTCGGAAGGGGAGATGATGGTTAAATCGTGGAATATACGATAGCAATAAATAAGGTCCTGCCTTAACAGCCTACCCTTCACGGAGAATAATCCCAAAGTTGTCAGCCTGTCAAGGTATGGAAGATCAGTCAGACCAGCAACCTGTTTTGTCCATCTGCGTTGAACAGATTCCAGAAGCTGATTTTGGCCCTGGAACCCAAGATTCCAAATTGGAGATGCAAAATCTAGAATCGGTCGGACATCAGAGATGAAAAGGGTTGACATGAAGATAGCCGAGCGAGTAACAGTTGATTTTAAAAGATTAGTGGCAATACCTCCGGCTTTAGCAGTTGCACAGCTTATGTGCTGGTGGAATTTCAGTTTCCTATCCACAGTTATTCTCAAATCCTTGTGAGAGAAGCATTGATTTATAGGAATGTCATTTAGGATGTATATGGGAGTAAGGAGATCATCTGACTGGACACAGCGCTGTCTAGCAAAGCGGAGATGGACACATTTACTGGTAGAAAACCTTAGCCCCCAAGAAGCAGCAGTGGAAGATAGTAAATCAATATTATCCTGCATACCTGGAAGAGATAAGGAGCAGCCAAGGGATGGGGCTGAGGAGTGAAAATATAATGTGAGGTCATCAGCAAACATCTTAAAGTTGCACTGAATTTGGAAGCAGGTGTGATTTATGAATATGAGAAACAACAATGGGCCCAACACCGAACCCTGGGGAACTCCACTTAAGACTGGTTTTGCCAGGCTTGTGTATCCATTTATTGAGACCTTCATTGAGCGGCCGAGTAGAAAACTGCTGATCCACTGTAACAGATTGCCGGAGATACCAATCGCCACTAGTTTGTCAATGAGTGTCTGGTGATGCACTCGGTCAAATGCCTTAACAAAGTCAAATAGAATTAAATCAACCACTTGTCCTTGATCATACCAGTAAGTTATGTAGTCGTGAGTAAAAGTTGGTCAGTGACTGAACGGTTGGGCCTAAAACCAAATTGGGACTCATCAAAAATTAGATGATCTTCTATGAATCCAAATAGTGACTTGCAAATAATGCGTTCCATTGTCTTGCAGGGAGTGGGGTTTAAACTAATCGGGCGATAGTTCAGTGGATCACTACGGGATCCTTTCTTATAGAGTGGGCAAACATGAGATGTTTTCCAAGTCTGAGGTACGGCACCAGATGACATAGACTTATTGAAAATGATGGACAGAGGGTAAGCCAGTTCTGATACGCATTCTTTTAGAAGGCGTGGATGGAGGTTATCAGGACCCATGGCACTATCAACATCAAGTGATTTGAGTTGGGATACAACATCTTCGGGGTGAAATTGGACAGATGAAATAATGCCCTGGCACGCTTGATGTGGAAAAGGGTTCAAAGATGTCTCAACAACAAACACTGTAGAGAATGCTTCGACAAAAGTATTGGCCATGGTGATAGGATCATCAGATAGTTCACCGTCAACCCTAAGGGGGCCGACTCTAGGTCTATTGAGTTTTTTGTTCCGAATATAGGAATGAAATAGTTTAGGTTTAGTAGCCCTGTTCTGCACAAGATTTTCTTCATATTTGATTTGGGCGGTTAATACTTCAAATCTTAGCGCAGAATTAGCTTCATTAAACTTAAATAGTTTTTGTAGTGCCAAGTAAGAATGTCTGCCATAAGTCTGTCTCGTTAATTTGAATTCATTCCACATTTTGGTACGCTGCTTGTAGAGGTTACGGGGGATGGACTTCAACCATGGGGATGTTTTTTTTCTGTAGGACCTCTTAGGGATATGCTGCTGAACAAGATTAGTTAAAATGTTGACAAAAACTTGTGATGCGTCGTCAATATTAAGGTATAGTAGTTCAAAGTCCCAGTCGTACTGTCTTAGGGAGACTCGTATTTTGTCATATTTTCCCTTAGGCCAGTCATAAGTTGGAGCAGAAGTCACATCAGGTGGAGGCTCACTTTGGAATAAGTAAGATGCTTTGATAGTTACGTGTCCGCACTTGGGGAAAGGCGGATACACACTCACATCCTGAATCCGGTCAGGGTCAGATGTAAAGACAAGGTCTAAAATATTGCCGGATGAAACAAAGGTGGGCTCACAAACCCACTGATGGAGACCGAGCGACTGGAATAGTTCGAGGAACATGGAGTCAAAAGGTGAAATATTTATATGAAGATTGTCATTTTGCCATGAGATTGAGGGGAGGTTAAAATCACTCAAAAGTACGAATTCCTTGCCAGTGCTAAATTCACAGATGAAGTCAATAAGAGCAACATTCTCCTCATATGTATAGGAGGGAGGACGATAAACTGTTAGAACATAGAGGTTGAAAGTAGGAAGGTAGAGTACCAAAGTATTTGGAAAACTCCCAGAGTTGACATCCACACAAACCTTAATGTTATTCTTTACATAAACACAAACGCCAAATTTAGGAATGAGGGAATCAAAGTCATGCCTAAATATAGAGTACCCATCGATATTTACAACAGAGTCATTTACCACAGGTTGAAGCCAAGACTCAGTAATCGAGAAAAGAGCGATTTCCTCATTACAACAAAACTCTTCGACATAAGAAACCATATTAGACAAACAATTTAAATTAGTAAGTGCAATATTTAACAAAAAATGGTGAGGTTGGGTTGTGAGGCTGCGCGTTAGTTTTTTGTGACATGGCCAGCAGTGGTGCCGCGTGTAGAGCCGGAAGCAGCAGCAATGGCATTGGCATTGGGAGCAGTAGTTAGGGGGGTGCTGGTATCATTGTTGTGGGAAGCAAAGCGTGCTTTTAGTTCCTCCCTCTGTTTGTATGTTAAATCTCTGGTTATATAGACTGAGTTGTAGTCAGAGTTTTTCAGGTTTTTAGCGACAGATAGAAGCTCTTTCCTTAGTGTAGGGTTTTTAATCTTAGCCCGAACTAAATCACGCTTTATGGGAACTATTTCCTCAATCTGAATAACTTTATTACTGTTGAAAAGATGAGACACAATTTCATTAAACTTGGTAGTTACTGTATCTGCATCGGAACCAAGGCCTCTAATTATCACAGATTCAGCTCTCTTTTCCCTCTCTCTTATCTCCACTGCCTCTTCATGAAGAATAGTTCTAATCTCAGATGTACTGGGGATAGCAGACTGAGCAGAGGGGGAGGGATCAGTAGAGCTATGGCCGCCAGCAAGTCCATTTGATTTTAGATCTCTTAATTCATTTGCCATAATTGATACCTCATGGGATAGTGCTTTGACAGTATCAAAAAGCTGTACGAACTCCCTACCGCCAGTACCAGAAGCAGATCTATTTACACCCTGGCTACGAGCAAGACGACAGGCAGTACACACATAGGTGGCGCCCTTGTTAGAATACTCAACAATAATCTTAAAGGCATTATATGGAAGACCAGAACACTTTTGAGCGCCGTGGGTCCAAACAGAACATATCTCACACTCCAAGGAGTCTTCGTTACCAATTATTATGCCACAAGTACCACATGGACTATCATCATCATCAGTGACTGGTCCAACGTCAACACCATCCACGGCAACCAAACTGGATCCAGGGTCACGACCTTTTTTGTCCAGTTGACCCCGTCCCCCACCTCCCTCACCAGTCATGGCAGTAGGACAGATGGCTTATACCAGACAATACCAGGGCCGGGTGTGATTGTGGAGGAGAAATCGTGGCAGGTGACGGTGGTGAAGCAACGATAAACAAGTTCACAAAGCGGAGCTCAGAGAGGCACGTCCGACTCCCACCGTGGTGAGAGCACATGAGAGGCTATGTGTTATGACCCCAACAACTTTTATCAGAAATCAAATTTTACATTCAAGTGCCTCAATGCAACTTATGCACCCAATGCACTTCAAGTGACCTATGCAAACAAAATCCCTATTTGGGTTTCCCCGCGGGTCGACCCCTGGGACGGAAGGAATTCCCAAACAAGTCCCTATTCACTTATATCACTTGGGTAAACTGTTATTATTAGCAGCTTTCTTATGGTTTACAGTATAATTTGCTAAAAATATTTACACAAAGTAATATTCAACAATTCATACTCGATACAATCCGTTTGGGCGGCGAATCGGGAGAGTTCGGCCGCCGATAATTGATCGTTCCTTATTTAAAATAGGAGCAATTAACGGAACTCAATTAATATTCCACAGTGTGCAAAAAACATTAAGTATTAGTTACTTTACTAAAAAAAAATATATATATATATATATATATTTTAAACGATTTGATTATATTTCGAAAGCAAACTGTAAAATAAATCAGGAGCGATTGTAAACACGTCTAGCTCCGAGCACAAACACCCTATCATCTTTGCAGGTCAGAACTAGATCCAGGATATTATTTGACCAGGTGAAAGTTGGTTCATGTACCCACTGGTGTAGGCCCAGAGAGATGAAGAGATCCAAAAATAGTGTATCCATAGGTGAGATGGAGTTAGCTGGTGCCTCTGACCATGTAAGTGAGGGAAGATTTAGGTCACCAATGATAATTAAGGTAAACATGAAGATCGGAGTCACAAACGATGGGAAGCAAAATATTTTGGTAAACATGTAGATTGGTGGCTTGGCCGAAAAAGTAGATTTTTGTTTGTTTATATTTCGTTCACCCCTGCCTAAATATTCATGCGCATTGGAATCCTATTTGAAATATACCCAGTGGCAATTTTTTATAAAAATGCCCGAAACTAACCAAACGAAAAAATATATACTGGGGGGGCTATGCCCCCAGACCCCTCCAAATTGGTTGAAACTCAGGATCATCATAGAGTGGTCCCCCCATTATATTTACCCCCACATGAGCAATCCCCTTAAATTTACTCCAAAAACGTGAAACATATTGGAACACAGACGAAATAGTTTACGTCCCATCATTTGAGCCACCAATCTACATATTTACCAATATTTCGTCCGTATTCCAATATGTTTCACCTTTTTGGAGTAAATTCAAGGGGACTGCTCATGGGGGGGGAAGGGTTATCACTGCAGAGGACCCCCCTACAATGATCCTGAGTTTCTATCAATTGGGCGGGTCTAGGGGCACAGCCCCCAGTATATAATCATAATTGTTTATAGAATAATGTTCTAATATTTTTTTAATGTTTTTATTTAACTAAATGGGTATGAATATGCATGCAAGGGTTAACGAAACATACAATTTGGGGGGCACGCCGCTGATCTTTATGTACTTTTATGTTTACCATAAGGGACAAAATATTTGTGTACAAAGGGAGGAGGGAGGCTGTAGATGAGCATAGCATAGATGTTAAAGTCCAGGAGGTGAATGGTTATGGTATTAGAATAAGATCCTTAGGCAGCATACCAACAACTTTCCCAAGCCCCATCATAAAGTTCAAATCAACTCAATGGCAAGGCTTCCCTAATTTGCACTTAGGCCGAGACGATGTGCAGCCCTCCCCCCTCCTGCGGGGACCTTAGGGACCACCATAACCTACGAATGTCGTTAAATAAATGAACCGTTTTTCGGGCGCCATAGAGACTAGCATAGCTGCCTACGCATAACGATAAATAAATAAACAGAATTAAATAATTCTTCGGAATTCCCGTAGCCATAGAAATCACATAACTATAAATAAATCAACCAAATTTTCGTCACCATAGAAACCACACATATTATATTCATAGCGCGTTAAATAATTCTACCGAATTACCGTAGTCATAGAGATAACATCCTTCATTGGTTGCCAGGGTAACATGAAACAATCGTGAATTTACTTACATACTTAGATTTACTTGGGGTAGTTTAGGATGTAGTCCACACAACCATGGGGGTCCACCACTGCTCCCATTCCTGGTGTCTTTCTTCATCTGGTCCACTTGGTCTGGTAGTGAGCTGTTATCAGTGTATCCCGGTAGGGGAGGTTAATCAGGCACCATCCGGAGTTACTTGTCCAGGCCTGTCTTGAATTTTTCCACTGTACAGTTGCTGATATCCGTCACCTCCTTTGTCACTGAGTTTAATATCTTAGGACCTTCGTGTGTCAAGCTAGATGCAAGTAGGGTCTTGATTCTTGCCGGGGCCATTGTTGGTAAAGACAACTGAGATGCAACTCTCACTTCCATCTATTGTACAGTTACCGCTCATAATATTTATTCACTTAAGGTTTGGTCTTTCGTTGTGTCACTGAGTTCACCCTAGACCAGGTCTGATCAACCTTGGGCACGCGTGCCAAACGTGCTACGCCAACGACTTCTTAACATTCTCGCGAAACCAAATGATCACATTAAATAAACCCTAAATAAATGTATCACCGACTTCTTTTCGATGGCAACCACATGCTTTACAACTTATTGTAAATTAGCTGCCATTAGTGATACAGCACCAGAAGTCTCATAAAGGGTAAATAAATAAAAGGTCAACAATTTCGCAACTCTATAAGTTACTATGTCGGTCCGTTTAAGTAAACATTTTACTTTCTAATGAGTTTCTTAGCAATAACATAGTAACTATTCGGCCGATTCTAACGAACTTTGAAACCCTTATGTTGTTTTACATTCTCTTTCGAATGATATAATTGCAATGTCCTTTCAAGGTTAGGCCGGTAATTATGGAAAGTTTTGAAGGTTTTAAAATGATATGGTCATAAGGTCTTAAGTCAGAATAATTGAGAGCACGTGACTTAGGTCTGTTGACCTTGTTTTCTCTGCATCATTTATAAAGAATTAAGAATCAATACAAGGTTGTCTTTAATTTCATATATGTTAATGTGTTTTAGTGTAGTAAAACGATTAAGAGATTGGAAATTGTAATGAATTGGCACGTAAGAAAATTTTGCATCGGAGATTCGGCCAATTTTGGCACACTTTCTTAAAAAGTTTGACCACCCCTGGTCTAGACCCATTATAAATTATCTAGCACACCTACCATATAAGGTTCCTCCCAATTTCCATTAGGTGAGGCCCATCTTTCTCACACACCTCGCAACTCTTCCAACTCACTTTTTTGTTTTCCACTAAATACATCCCTTTGTCACAAATCCTTCTTCTCACGAATGTTTCGCCCCTGCTGGTTTGTCTTCACCAGCATCCTGGGTTGAGAAATCCCCCAATTCATCCCATGCAGTGGATGGGGGGGGGGGATTCCTCGACGAATGTGGATAGAAGAGAGTAGGAAAGGAGATAAAGAAAAATAATAGCAAGCGGCGAATCCACCCTGTCATCTTGAGTCTCAAAAAAAGACTCATTCAAGCGAAGCTTTTAAGCCACTCGTTTGCACTTCTCGCATGCTACAGAACCCCGCTTCTAGAACCATAACGTACTTTGAAGAAATGAAGAGAAACCGTTTGGAAATGTTATCCAATGGCTAACGCTCTACCTCCCGGGCCTGGGAACCATTGTATATATAGGAGAGTAAGAAAAGGAGCAAAGAAAAAAAAATTACAGCGTAGGCGAGTTGCGAACAGCTTCCTGCGTCTCTGGACCAATTTTAGCAAGCGGCGAATCCACTCGGCCACCCGGACTCTAAAAAAAAACTCATTCAAGCGAAGCTTTTAAGCCGCTGGCTTGCACTTCTCGCACGCTACACGACTAGGACGCCAGCAGAGGTTGATTGTGACCTTGTACCAGATGATCTCCTCTGCCACTTCTTGCGAACCGCTCAGCTACACATAAAACGACTGCTTCTGCGGGTTTATGGGCAACGGTTACCTAGTTGATGCCATTGACAAGTAGGTAAACCGGAATGGAAGAGGGAGGGACCAAGCCTAATTCCGCTTGAACCAAGAAATCCGTCGTCAAGGATCAAACAAGGCGAGTGATCGTGGCTTAATGAAAAGTGGGCGTGACATTGGAAATGGGACTAAACTAAAGTGACGTCAGAGGGAGGTGAGGTAAGATGACAAATCTTGCGGTACTGAATATGAGCGCAAAAGAGCAGAATATCAGCCAAAAGGAAAATAATACGTCAGGGAGGAAATCCTAGAAAAAATGATAAAAATGCGCGTGAAAGAGAAATAGACAATAAATCATATGACATGGGGAAGGGGAAAATCCCCTGAAGATTAGTGACTCGAAAACCTACACCCTAAAATAATTCCCCCAGTTTTTTTTCACTTGGAGAGAGTCCACCCTGACCTTTCTCACCTGAGGATAAGCCACCCAACTTTTCTCATGTGAAGTCACCACAACTTTTTCCAAATGAAGATAACCCATCCCAACTTTGATGACCTGAAGATAAGCCACGCCACCTAACTTTTCTCACATAAAGATAACCCACCATAACTTTCTCACCTGAATATAAGCCACCCATCTGTTCCAAATCGAAGATAAGCCATCCATGTTTGCTCACCTGCAGATAATCTAACAAATCTTTTCTCGCAAGAAGATAAGCCACCCAACTTTTCTCACCTGAAGATAAACCACACAAACTTCTTCCACATGAAGAAAAGCTACCCCAACTTTTACTACATGAAGATAACCCATCCTAACTTTTCTCACCTGAAGAAGTAGATAATAGTGATATTTACATATCCGATATAACAGTTAATGAAGTGGAAATTCTTAAATATATTAACCTGATGAAAAAGTCGAAATCACCCGGGCCCGATGGCGTTTACCCCACTCATTTAAAGGAACTTAAGAATGAGCTTGCGAACCCGTTGCGTGCAATTTTCAATCGCTCATTAGAAGATGGCGTAGTCCCTTTAGACTTCAAGCGTGCAAACGTTACACCAATATTTAAGAATGGGAATAGATACAAAGCAACGAATTTTCGTCCTATTAGTCTAACTTCGGTAGTTGGGAAGCTTTTAGAATCGGTTATTAGAGATAGAATAGTGAGCCACCTCGAGCTAAATAATCTGATTAAAGATTGCCAACATGGGTTTAGGCGGGCGAGATCGTGCTTGACAAATTTGCTCGAATTCTTCCATAAAATGATTTGCGTTTACGACGAAAGCAAAGCTGTAGATGTGATCTATCTAGACTTTAAAAAGGCGTTTGACACCGTTCCGCACGAGAGATTATTAATGAAAGTTAAAGCAATCGGTATGAAAGGTAAGATATTAAATTAGATTAGAAATTGGCTGAAGGATCGTTCGCAGCGAGTAGTTATAAATGGTGAATGTTCTGATTGGGTCAACGTCAGTAGTGGAGTGCCGCAAGGCTCAGTTCTTGGCCCATTATTGTTTCTAATATATATAAACGATTTGGATAATGGCGTATTTAGCATGATTTCTAAATTTGCTGACGACACGAAGCTGGGCAACCGTGCCTATGTAAGATCGGATGTAGATAAATTACAAAAGGACCTAAACTTGATTGTCAGATGGGCGGATAAGTGGCAAATGCAGTTTAATTTAAGTAAATGTAAGGTGATGCATTTGGGTTGCCATAATTTGAGGGTAGAGTATACCATGAAAGGCCAGGTCCTCGACGTGGTTAAATTGGAAAAAGACCTGGGAGTTTTAGTCTCGGATGACTTCAAAGTCACGAAACAATGCGCGGATGCATGCAAAAAAGCAAATCGTGTGCGGGGTTATATCGCGCGTAATTTCACGTTCAAATCCAAAGATATAATTTTACCGTTATATAAATCACTTGCGCGTCCACTGCTCGAATATGTGGTTCAATTTTGGGCTCCATACTTAAACAAAGGTATCGCGCAATTAGAAAGAATGCAGCGTAGGGCTACAAAGTAATTTCCGAGCTGAGAAACAGGACCTACGAGGAAAGACTCAGGGCATTAGATTTGCCATCTCTCGAAGGCAGAAGATTACGTGGCCAGCTAATAGAAGTATTTAAAATATTGAAAGGATTTTCAAACGTTGATTATAGGAATTTGTTCGAATTGGATCATAGGGGAAATACTCGGCAACACGGATTAAAATTAGTGAACAAGCGATTTAACACTAGTATAGCCCAAAACTATTTTACGTTTAAAATTACTCAAATTTGGAATATGCTACCCACCCACGTAGTAGATAGTACGTCGGTAAATATGTTTAAAAACCGTCTCGACGCGCACTTAAATAGTATAAATATAACGTAGTCTGAACACAGTAAATAAAAACGTCTTGCAAAAGGAGTTTGGAGCGGAGGAACAACGAGAGTAAAAATGATGACTAAAAATGATGCCAGCGATTTCTCTTCCATGTGTAGTTTAGATATCCATTTTCTTTTCCACCAATCCTATAAATAGTCTTACTATCCTAAAATTAGATTTTCACCACTAGCAGTCGAGGGCTACGGAAGTTGAGAAGAAAAACTTTCTATCCCCCCCCCCCCCCCCACCCCTAGGCATGACGATGTACACATGTAGATAAGTGTGTACAGTAGTTTATATATTAAAATAAAAAATAAATAAATATATAGCATGTTAGAGATACACTCGTAGATAAGTGTGTATCGTAGTTATGGATGTAGTGTAGCGGACTCGCCTCGAGCGGACCTTAGGGTCTTTGCTGGTCCTAGATTCTGTAGTTCTGTAGGGTCTGAGGCAACGAATCGCTAAAATTTTCGTGTTACGATTATTTCTCTCGTACATTATATTTGCAAAAGGAGGTAAAGTCAAGCGGAAAATGATAAACGTTCCCAAAAGATTATGTTTACTTAGTTCGACCCCCACAGATCAACAACCCAACTTTTCTTACATTAAGATAAGCCATCCATCTCTTCTAACCTGAATATAAGCCACCCAACTTTTCTCAAATGAAGATAAGCCACCCCAACCTTTTTCATCTGAAGATAAGCCACCCTATTTTATTCACATGAAGATAAGCAACACAACTTTCTCACCTGAAGATAAGCCATCCAACTTTCTCACCTGAAGATGAGCCAACCAATTATTTTCATCTCAAGATAAGCCACCCCAACTTTCTTACTGAATATAAGCCACCCAACTTTTCTCACATGAAGATCAGCCACCTCAACTTTTTCATCTAAAGATAAGTCACCCTAATTTTCACATGAAGATAAGCTACCCAACTTTTCTCACCTGATGATAAGCAACTCGAAAATTTTTGACCCGAAGATAACAGAGACAATTTTTTTCCCTGAAGATAAACACACCAACTTTTCTCACGTGAAGATAAACCATCCTATTTTTTCACATGAAGATAAGCTACCCAACTTTCTCACCGGAAGATAAGCCATCCAACTTTCTTACCTGAAGATAAGCTATAGCAATGCCCTCTGGGCATTCCTATAATAAAATCCTCCTAGGAAACTCAAATATATATATATATATATATATATATATATATATATATATATATATATATATATATATATATATATATATATATATATATATATATATATATATATATATATATATATATATATATATATATATATATATATATATATATATATAGTGTAAAATTCAAATCATTCAATTATTGGACTTAACTTTTGTCAATTCAATCATTCAATTATTTTATGCATAACTTTTTGCAATTCATTTATTTTATGTAACCTTTAATAATTCAAATATCCCGTGACGAGAAACTGATTTCATTTAACGCACTGATTCAAACAACATCTCTTAGAATTTCACGCACATACAAACACACAATTTCACCAATTATGAAATAACGCGAACTCACTCTCTCATTTGTTTACGCGTCACCATCCATTTCAGTTCGACTTTATTTTCAATCAAGGTCAGTTATAAATCCCCTCGCATTTATTCTCGGCAAACTGCCATACGAGAGTAGGTCCTAATTCTGGTTACTTCTCGCATTGCAGATCCCAATTTACAGTCCATCATAGTCACTTTCGCTTTCACTTTTACTTCACTTTCACATCTTATTTTACATCCTGTTACTTTAAATCATAAAGGGTCTTTCAACAAGGACGCTCGAGCTTTGTCAGGCGATAGTAGCCATGTTATTAAAGCGACATCTGGCAACCTCACTGTGAACTGTTCAGTAGTACTTGGCAAGTCACGATGGAAGGTTATAGCGTTGAACAGCGTGTGCAAATCATCAAATGTTATTATCAAAATCAGTGCTCCGTGCGACAAACGTTCCGCGCATTACGTGATTTCTATCCTCACCACAATCGTCCTGCCGAACCCACTTTTCTACGCTTGGTGGCTAAATTCGAGGCAAAAGGTTCGATCAAGGAGCAGCCAACACCCGTACGTCGTCGAAACGCAAGATCTGCTGAAAACGTCGCTGCCGTAAATGAGAGTGTACGGGAAAATCCGAGGCAGTCAATTTCTCGTCGTTCACAAGAACTTGGCCTTTCTGCGATTTCAGTTTGGTGAATTATGCGTAGGGACTTGGGTCGGCACCCGTACAAAATCCATCTTACCCAGGAACTTAAGGTAAAGGACCATAGACAACGCCGTGTGTTCGCTGATTGGGTTCTAGAGCAGTTGGAAGTTGCCCCAAATTTCCCCCAAAAAATCATCTTCAGTGACGAGGCCTATTATTGGACGAATGGATTTGTGAACAAGCAAAATTGTCGGATTTGGGACGAAAACAATCCACATGAGATACACCAGCACCAATTGCATTCCAACAAAGTCACTGTTTGGTGCGGATTTTCGTCTAACGGAATCATCGGTCCGTATTTTTTTTTAGAACGAAGATGGGATTGCCATAACCGTCAACGGTGAGACCTACAGATCGATGATAAGCAACTTCTTGTGGCCTCAGCTGGATTATAGGCCTGATATGGATACTGACGGCATGTGGTTCCAACAGGATGGCGCTACCTGCCACACTGCGCATGCCACGATAGACATTTTAAACCAGCGATTTCAGGGCAGGGACATCTCGCGCGGCAGCGACATGAACTGGCCACCGAGATCATGCAATTTAATGCCATTACACTACTTTCTTTGGGGCTACTTTAAATCGCAGGTCTATACGGATAATCCGCAAACAGTTGATGTCCTCAAAGTCAACATAACGAACACCATCCAGCAAATTCAGCCAGATTTATGCGACAAAGTCATCGACAATTGGGCATACCGAATACGTTCCAATAAGCGTAGCCACGGTGGACATTTGAACGACGTCATATTCCACACTTAATGCCATAAAATATACTTTCAAATTTAAAATAGATTGAGTGCATATATCACACGACTTGTTTTATTTACATTTAAAAATCGAGCGAGTTTATAGAAAGACCCATTAGTTATTTTACCATACCTTAAGTTGTATTCCTAATTCAATTCTTTCATTGTGCATTCGTTGATTTTGTAAATATTTTTTGTTTATTTTTGTTTTTCATACAAACCTAGATCAGAAGTCCTAAATTCATTTCACGTTAGTCGTTAGGCCTAAATATCAGCAGACGAATATTTTCCAACTAAATTCAAAATTTATGGTAATGGTTTTCAAATAGCTATTTAGGCTGATTTAATAAGTAAAATAAATCCCATTAATAACCAAATACCATAAAGCCACCCAACTTTTATCATCTCAAGATAAGCCAACCCAACTTTCTTTTTGGAGATAAGGCACTCAAGTTTCTCACCTGAAGATAACCCCTCCCCCCCCCCGACACTTTTCTCGCCTGAAGGAGATGAATGTTGTCAGATAGATAGAGAGAGAGAGAGAGAGAGAGAGAGAGAGAGAGAGAGAGAGAGAGAGAGAGAGAGAGAGGTAGAGAGAGAGAGAGAGAGAGAGAGGGAGAGAGAGAGAGAGAGGGAGAGAGAGAGAGAGAGAGTGTGTGTGTGTGTGTGTAACAAGTAACAAGAAGTAACAAGGAAAGAAAGTACCCTAGGAGACCTTACGGTCCATTCAAAGAGGGTACCTTTGGACTAGCAATCGAGCAGGCACAAGGCTGCTCAATTGTTTTGCGTCCCTAAACGGCCACTTTTCAAGACTTTGTCTAGTCTTGACTTGAACTGGTCAACAGATTCACTGTTGACAACTTCCACTGGAAGTGCGTTCCACTTACCGCGGATACTGTAGGTGAAAAAGTTTCCACACAGATTGCGGTTGTAACGCTTCAGTTCAAGTTTGAAGCCGTGATTGCGCGGTCTGTTCTCACTTAGTGTGAAAATATCCCGGTAGTCAACATTGTCGAACCCTCGAAGTATTTTGAAAACTTCGATGAGCTGACCACGCAGTCTACGGGTTTCCAGCGAGAACAGATCTAATTCCCTTAGTCTATCCTCATAACTTTTATGTCGGATAGAGGGAATCAGCTTGGTTGCCCTGGCTTGTACGCGTTCCAACCTTGCGATATCCTTTCGAAACGAAGGACTCCAAAATTGTACGGCATACTACAGGTGCGGCCGAACGAGGGAGTTGTACAGACAAAGTACTATCTCCTTGTTACGGTATCCAAACTGGCGCTTTATGTAGCCTAACATCCTTTTGGCTTTCTTCTCTGCGTCGATGCACTGTTTTGATAACTTGAGGTCACTAGTGATAGTAACACCCAAGTCCTTCTCAGTGTCACTCGATTCAAGGGCAGTTCCCTTAAGAAAGTACTGAGATTTGGGGTTTCGGTGGCCGATATGCATTACTTTGCATTTGTTCACGTTGACAGGCGTTTACCACGTGTCCGACCACTCCCCAATCCTTTGAAGGTCCTCTTGGAGGCTAGCAGTGTTCCCGTCCTTTGCCACATTGATACCAAGTTTGGTGTCGTCGGCAAATTTCGAGATTTTGGCAACCATGTCTCGGTCCATGTCGTTGACATAGATAATAAACAGTAGTGGTCCCAGGACGGAACCTTGAGGGACACCGCTAGATACGGGCGCCCATTCAGAGGCCCGACCATTCACAACTACGCGTTGCCGTCTGTCACATAGCCAGCTCTCTATCCAGCCTGCTACCTTGCTGCCTATGCCCTGCGCACGCTCTTTCCGGAGAAGGCGGTCGTGTGGTACCTTGTAAAAGGCCTTTTGGAAGTCAAGGTACGGAACATCCACCGCCTTGTCTCGATCATGCTCACTGAACACGAAGTGGAGAATTCCAGAAGGTTCGTCAGGCATGACCGTTACCTTCGGAAGCCGTGCTAAGAACTCTTCAGTAGCAGGTTTGACACTAAATAAGACGTTATCTTGTCCACTATCATGCTTTCCATGAGTTTACCGACTATCGAAGTCAGACTGATGGGTCGGTAGTTTGACGGATGGCTGGGGTCTCCTTTCATGCAGATCGGAGTCACCTCCGCCTCACGCCAGTCTCTAGGAACGCATCCGGTCCGGATTGACATGTTAAAGATAGCGCACAGATGTCGTGATACTTCATCGCACACTTCCTTCAACACCTTGGGTAGAAACCCGTCTGGTCCGGGGGACTTATTCGTCTTTAGGTTAGCGATCTTTTTCCTTATTTCACCTTCAGTGAAGTCCATTACCTCCAGCTTTTCCCCCGAGTAGGAATCCGTGGGCTGTGGGATGGGACCACACTCTTTAGTAAACACTGAGGAGAAGTAGTCATTGAGCAGGTTAGCATTTTCTGCATCTGAGTGAGTTAATGCACCCGCCTCGTCCACTAAGGGCCCAATCCTACGATGGATTGGTTTATGGCTATTTACATAGCCGAAGAACTTCTTGGGTTTCTCCTTGCAGAGTCTCGCCACTCGGAGTTCCTCAGACCGCTTAGCCGCCCTTATGCTGGACTTCACTCTTCTGGCTAGCATCCGGTACTCGTCAAAGGCACCCGAGATCTTCGATTGCCGGTACGAATTTCTCTTCTCCCTAAGCAGTTGGCCGATTTCTCGATTAAACCACTTTGGTTGAACAGAAGACCGACGGAGGCATTTCAGAGGGATGCAACTTGATTGAAGACTCATGAACTTATTTATGAAATTGTTCCACGAATCCTCAACATCTTCGCATACCGCTAGCCTTACATCAGTCAGCCCAGCACGAAGGCTCGCAAAGTCTGCTCTTCTCAAGTCAAGTTTCCTTGATTGACTGGCAACAGACCTTACCTTCGGGATCTTGACGGTAAATCTAACTATCTGGTGATCACTGCCACCGAGCTCTTCGCCTACAGAAAGATCCTCAACGATATCATCCTCAGAGGTGAAGACCAAGTCGAGGATATTGTCTCCTCTCGTCGGTTCTCTGACCCATAGAGTGAGGGAATCGTTGTTGGCGAACTCCAGGAGTGGCGCGCTCTCGCCACAGGCTGCTCTGGTTTCCCAGTCAACTTGTCTGTTGAAGTCGCCCATAACGATGCACACTCTTCCTTGAAAAAGCTCACCCAGCAGCTGGTACAGTTCCCTGTCCTTCTCAACGGGTTGGGAAAAGGGGTCTGTAAAGCAGCAGGGTCTTGTATCTGACAGGACCTATCTTTAGGTCAACGCCTAGAAGCTCGTGATCGGATATAATGTTGGAGTTCGTAGATTTGATTGTATCCTTGACATACAACATTACACCGCCACCCTCTCTGTCTGGCCTATCTTTGTGGAAGAGTTGGTAGCCAGGAACCGTGAATTCGCCTTCAAAGTCTCGGTTTGAGGTTTTTAACCACGATTCTGTTATGGCTAC